>PKML01043741.1:107542-136752 GCA_002933935.1 Eutrema yunnanense
TAGGTGAGCAAATTGATTATTCGCAAAGAGATTTGGTTTAATTGATTTGTGAACATATAAAACCTGAACTTTAAAGCTGATTTAGACTTTAGGATTCGCAAAGAGATTTGGAATTTCTAGGATTTAGATTTAGATAGTTTTCGCAACGAGAGTTGGTTAGCTATATTTTAGTGATTTGAGTTCAAGGAGTTCAAGAACCGTGCGTAATCTGAATCCTGTTAGTTAATTTAGCTGCATTCATTGTTTCCTGGGAAATACCCTGAACCTATCTGTCTCCAACTGAATTTACAACACCTTCAATTGCATACTTGTTTTCAATTACATCTTTTGATTTAGCGTATTTTGGATCTATATAATCTATTGTGTGATATCTTGAGTTCTTGTGTTCGACCCCTGATTTACTGCAGCAACTGCTTTAGTACTATTTAGGGTATTAATTTGAGCATATCAAATTTGGCGCCGTTGCCGGGGACTCAATTCGCCATTAGATTTTAGCTAAGAAATTCGTCTAAATCGCCCGAGTATCGATCGATATCCTTCAGTATCTGTCGATACCCGTCGTCAATTTCAGTTACTTACGTTCTTTACTTTTGATTTCAGGTGCATGCCTAATTTTGAAACCAGAAGCAAAAAGAGCACTCCGCTAGTTGATCTATCACTGGAACAGCTAGCACTTGTCGAACGCACAAACATGAAAGCAAAAAAATCAGCTAAGATGAACAACAATCAAGTGGGGTTGGTTCAAGATGCAGCTGGTGCTTACAGAGACCAAGAGGGTCGGTTGTGCAATGAGCAAGGACAACGTCTGGATGGAGAGGGGATCGTCATACCACCTGCTCCTGTTGTCGCTGAGAATGTCGCCGGGAACGCGAGGAATGTTGTAGTTAATCGTGGAAGAACGATTGGTGAGTACAAAAGGGTCAGCACCCTTTTCATGGTCTTTCTCATGAACACCCCACAGATCACATTGAGAGGTTTGAGGACTTGGTTACGAGCATCAAATACAATGGAGTGTCCAATGATTTCCTCTTCTATAAGCTCTTTCCATACTCTCTTGGTGGAGATGCAGCTTATTGGCTTAAGCAGTTACCCTCTGGATCACTGACTACCTGGGAGGAGACTAAGAATGCCTTCTTGAACAATTTCTATGATGATGCAAGATCCAAGGAGCTGAGAAATAAAATCTCCCAATTTGCTCAAGGAGCGACTGAGGCATTCAAAGCTGCTTAGATTAGATTCAGATCATATCAGAGGGATTGTCCACATCACAGGTTCACTAAGGTTCAGTTGCTGGGTATCTTCTTCAGAGGGATTAATTGGAGGTATTAGATGGCCCTAGATGCTGCGAGTAATGAGATTTTCAACACCAGATATCCCGACGATGCTTATGTGCTTATTGAGAGCTTGGCATCTAGCAATAGCACCAAGAATGCAGACTTTGAGCGAAGAAAGCAGACTGGGAGTATGAATGGATTGCAGATTGCTGAGGTTCAGGCCAAGTTGGACTCAGTGCACAATCTCTTGATGGGAAAGACGATGAAGGCTGTTCATTTTGCTGATGAGGTTGAGAACTTCAATGAGGATGAAGTCAATACCACCAGAACAACAACCGAAACTTCACCAACAATGCTCAGCAAGGAGGGTACACCCGCACCTATGAGAATTCTTCTTATCAACCTCTACCTGTTAAAACCCCAGAGAGCAAGGTTGAGTCTATGCTTGAACAGCTTCTTCAGGGACAGCAGAAGATGACAGTGGATTTCAATGGGAAGATGGATGCTATGTACACAGACCTGAATGGGAAAATTGAGGCTCTCAACACTCATCAGAAGATGCTGGAAACTCAAATAGCTCAGACTGCAGCAGCTGTCAAGGGAAAGATGGTTCATTCACGTAATGAATACGTCAATGCAATCACCTTAAGAAGTTCTAAGGAGGTCACTGCAGTGGTAGAAAAGGGTTTGAATGCAGAAAAATTCTTGGAGTTAGAAGAGGTTGAAGGTGATTTTGAGCCTGATACGGCTGTATCGAGCGACACCAGTAATGGTATCGATCGACACCAACCTGAAGAGACGACACATAACCCTTGTGTCGATCGACACCCCTCGCAGGCAGAGCTAGAAATTGTGAAAAAACCAAAGATTGTTGAGGAGAATGTTTACAAGCCTAAGGTGACATATCCTCAATCACCTAGACATCTCAGAGATCTCATTACTGCAGAGAAGTTGCTCGCTTTTGAGAAGATGGTAAGGAGGATTCCCCATACGATGTCTTTTGAAGAAGCTTTGGAAAAACGCCTTTCGCTTAGTTACTTCCGAGATTGCAAAGAAACTCTAGAAGAGATCAAGGCACTCTTCATCAAGGCAAGAAGCACACCACCACCAATGAAGCCGTTGACTAAGAGGGAAGACCCAAGAAATTTTTCAGTTCCATGCTCTATTTCTGGAGTTGACTTCAAAGAATCTCTCGTTGATTCAGGGTCTAGCGTCAATGTCATGTCAAAGGCAATTGCAGAGAGGTTGAGAATTGGTGATATTAGATCTGCTAAGATGACTCTCGCATTCGCGAACTCTTCCACCTCAGTTCCATATGGTACAATCCCTGATTTGCTTGTTAAGGTAGGAGATTGTCTGGTTCCTACTGATTTTCAGATTGTGGAGATGAGCGAAAGTTCTAATATATATACCTTTGATTCTTGGAAGACCGTTCATGGCTACAGTTGGTGCAGTTATAGACACGCCCAGTAAGAGAATCTAGTTCTCATACATTGACAAAGAGGTATCCTACAAAGTCATTCCTTCTAGAAGAGCTCCTAAACATGTCTCTTGCATCAGCGTTGTTACATGAGAGACGTTGATAGTTGATCTTTTGGAAGAGTCTTATGATGAGCCAAATGTCATAGACGTTTTAGATGGTCCTTCTATCATCACAAAGAGAGACATCAAAACGGCTAAGACAAAGAAGAAGGTGAAGAGCAAAAGAGTCAAGGGTAATGCCTATATGACTTTAACCCCTCAGAAGTGTGATGGAGATTCGATTGAATATGAGGTGAAGTGCAAGGGAACTTCGAAACCATTCTCTAAGGTTAGAGCTATTCTCACTTCAGAGTTGAAAGAGAAAGGAAAGGATGTTGTGAAAGGTATGTTGAGCAGAATTCTAAAGCTGGAGATGTCTAGTTGTGGAGCTTGTTTTGGAGCAAGTTCTCATTCATATCCTGACTAGTACATGAGCCAAAGTCAAGCTAGTGACGTAAAATAAGCGCTTGGTGGGAGGCAACCCACTGGTAAGTCTGTACATATTTCTTTTACTTCTTTTGGTTTTTGGTTTTTGGTTTTGTGTCTTGTGTTTTGCGTGAATCAGTTACAAATGAGCTGTGTCAAATCGATGAAAAGAGTTATCCGTGTCGACCTAAGCCTGGTATCGATCGATACCAGTGCTGTGTATCGGTCGACACTCCTACCCTACTCCGGTAACTTCTTTGTTTTTCACGACTCCTCTCAGTTCTTTTGGTTTCTTTTACCGACTCTAGACTAGATAACACGGGGATAGTGTTGTTTAAGTCTGGGGGAGGTAGTTGCTGACAATGCGTTTGTTTTTCTTAGAGTCAGTCGTTTTTGAGTCAAAAATCGTTTTATTGAGTCAAAACCTGTTGGAGACTATGATCTTTTTCTTGAATCTATTGTTCTGACTTTACTTCTAAGTGACCATTGTTACAGAATCAGTTCTAGATCGGACTAATGAAAAATCCAAAGACTGACCATTTAACTAGAAGACTCCCATGTTTCCATCATAGTTCATTTAAGCCTGAGCTAATTCTTTGCACTTCATCGATGTGATTGATGTTCACAGATCTTGATTCTTCATTCATATCTTATAAAGGAACCCATGTGTAGAAAGTAATGGTATTCCTCTCCCTTGTTATAAGTTAAGGCATGAGAAGATGAAATGATTTTATTCTGAATAGAGGGTTAGAAAAATTTCCAGCGATCCCATTATTCTACTGAGAAGGAATGATCACACAAAGGTTGGAAGCGAGGTTAGGAAAATTTCTTGTGATACCATTATTCGCCTACACCTTTGATACGTAGAGAGGGGAGAACCAGAGATTTGGTGGCAAACACCATCAATACTCGCGTCTCAAACCTTAATATGTATATGCAAGAGAACATGATATGAAATAAGTCTGGGGGAGAGGAAGCAATACCAAAAAGTGTGAAAATTGGGTGGTTCTTTTGTCATGATAATGTATGGGAAAGAGTCTAGAAGGTTCTTGGCATTGATTACGGCGATGAAACTGGCGATGAGGGCTTTATTGGACAATGCTGCAAAATTATGTGTGGAGTCTGGGAAGCTGCGAATGTCTACGGAGAAGTACATGGTGGTTAGATTTGGAACTGGTTGAGTAATATGTGGAGCACTAAGAAAAAGGGCCATTGCAGTGTTTCAAGAACATGTGAGTCTCTGTGCTTTTCAAACTTCTTTCTCTTATTTAGCTTTATGTTTGCTTGAGGGCAAGCAAAGGCTAAGTCTGGGGGAGTTGATATATCATGGTTTTTACCCGTTTTTAACCATGATATAGGTCTTATTTATAGAGTTTTTCTAGTATTTTTGGAGTCTTTTCGAGTCTTTACATGTTTAGGTACATTTGGAGCTAAATTGGAGATATTCAAGCATTTTGGAGCCAATCAAGATCATACAGCTGAAGGATCAAGTACTTGAAGTCCTTGTGTCGAGCAACACCAGCCTGAAGAGTCGACACAGAAGTTGTGTATCGATCGATACCACTTATGTAATACCCTAAATTACTAACAACTTTGTCGATTGTAGTATTTAGGGGTCGGATCCACATAGACTCAAAAATCACACAATAGATTATATAGGTTCGAATTAAGCTAAGAAAATCAATGAAACATGAAGCTATAAAGTAATTAAGAGTTGTAAATTCAATGGAGGAAGATAGGTTCAGGGTATTTCTCAGGAAATCAGAGAATGCAGGTAAACCAATTAGTCAGGGTTCAGATTAAGCACGGTTCTTGAACTCAAATCACTAAACTATAACTAACCAGCTGTCGTTGCGAGAGTTATCTAAATCTAAATCTCAGAATTCCAAATTTCTTTGCAAATTCTAAAGTCTAAACCAGCATTAAGTTCAAGTTTGATTTGTTGATAAAACAACTAAACCAAATCTCTTTGCAGATAGTTATTTTGCTCACCCCAGGTTCTATCAGATTATCAATTGCACTGTCGTTCCTAATCGATTAACCAAAGATATAAGTTCCAGGTGATCAATCTAGAATGAGCTTTAAGAACAACCTATGGTGAAGAATTAATTCAGATTATGAACCCTAACCAACTAATTAACCTAACATTCAAAGAGATCCTTTATTGAGAACCCTAAACATAATAGGAGATCTACTCATACATGGAGATTGAAACAAACAACATGATTGAATAGAACTCAAAAGTAATAATAAAGAGAGTAAACAAAGGGTTCGAAATCTTCTCTTGGACGAACAGAGTTTCATATTTGTCTCCCTCAAAGTTCTCTCACAAAATCAAAGATAGAATAAAGCGTAGCCACCAAAGTGGCTGAAAACCCTAATTATAAAGCTAAAACACGTTTTGGGGCATCTTGTAATTATTAAAGACTTCTGGACCAAAGTGTAAAATCTTCAGACTTGTAAAAAGTCGCGATCTTTCTCTTCATGCGATCAGTATCGACCGATACCATAAGTGGTATTGATCGATACACAACTTATGTGTCGACTCTCCAAAAACACTCGAAAGACTCTATAAATAAGACATATATCATGGTTAAAAGCGGGTAAAAACCATGATATATCAACTCCCCCAGACTTAGCCTTTGCTTGCCCTCAAGCAAACAGAAAGCTAAACAACAGAAAGAGGTTTGAAAACACGGAGACTCACCTGTTCTTGAAACACTGTGATATAAGACTCGGAGTCACACCGATCTTATGATTCACCAAGGTTGTCAAAGACAACAAGCTGGTCGCGGAAATGGATGTGATGGTGGGATGGATGGTGATATTTGATTGACTCACTCAATCTGATGATGATAGACTCTCTCTATCATGTGACAGAACCAACTAATTGAATCACACAACTAGTTAATCCGAGACTCTAGTGAATATGTGAATCGCACATAATATTCAAAAGAAAAGAACTCTTGCAAAGAACACTTTGACAAGAAACGAAAATGCTTTATTACTTTTAGATTGAATGGTTAATTATACAAGTGGTTCTACTGAGCTTTATATAGAGCTCTTACATGAAAATATCTATGGTCTAAAAACCTAAAGAAATCGCAAATACAAAGAAACTAGCCGTTAGGTCATAATGACGAGAATCGGCCAAATATGGAAAACGTAGCCTTTCTTGAGTCTTGACAACTTAGGGGCGAATGTCAAGTGTCTAGGTACGTCCTGGTTGCTGTGAAAAAGCTTCACTTCGTGGCCAAGCTTCAAATAATAGAGCCGTTGGAGATGAATGGCGAGAATCTCCAAATAAGGCAAGTGTAGCTCAAACTTGATCGACTTGATCAAGTGAGGTATGGTGCACCTTAGGTCGTGAAGGGAAGCTTCTAGAAAGCTTTTTAAGTGTCTCCTAAGCTCATAGAAACCATGCTCAAGTGGGCTTTCATGTTTGGGCTTCAAAAGATTCAACTTGACATTTTCGGGTAGGCTTGAGTCCATTAGATACGTCTCCACTGTTGGGCCGTTTATGAGCGATTGGCTTTGCTGATTGAAGAGATCTTGGATGTTCTGGAAACTAGACTCAAAGATCTTTCGAACCATATATATATCGTTTCCTGAAAATCCGTGATCTGGAAGCGACACTTGATTGAACATTCGATTGAAATCGGAGCTCAACAACGGGTTTAGGTTCCAACCTTCAAACTGATCAAGCCTGATCAGTACTTCGTGTTCCATATGCTTCAGCTTCTCCTTGAACATGTTGAAGCTATTTTCCAGACTCTTCCTCCTAATGATTTCCTCTGGGGTTGATTGATCCTTCAAGTCGTTTGCTCGCTTTCCACTCGGTGAAGTAACTTTGGGAGTTACTGTCCCAAATCCATAAGAGAACCGCTGTCGCCAATAAACAAGATCTAAGCTTGTCTTACGCTCAGTACAATTCTCTTTTGAATTGGTAGTATCCAAAAGTCCTCCGGATTTCCAATGTCGGCTTTGTAATGCATCAAACCGACCGTTCATCATAGTCTCCATAATCGGCGGTTTGGTCTTGTCCGAGCTTTGAGCTCACCTCTGGTGGGCTAGCTGGTTCGATGTCCTCATCACACTGCATTGACCCTTTTTCTTAGTACTCCACATATCACCTAACTAGTTCTGAATCTAACCACCATGTACTTCTCAGTAGACATGCGCAGCTTCCCAGGCTCCACACATAATTTCGCAGCATTGTCTAATAAAGCCCTCATCGTTGTAATCAATGCCCAGAACCTTCTAGATTCTTTCCCATACAATATCATGACAAAATAACCACCCAATTTTCACACTTTTTGGTATTGTTTCCTCTCCCCCAGACTTATTTCATATCATGTTCTCTTGCATATACATATTAAGGTTTGAGACGCGAGTATTGATGGTGTTTTCCACCAAATCCTCGGTTCTCCCCTCTTTACGTATCAAAGGTGTAGGCGAATAATGGTATCACAGGAAATTTTCGTAACCTCGCTTCCAACCTTTGTGTTATTATTTCTTTTCAAGTAAAATAATGGGATTGTTGGAAATTTTCCTAGCCCTCTACTGAGAAGAAAATAATTTCATCTTTTCATGCTTTTATTTATTAACTTATAACAAGGAAAAGGAATACCATTACTTTCTACTCATGGGTTCCTTTGTCAGATGTGAATGAAGAATCAAGCTCTGTGAACATCGATGAAGTGCAAAGAATTAGCTCAGGCTTTAATGAACTCTGCTGGAAACATAGGTGTCTTCTAGTTAATTGGTCAATCTTTGGATTTTTCATTAGTCTGATCTAGAACTGATTATGTAACAATGGTCACTTAGAGGCAAGGCCAGTACAATATATTCAAGAAAAAGATAATAGTCTCCAACAGGTTTTGACTCAATAAAACGATTTTTTGACTCAAAAACGACTGACTCTAAGAAAAACAAACACACTGTCAGCAACTACCTCCCCCAGACTTAAACAACACTATCCCCAGTGTTATCGAGTCCAGAGTCGGTAACAGAAACCAAAAGAACTGAGTGGAGGCGTGAAAATAAAAAGAAGTTACCGGATTGGGGTGTGAGTGTCGACCGACACACAACACTGGTATCGATCGATACCATGCTTAGGTCGACACATAAAACTTCTTTCCATCGTTTTTTATGTAATGTTGCTCTTAATTGTGACAAAGGATCCAAATGTGAAATGGTAACACTGTTAGATCACTCAAGCACAAGTAAGAAGCAACAAGATATCATAATCGCATAAATCCAACAAAGTTGAGAATCCTAAACTGCTGATAAAACAAACTCATAAGAACAAAAGAAAAGAAAAAAAAAAGTAAAACTGATATATCATGGTTTTTACCCTGTTTAGGCCATGATATAAGTCCTTTTTATAGAGTCTTTCTAGTGTTTTGTATTATTTTAGAGTCTTTTACAGGTTATAGCACGTTTGGAGCATTATTGGAATTATTGGAGCTTTCTGGACAAGTTTGGAGCAAAAGCTGAAGTACCTGACTTCACGACAAGCATCGATCGATACCTCCTGGTATCGATCGATACTCATCGCAGCAAGACACGACCCGTGAGTTTTCCAAGACTTGAAGAATTGTAAAAGTGCCCAGAAGTCTTTAATAATTACAAGAAGACCCCAATTCGTGTTTTAGGTTATATATAGGGATTTTACAGCCAGTTTGTTGGCTATGCCTTTTTATGCTTTATTTCTGTGTTTGATTTTACTTTGGTTTTAGAGAGACAAGTCTGAATCTCCCTTCGTCCGAGATCAGATCTCTAAACCTTTCTGATTATTCTATTGATGATTTATTCAATTATGTTGATTGTTTCATTCTTCATGTCTGAGTAGATCCACTTTAGGTTTAGGGTTTTCTCATAAAGGATTTCTTTGAATGCTAGGTTGATTAGTTTATAGGATTCACCATCTGAATTAGTTCTTCATCTTAGGTTGTGTTCAAAGCTAATTCTAGGTTGACGAATCTGGAATTTAGATCTTAGGATAATTGATTAGGCACGACAGTGCGATTAATTACCTGATAGAACCTAGGTGAGCAAATTGATTATTCGCAAAGAGATTTGGTTTAATTGATTTGTGAACATATCAAACCTGATATTAAAGCTGATTTAGACTTTAGGATTCGCAAAGAGATTTGGAATTCTTAGGATTTAGATTTAGATAATTCTCGCAACGACAGTTGGTCAATTATACTTTAGTGATTTGAGTTCAAGAACTGCGCTAAATCT
The DNA here is from genome assembly GCA_002933935.1 of Eutrema yunnanense. Lineage (NCBI taxonomy): Eukaryota > Viridiplantae > Streptophyta > Magnoliopsida > Brassicales > Brassicaceae > Eutrema > Eutrema yunnanense. The sequence goes on from PKML01043741.1 coordinate 117,013, forward strand.
GAATCATGTTAGTTAGTTTATTTGCATTCATTGATTTCTTGAGAAAAACTCTGGGCCTATATTTCATTCATTGATTTACAACTCTTTTAATTTCTGCACTGCTTTCAATTCCACATGTTTGCTTAGCTTGATTTGACACTATATAATCTATTGAGTGATCTCCGTGAGTCTTTGTGGTTCGACCTCTAACTATATTACAACTACTGCTTAGTACTGTTAGAGTATTAATTTGAGCGTATCAAATTTGGCGCTGTTGCCAGAGTCGGTAACAGAAACCAAAAGAACTGAGTGGAGGCGTGAAAATCAAAGAAGTTACCGGATTGGGGTGTGAGTGTCGACTGACACACAACACTGGTATCGATCGATATCAGGCTTAGGTCGACACATAAAACTTCTTTCCATCGATTTTTATGAAATGTTGCTCTTAATTGTGACAAACGATCCAAATGTGAAATGGTAACACTGTTAGATCACTCAAGCACAAGTTAGAAGCAACAAGATATCATAATCGCATAAATCCAACAAAGTTCAGAATCCTAAACTGCTGATAAAACAAACTCAAAAGAACAAAAGAAAAGAAAAAAAAAAGTAAAACCGGATAGAACAAGGAGCTAATCCTCCTCAGAGACATCAAATACTCTAGCAGTGTGAAAGGGGCCTGCTCCTGGTGGTGAACGCGGACGAGATGGTGCAAACCAACCGCACCGTGAAAGAGTGGAGATGGCATTCCAGATGCTCTGGAAACTCTCAACAACATACTTCTGAAAGGCATCTGTCTCCATAGGAATCGCATGTGGTGTAGGGAGAGCAGTCGCAGAGGAGGATGGATCTCGAGCTCGTCGTGACTGAAGTCCGGCAAAGTCAGGGACTAGTGCGTCCTCAGCAGCAGCAGCAGGTGCGCTAGTGGAAGAGCCTCGGCGAAGGCGAGTGGGTGGTGCAACAGTCAACAGACGTGGATCATGCTCAAAACGCAGCTGATGGGGATCGTCACCAATGTCGGTCAGCTCGGTGTTAGGAAGCTGAATCAGAAAGTGCCCATTTGTGTTGGAGAAACACCAACGTCGCTCTGGCTTCACCCACCTAAGGTTCTGCAGATGTCTCTCATCCATGAGAGTGCGTGTAGTGACTATCGTGCAGCTCGCTGTACTAATCTTGAAGTACTGGAAGATGGGGATGAGAACACTACCAACTGTCTCTGTCTTCCGAGCTACACCGCGAGTGGCACCCAAGAATGGTTTGGTCTTCAAAGAGACCAAATGATGTGCGAAGACTGCCCCCAGGTTGACCTCGAGATCAAGCTCAGGCCACTCGTAGTTCTCGACCGCAATGATATCTCCAATAGCCATGGAGAACATAATAAGCTCAGATAGCCTCATCTTGTTAGGCTCCAACTTGCACAAGATGGTGTTGCTCAGGATCCGAACCAGGCAGCGCATAACCGGGTGGCGCACATCCATCTGAGTGGTATGCTTGGAATGATAGGCCCCATTCCCGAAATGCTCCCAGAAAGCCTGCACGTCGTGGAACTGTGTAGGCAGAGCAACCCTCCTGATGTCCCTCCGAAAACTATAGATGTCGCATAGATCAAAGAGTGGCAATATGTACCTCACTCCTCGAATCAGAAAGGTCAGGGTACCTTCCTGTGCGTCCTTGAGAACCTCATCGCTATAGTAGTCACGAACTGTCGCGAGAAATTGACGTACCAAGTCGGGGAAGAGATCATACTGATGTACATGCATAGTATCCAAGCCAATCTTCCCAATCAAACGCCCGAGTTCCTTGTCAATACCCAAGCAACGCATGGTATGAGTGTCAACAAACCCAGTGGGCTGCACATCAACATTCTGCCACGCGTTGTAGAACAGCGTGTCATAGTCATCCCAGGTCTCAGAGATAGGCATGTAGATGCAGTCCTCACTCTCTTCAACCTCCTTGGGAGGTGCATCCCAGTATCTCGTTGGAGGAATCCTGGCCTTCTCATTCCTCCTAGGCCAAGGAGGCCTAAATGTCACGTTTGGAGTCGCAGGAGAAGCAGGAGTGGAAGGAGGCGGTGACACGTACGGTGCAGAGATGTCGCGCATGGAAGAGTGGGGAAGGATAAGAACTGCCTGCGTTCCAGTAAGCTCCACCTTGTAACGGTCATTGGCGAAGCAAGCCTTCACTATCCCTCTATGCCAAGCCACACCATCAAACACCTCGACGCTAGCCAGCAAGCGGTACTCCTTCGGAACACAATCATCTGGTGGGTTGGAACTCAAGGCGTCATCTGTTCGTGGTCTCTTGCGTGAAGACATCTGCAATCAAAGCCAAAGAACACAACAAACATAGAATAAATCCCAAAATTCCATCAAACACGACATAAGTCACCGGGTATCGACCGACACCAAGTGGGTATCGATCGATACCAAGGCGATTCTGAACTCCACAATCCAAAATTCGCAATCAAGGCATATACAAGCATAAGGGGTTGTCGAAATTCCTCTAGAACAACTTAGGTAAGGCAGATTTATCCATTAAATCAAGTTCTATGAGTCAAAAATTCAAAAACTCAAACCTTGTGTCATGGATAGAAAAAGAGGAATTTGTGTCGCATACCTTGCAGATCGGATGAATTGATGATAGAAATAGAAAGAGCACTGAAATCTAACAAGGTTGGACCTTTGAATCACTCAAATCGGTGAAGAATTGAAGGATTTACGATTTGAGAGTGAGAGGTTTCGTGGGTGTCGAACGATGGATGCGGCGAAGAAGAAAAAAAATCCTGAGAATTTTAAAGAAAACCTACCTGCGCGTTTGGTATCGACCGATACCATTACTGGTATCGATCGATACAAGGACCATTGGTTGATGCAACGTCTGTTTCCCCTGGTGTCGATCGATACCAGTAATGGTATCAGTCGACACAGCTCCGTTTCATCTGATTCACTCAAAAACACAAGACACAAAACCAAAAACCAAAAGAAATATAAGAAATATGTACAGAATCACCAGTGGGTTGCTTCACACCAAGCGCTTGTTTTACGTAACTAGCTTGACTTTACGGACGATCAGGCGGTGGATGCATCATCCAGAGGCACCATGTGTCCTCTTGGAATCTCGGCTTTCGCCCAATAATGTTTCACCCTTTGTCAATTGACAGTGAACTCTTCGCCTGCTGTACTTAGCAGGACAACTGCTCCGTGTGGTCTGACTTCCTTGACTGTGAAAGGACCTGACCAACGAGAACGAAATTTTTCTAGGAAACAATTGTAAACGGGAGTTATACAGAAGTACCTGGTCATGAGGTTCAAAGTGTCTGGGGAGGATCTTCTTGTCGTGGTACGCCTTAGTCATTTCCTTGTACAGCTTCGAGTTCTCATAGGCGTGGTGCCTAATCTCATTCAGCTGAATCAATCGCCTCTCAGCAGCAGGCTTGATGTCAAAGTTCATCATATTTGTAGCCCATGCTGCCTTATGCTCGATTTCCACTAGAAGATGAAAAACTTTCCCATAAAGCAAGTGAAACGGTGTAGTCCCAAGTGGTGTCTTGAAGGCAGTCCTATAAGCCCACAGTGCATCATCCAGCTTTGCAGACCAATCCTTCCGAATTGGACCCACTGTCTTCTCCAGAATCTCCTTGATTTGCCTGTTGGAGACCTCAACCTGCCCACTAGTATGTGGATGATAGGGAGTAGCCACACGATGATTCACACCATGCTTATTCAATAGCTTTTCAAAAACCTTGTTAATGAAGTGAGTGCCACCATCACTTATAACAATTCGAGGTACTCCAAATCGAGGGAAAATGATACTCTTGAACAGCTTAAGGACTACTGAAGAATCATTGGTTGGACTAGCAATTGCTTCCACCCACTTAGACATATAGTCTACAGCAACCAAGATGTACTTATTCCCATATGATGAAGGAAAAGGACCCATGAAATCGATGCCCCAACAATCAAAGACTTCAACCTTAAGGATGAAGTTCTGTGGCATCTCATGTCTCTTACTGATCTTCCTTCTCCTCTGACAAACATCACACTGTGAGATGAAAGTATGAGCATCCATAAACATGGTAGGCCACCATAAGCCTGCTTGAACCTGCTTGAAGCAAAGTGTTTTGACAATGACAATCAGATCCATGACAATGAAATAGCACCTTAGGGACCTCAGTTTCTGCAATACATCTCCTGTACATCCCATCGGAGTAGTGTTTGTATACAGGTAAGGTTCATCCCAAAAGAATCTCCTTATGTCACGCATAAATTTCTTCCTATCATATTTCTTGAGATGCTTTGACTCGTTCTCTGCAGTAAGATAGTTGGCGATGTCAGCATACCATGGTCGATCAGGAATAGTCACAGCAGCTAGATCCCCTTCAGAAACACCATCGTGAACCATAGACAAAACTGGTCTGAATATCGATGGGTATCGACCGACACTAGGTGGGTGTCGATCAGTACCAACACCTGTAACTACTGAGAAGTGCAGGTGTTCGGTAAAACTACTTTGAAACCCTGTCTCGATGAAGTAGATGTTCTCTTCTGGTAGGAAATCATCAATAGGAACGTCTTCATCGATCCTTATCCGCGAAAGATGGCCAGCAACCCCATTCTCTATGCCCTTCTTGTCCTTAACTTCAATTTCAAAGCCTTGGAGCAAAAGGACCCAACGACAAAGGCGAGGTTTGAGATCCTTATTCTGCAGCAGATATTTGAGAGCAACATGGTCTGTATGAACAATCACTTTGCTCCCAATCAGGTAGGACCAAAATTTCTCAAAGGAAAAAACAACTGCGAGTAGTTCTTTTTCTGTGGTGTTGTAGTTACGCTGAGCATCATCCAATGTCCTGCTCGCATAATAGATAACATGAAGTTTCTTATCCTTCCTCTGACCCATAACTGATCCAACAGCAAAATCACTAGCGTCGCACATAATCTCAAAAGGCAGAGTCCAATCTGGAGGTTGGACAATAGGAGCACTCACCAATGCCTTCTTAATCTCCTCAAAGGCTGCAAGATAATCAGGGGTGAAGTCGAATTTGACCTCCTTGCATAATAGGGCGGTGAGTGGGCGGGCTAGTTTTGAGAAGTCCTTGATGAATCTTTTGTAAAACCCAGCATGACCAAGGAAGCTACGAATGTCCTTTACAGAATTCGGGGGTTGGAGGCTTGTCATGACTTGAATCTTGGCTTTGTCAACTTCTATCCCAGCTACAGAAACCTTGTGCCCAAGAACGATGCCATCCTGAACCATAAAGTGACACTTTTCCCAATTAAGAACCAAGTGTTTCTCTTCACATCTATGTAGCACATTGCACAAGTTATCAAGACAGCTCTTGAATGATGATCCATACACTGAAAAATCATCCATGAACACCTCCATAAAATCTTCAATCATGTCTGTGAAGATAGACATCATGCACCTCTGAAAAGTGGCTGGAGCATTACATAATCCAAAGGGCATTCTTCTGTAAGCGAATGTGCCATAAGGACATGTAAAGGTTATCTTCCCTTGGTCCTCTGGATGGATCGGAATCTGAAAGAAACATGAGTACCCATCGAGAAAACAATAGTATGGATGACTCGTCAACCTCTCCAACATCTGATCAATGAATGGTAATGGAAAGTGATCCTTCCTTGTGGCTGCATTCAACTTCTTGTAGTCAATACACATTCGATGTCCAGTGATTGTCCTAGTAGGGATCAGCTCGTCCTTCTCATTCTTCACCACAGTTATCCCTCCTTTCTTAGGCACAACATGAACTAGACTGACCCAAGAGCTGTCTGAAATGGCATAGATAATCCCTGCTTTCAAGAGCTTCATCACCTCCTTCTTAACCACTTATTTCAAGTTCGTGTTCAGCCTCCTATGATGCTCAACTGAAGACTTTGACTCGTCCTCAAGATGAATCCTATGCATGCACAAGTTTGGGGCTATACCTGAAATGTCATCAAGAGAATAGCCAAGAGCCTTGCGATACTTGCGCAGCTTGCTCAGCAGTAAGGTGATCTCTGCGTTGTTTAATGAAGCATTAATGATCACTGGGTATGTGGAATTCAGACCAAGAAAAACATACCTTAAATTGGCCTTCTCCTCACTCCAATCACCAAGCACAATAGCTTTCGTATAAGTTTTGGCCAACTTCTCTGGTGCTCGCGGGTGGTGTCGATCGATACCAACAATGGTGTCGGTCGACACTGCTCATGTTGTGTCGAGCATCTTAGCATATCCAGCAACAACATCACTCAAGTACACATCTGAATCAGCTGAACAGACCAATGCTCTTTCTAATGGATCCTCAGGATGCATCTCAAGAAAATACTCTTCAGCTATATCGCTGAAAGTATCAACAAAGTACGTCTGCCCATCGATGGTTGGTCTCTTCATCATCTTCTCCATGTTGAAAGTCATGACCAAATCACCAATGTTGAGAGCTATCTTCCCATTCCTGTAGTCTATCAAAGCTCCAGTTGTTGCTAAGAATGGCCTTCCCAGAATAAGAGGATCTCTGGGCTCTGAATCATACTTCAAGACAATGAAATCAGTCGGGATCAAGCAATTCCCAATCTTAATTGGAACATCTTCGAGCAATCCTTCGGGAAGTCGAACTGAGCGATCAGTAAGTACTAGTGAGATCCTCGTGGACTTGAAATCTGTCATCCCCATCCGCTGAGCAACTGAGTATGGCATGAGGTTCACACTCGAACCAAGATCACAAAGAGAATGCTCAAATCTTTATGTGAAGATCGTACAATCTAACACAAAACTCCCTGGGTCGGGTAGTTTCTTTGGGATCATGTTGAGCAGAATCGCGCTGCACTCATGAGTGATCATTAAAACTCCTTCCTCAAGGTTCACATTGCTTGATACCATCCTCTTAACATATCTCCTAAAGGCTGGGGAAGTCTTGAGAGCATCGACAAAAGGAAGCTCAACAATCAACTTATCCATTATCGCCTTGCATCTAGAGTCTTCCACCTCCTTCTTGGTCTTCTTAGGAGGCATAGGGTAAGGTATCTTAGGCTTGTAAACCCTTTCTTCAATAAACTCAGGTGTCTTCTCGTCCTCAGGGTTGGTGTCGATCGACACAGGAGTGGTGTCGATCGATACACGGGGTTCTGACACGTCTTTGGAAGGTTTTTGGGCCTGTGTCGATCGATGCTGGCTAGTGTCGCTCGACACATGGGCGTTTTCCGAAATCTCATCGTCCTCTTCCATAAGATCAACCATATCTCCTGCAGTTAGGCTCTTTTTCACTTCTGGATTGACCTCTTTTCCACTCCTCAAGGTGATTGGATGAATGTGTGCCCTTGGATCTTCTGTTTTCCCTGGAAGAAAACCATCTTTCCTCTTCACAGCACCTACAGTTTGGGCAACTTGAGTTTCCAGTTTCTTCTGATGAATACTGAGAGCCTCAATTTTTCCATTCAGGTATGTGTACATAGCATCCATCTTCCTAATGAAATCTACTGTCATCTTCTGTTGTCCCTGAAGAAGCTGTTCGAGCATATACTCAACCTTGCTCTCTGGGGTTTTAGCATGTAGGGGTTGATAAGACGAACTCCCATAGGTTCGGGTGTAGCCACTACTCTGGGATGGTTTCTGGACAAATTGATTAGTTCCAAAACTAGTTTGATTGCCTTCAATCTTGTACCGTCCTTGCTGAGCATTGTTGGTGAAGTTTCGGTTGTTGTTCTGTTGGTATTGATTTCTCTGACCTTGAAAACCAGAACCACCAATGTAGTTAACATCTTCCACTTCATCCTCATTGAAGTTCTCAACCTCATCAGCAAAATGAACAGCCTTCATCGTCTTTCCCATCAAGAGATTGTGCACTGAATCTAACTTAGCCTGAACCTCATCAATCTGCGATCCATCCATGCTCCCAGTCTACTTTCTTCGCTCAAAGTCTGCATTCTTGGTGCTATTGCTAGATGTCAAGTTTTCAATAAAGGATCTCTTTGAATGTTAGGTTAATTAGTTGGTTAGGGTTCATAATCTGAATTAGTTCTTCACCATAGGTTGTCCTTAAAGCTAATTCTAGATTGATCACATGGAACTTAGATCTTAGGTTAATCGATTAGGCACGATAGTGCAATTGATAATCTGATAGTACTAGGAGATTGTCTGGTTCCTACTGATATTCAGATTGTGGAGATGAGCGAAAGTTCTAATATACCTTTGATTCTTGGAAGACCGTTCATGGCTACAGTTGGTGCAGTTATAGACACGCCCAGTAAGAGAATCTCGTTCTCATACATTGACAAAGAGGTCTCCTACAAAGCCATTCCTTCTGGAAGAGCTTCCAAACATGTCTCTTGCATCACCGTTGTTACATGAGAGATGTTGATGGTTGATCTTTTGGAAGAGCCTTATGATGAGCCAAATGTCATAGACGTTTTAGATGGTCCTTCTATCATCACAAAGAGAGACATCAAAACGGCTAAGGCAAAGAAGAAGGTAAAGAGAAAAAGAGTCAAGGGTAATGCCTATATGACTTTAACCCCTCAGAAGTGTGATGGAGATTCGACTGAATATGAGGTGAACTGCAAGGGAACTTCGAAACCATTCTCTAAGGTTAGAGCTATTCTAACTTCAGAGTTGAAAGAGAAAGGAAATGATGTTGTGAAAGGTATGTTGAGCAGAATTCTGAAGCTGGAGATGTCTAGTTGTGGAGCTTGTTTTGGAGCAAGTTCTCATTCTTATCATGACTAGTACATGAGCCAAAGTCAAGCTAATGATGTAAAACAAGCGCTTGGTGGGAGGCAGCCCACTGGTAAGACTGTACATATTTCTTTTATTTCTTTTGGTTTTTTGTTTTGTGTCTTGTGTTTTGCGTGAATCCGTTACAAATGAGCTGTGTCAAATCGATGGAAAGAGTTACCCGTGTCGACCTAAGCCTGATATCGATCGATACCAGTGTTGTGTGTCGGTCGACACTCCTACCCTACTCAGGTAACTTCTTTGTTTTTCACGACTCCACTCAGTTCTTTTGGTTTCTTTTACCGACTCTAGACTAGATAACACTGGGGACAGTGTTGTTTAAGTCTGGGGTAGGTAGTTGCTGACAATGCGTTAGTTTTTCTTAGAGTCATTCGTTTTTGAGTCAAAAATCGTTTTATTGAGTCAAAACCTATTGGAGACTATGATCGTTTTCTTGAATCTATTGTTCTGACTTCACTTCTAAGTGACCATTGTTACAGAATCAGTTCTAGATCGGACTAATGAAAAATCCAAAGACTGGCCAGTTAACTAGAAGACACCCATGTTTCCAACAGAGTTCATTCAAGCCTGAGCTAATTCTTTGCACTTCATCGATGTGATTGATGTTCACAGAGCTTGATTCCTCATTCATACCTGACAAAGGAACCCATGTGTAGAAAGTAATGGTATTCCTCTCCCTTGTTATAAGTTAAGGCATGAGAAGATGAAATGATTTTCTTCTGAGTAGAGGGTTAGGAAAATTTCCAGCGATCCCATTATTCTACTGAGAAGGAATGATCACATAAAGGTAGGAAGCGAGGTTAGGAAAATTTCATGTGATACCATTATTCGCCTACACCTTTGATACGTAGAGAGGGGAGAATCGGGAATTTGGTGGCAAACACAATCAATACTCGCGTCTCAAACCTTAATATGTATATGCAAGAGAACATGATATGAAATAAGTCTGGGGGATAGGAAACAATACCAAAAAGTGTGAAAATTGGGTGGTTCTTTTGTCATGATATTGTATGGGAAAGAGTCTAGAAGGTTCTTGGCATTGATTACAGCGATGAAACTGGCGATGAGGGCTTTATTAGACAATGTTGCAAAATTATGTGTGGAGTCTGGGAAGCTGCGGATGTCTACGGAGAAGTACATGGTGGTTAGATTTGGAACTGGTTAAGTAATATGTGGAACACTAAGAAAAAGGGTCATTGCAGCGTTTCAAGAACAGGTGAGTCTCCGTGTTTTTCAAACCTCTTTCTCTTGTTTAGCTTTTTGTTTGCTTGAGGGCAAGCAAATGCTAAGTCTGGGGGAGTTGATATATCATGGTTTTTACCCGTTTTTAACCATGATATAGGTCTTATTTATATAGTCTTTCTAGTATTTTGGAGTTTTTTCGAGTCTTTACATGTTTAGGTACGTTTGGAGCTAAATTGGAGATATTGGAGCATTTTAGAGCCAAGCAAGATCATACAGCTGAAGGATCAAGTTGAAGTCCTGGTGTTGAGCGACACCAGCCTGAAGAGTCGACACATAAGCTGTGTATCGATCGATACCACTTATGGTATCGGTCGATACTGATCGCATGAAGAGAAGGATCGCGACTTTTTACAAGTCTGAAGATTTTACACTTTGGTCCAGAAGACTTTAATAATTACAAGAAGCCCCAAAACATGTTTGAGCATTATAATTAGGGGTTTCAGCCACTTTTGTGGCTACGCTTTATTCTATCTTTGATTTTGTGAGAGAGCTTTGAGGGAGACAAGTCTGAAACTCTGTTCGTCCGAGAGAAGATTTTGAACCCTTTGTGTACTCTCTTTATTATTACTTTTTAGTTCTATTCAATCATGTTGTTTGTTTCAGTCTCCATGTATGAGTAGATCTCCTGTTAGGTTTAGGGTTCTCAATAAAGGATCTCTTTGGATGTTAGGTTAATTAGTTGGTTAGGGTTCATAATCTGAATTAGTTCTTCACCATATGTTGTTCTTAAAGCTAATTCTAGATTGATCACCTGGAACTTAGATCTTAGGTGAACAAAATAACTATCTGCAAAGAGATTTGGTTTAGTTGTTTTGTGAACAAATCAAACTTGAACTTAATGCTGGTTTAGACTTTAGAATTTGCAAATAAATTTGGAATTCTGAGATATAGATTTAGATAACTCTCGCAACGACAGTTGGTTAGTTATTGTTTAGTGATTTGAGTTTAAGAACCGTGCTTAATCTGAACCCTGACTAATTGGTTTACCTGCATTCTCTGATTTCCTGAGAAATACCCTGAACCTATCTTCCTCCATTGAATTTACAACTCTTAATTACTTTATTGCTTCATGTTTCAATGATTTTCTTAGCTTAATTATAACCTATATAATCTATTGTGTGATTCTTGAGTCTCTGTAGATTTGACCCCTAAATACTACAATCGACAAAGCTGTTAGTACTTTAAGGTACTACATTTGAGCTTATCAAATTTGATATCATAGTTACAATAAAGATCAACCATCAACGTCATGCAAGAGACATATTAGAGAGCTTTTCTAGAATGAATGGTTTTGTAGGAAACATCTTTGTCAATGTAGGAGATCGACACAAGGCTACAAATATGTTAGTTATCTTATTTTTCTCAAACATTTGGTGAGTAGGCAATATATACAATATGTTGCTTAATATCTACTTGAACTTTGCCAAAAGCTTAGTGATGGTTAATTGGTCCAAGGATTCTGACACTCCCGCGGTCCCGCCTATGTGGTTCGTGTGGCGCACGTAGTGCTTTGACCATCTGCAAGCTCTTCGTTTTCACAGAGTAAATGTTCTATTTTGCATTGAACAATATAATTCAATTTAAAATGTGATTTAATTTTACTTAAATAAAATTAAATAATGAAAAATAATTAAGAAGTCTAACCGTCACAATGTGGTTATTCTTTTTCCTGCTAAAAATCTGATTCTCCGTTTTTCCACCAAAAAAAGTAATTTCACATTTTTCGGTAAAAAATAATTCTGTATTTTTTCGCCAAAAACGTATTTCGTATTTTCTGCCAAAAACGTAATTTTGCATTTTCCCACCAAAAACATAGTTTCGGATTTTTCCCCCAAAAATGTAATTTTGAATTTTTCCGTCAAATACGCAATTCCAAAATTTGCAGCCAAAACGTAATTTCGCATTTTTCGGACAAAAACATAATTATTTATTTTTCTGCCAAGATGAATTACTACTAAGACATCACAAGAAAAAATGAAAAACAATAATAATAAAAAGATGTAATTGATTGTATAAGAAAGAATTCATAAAGAATCTTCTCAAGTGACATGAACGATTTTTTCTCATCCCCAAAGTTTTTTAAAAAATTAAGAGAATAATGTTCAAGATTTAAAATGAGGCTAATAAGAAAATTGAGTATTTTGTTCTTGGTCTTTAAAATAATTAAATACAATACAGATCCAAGCCGTATCAAGGGTGACACGGGTTAGATTTGATGTAGAAAGTACATCTGGAAAGGGGAGTGATTGACTTACTTGTCTGACCATGACTCAAATGCCAAAATGGTCTTTTTATTTTTTTTCAAACAAATTATCTATTTCTTATAGGGAAACGGGATGGATCGGTCGGTTACCAAAAAAAAAAAAAAAAAATAAAAAAACGGGATGGATCGGTCCAAAAATAAGACCGATCAATCCCGCCCACTCAGGGAAGTTTCTGTATATTCATCTATAACTTACCAAAATAATCCAGCTTCACTAATACGGTCACGCATTTCAATTTGATGATTACATCAACTTCAAACCACCTCAAAATAACAGTTAACACATTTTTTCGTATTTCCGATCAAAATTTGAACTTTATTTAATAATGGGAAACCTCTCATCGAATGTTACACTTGGGATGCTCCTACATAATCTTTCATCTTCATTACTTGTTTTCATCCAAATAGTTAATTTTGAATATATATAACATATGAAAACATAAAATAAATCAAAATGTACCCAAGTTTACTCTTAACAAAAACACACACAAAACATAAACGATATAGAATTTCAAAGAAAATGAAAAAAATATTACATAAGAAAAACAAATTGAGAGAATTGATTGTTAATAGTTTTTAATGAAAGGGTACTACTGCCTTATGAATGTCTTAGTGGAAGAAAATAAATAATAAAACAGTTATTGAGGTAAATATCAATGGTTGACCATTTTATTAGTAAATTAACAATGGTTAAATTAAAATTAGTTATTTCTCCACACTTTTCTAAAACCTGACGAAAATGCCTTTACATGCAGCGCAAGGTAGAGATGTAGAGTTGAGTTCTTTTGTGTAGCTACTAACAAACAATATCGTGTTAACCCAATTATCATATAGTATATTAACATGCTAACTATAATATATGATACTTGTAACGTGTTAACAATAATATCTGATATTTATAATGTGTTAACATAGTAAAATTCCGGATAACATTTGTGGATAGCATAAAATCGTCTATGGTTTTTAGTGGATAACTATTTGGTTAACATGTTAATTAATATGTTATCGTGATAAGTTTATATTTATCGTGTTAATCTAATTATCGTATAGTATGTTACCGCTAACAATAATAGCTGATACTTGTAACGTGCTAACAATAATATATGATACTTGTAATGTGCTAACAATAATATCCAATATTTATAATGTGAATTATTTCTATCTCATGCCTACCTAATTTATAAAAGATCATTGATATACACTTAATTTTCTCTTTATATATATGTTACCATATATTGGTATTACTCTAGTTAAATATCAAAAAATTGTGAACTTCGTTTATTTTAAAAAATTCATCAATACCTTATGTTTTTTTTAAAAACATTTATGCATTTTGGTGGTATGTATCATGTATGGCTATGATTTTAAGTTTATCGCTTGTGTTGTATATAAATCCAACAACTAATTAAATTACAGTAGTAGTAAAAAATAACAGCAACTTCCCAAATATTTTGACATTAACAAAACTTAAACTAGTCTAAAAAGGATCATTATCTCTTAGGACCTCATAGTCAGAAAGCTTGGAATCGAGCTTCCAACAATGGAGATGGGTTGCACGTGGTGAGGGGTAATGGGTATAGACAGAAAATCACAAGAAAGCGAAAGCGCTAACTATTGAAACACAAAATGACAAATCAATAATAGTAACGTGCTCTCTTCACGGGTCACCTCTAGCACTAGCATGCTCACTTTCAATCAAAACCTTACTTTCCATTTTCTTTTTATTTTCTTTATTTATTTTGTAATAAAAAATTATTTGTTTCTGTTATAATTTGTTTGATGATGTTAAAATTCATGGATTTCTAACTCGAAAAAATATTATTAGACATTTAATTGTGTTATAAATTGACCAATATCATGTATATATTACTAGAGGTTCCATTACATTAGATTCCATGTCAAACTGAATCCCACTATAAAATTGGTCGTATACTCTAAATTTAATTTGGCTTGAACTTCCAAAGGAAAGGTTATATTAGTTGCCATATAAATAGCCATTAAACTAAGATGATGAGAGAAAAAAAAAAAACTATATATGAAGGATGTAATATGGTACTGGTTTTTTTTTTTTTGGGGTTTAATATGGTACTAGTGTTTCTAATAAAATAGTGGTCGCATATATATTTACTCTGAAGTAGAGTGAGGCAAATATTCCATCTGAATTCCAAAATTGTTTAAAAATCGAGCTAAGAACAAAAAGTACATTCCAACAGAATTTCTAGCGTATAAAAAAGTATTTCTCACCAAAAAAAGAAAACAATATATCTTTCTCTTTCTCTTTCTCTCTAAGTCTAACCACAAATATTAAGGTGAACCAATTCCAAAAGGGTTTAGTTGATTTTGTCTTCTTTATTCATCACCAAGCTTAATTAACAAGTGATAATGTCTTCATCGCCTTCTTGTTCTTGGCCTCTGGCACTGTTGGTAGTACTGTGGTGCATGGTGGCGAGAGAATCAAACGGAGCTTCCAACAATGTAAAAGTGGGAAGCATTTCAAAGGTAGAAGATGCTGAGAATTTTCATATATATTATGGACAAACCTTCAAAGTCATCAAGAACGCCATTGATGGCAAGAGCTATCTCCTTATTCAGGTCCTTACTCTTCTCATCTTCCTCTTTGTTTCCAAATGTTTGGTTAGTGTCTGAAATTTAAAGGTAATCTGTAGAACACTTCTAGAATGGCGGTTCGGACAAAGTATTGTACTTCCAGGATTAAGTCCTATGTGATTCCACTTCTTAACTACTCAGTAGACACTCAATCTTCTCAAGGTATGCTCTGTTATTTTCCCCTGTTTGTTTCCTCTGTTTAAAATGACTCTGCTTTTCAGATCTCTCTGTTTTTTTTATTCAGGAGGCGTTCCGGTTTCTTTCTTCGAGGTAAACACTTATTTCTAGCTAATTTAAACATTTGAGTTTGGTTAGTACCGGTTGAAAAAAAACTCGTTGAGATCACACTTTACAATGGGTGAAAAGATTTGGATTTTGTTTAAGGATGTGAAGAAAAACAATTTTTATGATTAAATCCGCAGCTACTTGGATTACTCGGTAGCTTAAAGGGAATAACATCGGACGCCGTAGCTTCACCGTGTCTTCTGAAACTGTGTGAGGCAGGGGAAGTAGTTAAGCTTGACAAAGGTGCACAAGATGTGTCTCAATTTTCTGCGCATTTCATCAGCGACACCGATCAACTTCAGACTTGCAATTTTGCAAACTTTTTTCCACTAAGCGAAGGCACACCTCTTCAGGTGCCAATTATTATCTTTTCATAGATCTAAACCTAACCAAAAGTGAAAGTGATCAATTTTCACATTTTGACTTGAGGTTATGCTGGTTTTGTAAACTTGAATAAGCGAGCGGAGTGGATCAAATTCCTTGGTGCTTTTACCAATCTTGAAACTAAAGCCAATCAAGTCTATGATGCGGTAACTGTTAATCCGCGAAACTCTTTTCAAAATATGCTTATTGAGCCTACTGCCTACCCTTGTTGTCTATAAAGTATGTTATGGAGCCTTGTAGGTCAAAGCAAGCTATACTTGCTTGTCTCAAATGGCAGCCAACAAGACTAAATCCTTCAAACCCATTGTCGCGTGGATGGAGTACGATATAAATGTATTGAAACCTTCTTCTTACTTTGTTATCAGGACGGTTTCAAACTATTTTGAGGTTCTATGCAAATTTTATAGCAGACGTATAGTTAAGCTATAAATTTTTGTTTTGCAAATTTGTCCCTCGCTTACGTTCAAAATCTTTTTTTAGGAAGAAAATGTACTCAAGAGTCATGTTTGAATGCACTAGTTTCCCATATTATACGGTCATGTTTCTTATAATTGGTAGATGAATGTGTATTTATGGTTTTAGACTAATAGAATATGTATGTTTCATCTTCAAGGGAGGGGTTTGGGGTTTTACTAAGGAACCACATAAGCTAAAGGTACGCATTTTAGCTTTTCGGCACTTGAAAATTTTCGTTTGCATATCTGGAAACATCTTTGAAACTGAATACACACAAACACAACAGTTTGTAGAAGATGGGGGCGGTGAAAATATCGATAAATCAATAAACAAGGTCACTTACAATGTCTCTGATCCTGATGATTTGGAAGCACTCCATGCCATTTTATGCGTAAGCGGGGTCTTACTTGTTCTGCTTTCATATTTCTGATGACCACAAAAACTTATTTGCTTAGCCTTAAAAACTTTGATTTAACAGACTGTGGATGCGGTGATCGATGAAACACTATCATCTGACCCTCAGAATTACACACAGAAAACGTTCTTGAAAAACATAAACCTGGAGGATAACTCCTGTTTTGCGTTTAACCAGAGCATATGGAGATATGACAAAAGGGTCAGAAATGGAACAACTCTTGGTAAGAAAGTCTTGAACATTTGTTTAGTTTCTATTGATTTGAGCTGAAACCGTATTTTGTGTTTTGATAATGAGAAGACTGGTACGACGGAGCAATCTCGCAACCAAATCTGGTACTGGCTGACATTGTTGAAGCCTTGTTTCCAACTGGAAACTACACAACCTCCTTTTTCAGAAACATTGCCAAGGTAACAAAAGGCCTTGAATGGTTGGAGATTTTTTTGTAGAGTTTAAATTTTATTATTTAGTTTTTGATAAAAACTAAACTAAGTTTTTTAAAAAAACCAACTTATGGTGAGTGGTTGAAGGATTCACCCTGTTAGCTGAGAGACCAGGGTTTGAATCCTCTCACTACGATTTCAATCATGGTTGATTATTGTGAACGCTTTAAGTGACAAGAAAACCGGAATTTCCATATGTCCACGGGATTAGGGCCGGATTAGCCGTTCACAACATCAATACATTCATATAATTGAATGGCCTAAATTTTGTTGGATTCAAGAGCATATCATTTTAATTGGTTTGAACTTTCAAAGTTGCATATATTTCTAACCTCATAATCAAACATGGCAGGGCGAAGGAGTCATAGACATTAGTCCGGATATGTGTGATAGAGACGCATCCTTGCCGTTAGTTCCTGTCATTCCAGCCTGTGGATGATATTTTTTTGATACCTTCACGGCTCTCCGATCTTTCCCTAAGAAACGCCTGACGATTTCATTCGATTTCATTAGCAGTTAGCTATTTTAAACTTGTCAAAGATTACTGAGGAATCTTGCATTGGATTAAATGGGAGGTCAGTCTAATATGACTGCCAGACGAACAAAAATAATCAACAAATTTATGTTTTTATCTCGTTTTACTTTCTTGTGTAATCACACATGATATATGTTGTATTTTATGGAAACGACATCATTGCAACGATTTAACAATGGCAAAGTTTTCATCAAAGTTTGGTTTATGTTAGGTATAAACGTTGTTTGCTTATTTCAAACAACCTACTTTTAACGACGAGGCAGAGTCATTATTGTTAAAATTGGTTTATGTTAGGTATAAACACAATTTGCGTATTTGACTCGCAAACCTCCTCTATGAACTGCTAGTTCATGCTTGCCTTTATCATTGTTGGTTGCTGTGAGCTGCTTAGTGCTGCTTCTGTGCTCGAATTTGGTGTCTTTGGTCTTCCTGGTTCGGCTATTGTGCTGGATGCGGTCTCCTCCCTTGGTTCTGTGATGTGTTCACAATCTTGCTCAAAAGTGGGTTCGGAGGATTGCTTGGATCAACAGTTTTGATCTTTGTTCTTGTCAGACTTCGGGCTGTCTTGGCCAAGATGGTCTTCGGTATGTTCAGGGTGTTAGTCCCCGCCTTGCAATTCCTTTAGCCACCGGTCCAGATTGGAGTGTGTAAGTGGCTGCCTGCTATTTTCTGTGGCTTTAGAGATTTCTCCTCTCTAGTATCCTTTTCGATCCTTTTAAAGCTTTCGCTGCTTCGGTTTCTTAGTTTTGTTCTTATGTATGTGTACTTTGTTCATAACTCTTCCACCTGCAATTTATATCGAATAACCTCTTCCAACAAAAAAAAAAACCTCCGCTATGAAATAAAGTGTTACAAGTTTTGCCTAATGCAAGTTTCTCTCTGTTTACAGGTTCTACTCTTAGCACTCTTCTAATTTTGTCATAACTTGTAAGTATCTCCATGTGCAAGGCACATGTTTGTTAATCCACCATATGCTTCTCACGTGACTTCTTCTTCTTCTCAATACTCCTTTTCTCTTCAGGGCTCATCTTCACAATTGCACTACCAGCGAATCCTTCTTCGACTTTTGTTTCCCCTTTCACATATTGAATCAAAGCTGATGGTGAGAATCCAACGTAATCAAAAGAAACCAAAACCAATTGCAATCCAAAGAGAGGATATCAAAGTTTTTGTTTCATTGTTGTTCACTATAACCATGAATCTTGAGTTTTCAAATCAAACCCAGATCTCATAAAAAATTCATACGAAGGTGAAAACTCCATGAAACAGAATAAAGCAAAACACGCCGGATTGTGGATTAATTAAAGATGCTAAATTGAGGATTAAAAAACTTGAAATTAAGAGGCAAAAATCGATTTTTTTTTTTTTTTTTTTATTATGTTTTTCACATGTTTTCCTGAGTGAACTATTGTTTCTAGAGATATCTCTAATGGTGAGATTCACATCTTTCACATGAATTCTGTGAAGACCGATAGATCCTCCATTGGATATTTTTTTTCTTTGTTTTTCTGGGAAAATTGCAAATTGCAAAATTGGGTCGGGTCGTAGGTTGGTTTTTTCTTGTTGGGTTTGGTTAAAGTTGGTTAAAGTTGTTATTGGGTTCAATTTCGGTTTGTATGGTTTTAATTGGATTGGTATAACATAAACCGAAATAAACCATGGTATGTGTGTAAATAGGTTTCGATGTTTCCAATTAGGGAGAAATACGTCTTAAACTTTCGAATTGGGGAGATCTACATCGAAGTCCAAACTTTGGGTGCATCTACACCTATATCATACTTCTGAGGGGGAAATACGTCATTTTCCCAATTATTATTGGGACTACTATTCAATTATCCAATAATAAAATAATACTGAAACAAATTTCATTAATTTGAAAATAAACATCATATCATAAAAGAAAACCTTCCTCTAAAAACAAGATTACATCTTTATGAATCTAATGCTAATTGCAGCAGTATGACTCTCATGCTTAGGTTGCGAAAGAGGTTTCGTAAAAGGATCAACAACATTTGCATCCATTAGAACTCTGCTAATCTTCACATCGCCTCTATCAATTATCTCACGAATGAGGTGATATCGCCTTTGTATGTGTTTAGATTTCTGGTGTGATCTAGGTTCCTTCGCCTACGTGATGACTCCATTGTTATCACAACAAAGATCAACAGGGCCAGAGATGCTAGGAACCACATCAAGTTCAATAATGAACTTCCTAATCCAAACAACCTCCTTAGCTGCCAGCTATATACTCGGCCTCTGTTGTAAAGTATGCCTTAGTGCTCTGCTTAGAACTCTTCCAACTCACTGCCACTACAAGAAAACACAGTTTTTGAGACCACCAAAAAAGTCCCAAAATGGTCGCAAATGACTCATTTGCGACCATTTTGGGACCAAAAAAAGT
>PKML01043742.1:1807-58810 GCA_002933935.1 Eutrema yunnanense
CCTCTACAACTCCACCGTCGACCCACCTATGCAAGCGTTCCGTAAGAGAACACAACGGAGAACCACCGTCGAGGAGCCAATTGACATCGCCGAGGGAGAAGCCTATGAGGCATCACCCGAGACCGTCTATGGTAGTGAGCGCTACCACTTTGATCCCTATGATGGGGCTATCACTAGCCAAGCCACAAGGTACGCTCACCACCAAACTCGTCTCCTCCAACGGATGTGCAAGTGGCAAGACAAAAACATGAAGAATATGGTCAAAACGTTCAAGTCTTTGAAGAAGACGGTGAAAGCCATGAGTCGAACCATCAATGAGTTAAAAGACGGAGGTTGTGGAGCGAGCTCATCAAGAGCCGGTGAGGGTGGTGATGTGTTCATGGATGCTAACCTCGCGCCTCGAGGAGAAGATTGGGAGCTCGGCAAAGACTCAAACCGTCCCACGGCCCGACAAGAAAGGGCGAAAAAGAGGAGAGCGATGCGGTCTCCGTCTCCCGTCTCAAGTAATCCATCTTACTCAATGGGGTCTACATCCCCATAGCTTCTAGGTACGATCCAAAACTTTTGTACATATTTTCTTTTAAGTCTTGCATTGTATAGCTTTCTCTTGTTTTTGGTCCTTTCCGTAAGTTTATTTCACACCGAGACGATGCGATTTAAGTTTGGGGGAGGGACCGGTATCTAATAACATTTGTTTTTGATCTTATTTTATATTTTCATCTTGAGTCTCATGCATTCATCTAAGGCATAGAAAAACAAAACAAATTTGAAAAATTTTGAAAATGACAAGACAAAAAGAAGTCACTTAGGATGCATTTGCACTTCATATAGGATTGAGTCTAGAATGCATAGCACGTAGACAATGCATTGCATGCGCATTAGGAGCTAGAGTGATTCCCCTTTGCGAAGTATTGCTTTAAGAGTTTAAGTCCTATGCTCTAGATCTCGTGTGCGAAATTAAGGTCGAACCATGTTTGGATTTCTTGTCTCATTACTTAGTTCTTAGCCAAAGCAAGTTGATTTGAGTCCATTCCTACTTAAGTGATAACCATAATTCGACATTGTAATTATCATGCTTGTGCATTGCATAGTGAATGCATGGTTACCACATACATATTTGAGCTATCTTATCCGCTTTGCCACTCTCTTGTTAGCCCGAATAGCCGATTCCCATCATTGGAACGGTTAACCATTCCCTTAACCCAACCTCTTTTCAAGCCAAATGCTACTTGTGAGTGATTGTGAGGCCTTTTTCGAATCAACTAGGCAAAAAGTGTTGAGTTTAGAACGACAAGGAAAAACTTCCATGTAGAACTAGCTCGGCATAAATGAGTTAGACATAGGATAAGGCTAGATAGGTTGGGAACTTGGGACAAGGGAGAAAGAAGAGATTGCGGGAATGAGAAAAAGGGATGAAGAAGAATAGGGGATAAGCAAAAAGCTTGTAACGGTTGGTTAAATTCGTTTATGGGAAAAGCTCTAAGTGAAAAAGAAAAGGAAATAGTCTCTAGTCTTCAAAAGAAAGCCAAAAAAGCTAAGGCAAAGAAAAGAATCAAAAGAGACTAGAGAAAATAAAGAAGAGCTAAGTAAAGAAAAATGTTGAAAGCCAAACCGTTTGGTGAAGAAGGAAATCCCCTAGGTGTTTAAAGAGAGAAGGAAGTGAGGTGATATAAGTAGTGACGGCAAAACGCCTTGCAAAAAGGGTAGCTTAGGAGGATCTTCATTTGGGGTTTAGAGATTAGGAGTCAAGTTCGATTGGGACATTTGGGTAGATGGAAGTCAACCTTGTATGCATCTATTGGGCTTTACTCTTAGCATTTTGCATTAGTTGATTCCTTCTTGAGAGAAACCCTCGCTCGGAAACCGTCACTTGTATCGAGATCACCTTTATCTCGAAACCTCTACCTTAGCCAAATGCATTCACTTACCTTGCATTAGCATGATTCACTTGGAAAAAGTCTAATGAATGTTAAAGGATTGGATGATTTGAAAGCTTGTGTAGGTTGAGATTTGAGCTTGGTTCATGTAAGGATGAGCATGGCTAGCCCCTTTTGAGTAGACATGTTTGATCATACTTTAGAGTTTGCACTTGGACTTGAACGCTTTTAGTGATGCTTTTGCTTGAGGACAAGCAAAGAAGTAAGTTTGGGGGAATTGATATCATCACATTTTGCATCATTCTAGCATCCTTTTCATATATGTTTAGATTTGTTTACATGTAGTTCATGATACTTCTTTAGCATTTAGGTCATTTTAGGAGTCTAGTGTGTCTACATTCAGTCCTAGAGAGTCCTTGCATGTTTTGGATCGTATTTCAGGTAAAAGCAAGCTCAACACCCAGCATCGATCGATACCAGGTGTGGCACTTGGTATCGATCGACATCGAGGGGCAATATCGATGCCACTGCTCGGTGTCACAGCTCGGTACTGCAGCAGGGAGAACCCGGGGGGAAATGGCCTTAACACGGAGCAATGATACCGAGGAGTGACCTCGGTATCGACTCAAGAAGCATCGATCGATACCAGGATCAGCACTAGGTATCGATCGACACCGAGTGGCAATACCGATGCTCCTGCTCGGTACCACAGCTCGGTATTGCCACAGGAGGAATCCCGGGGGAATTGGCCCTTAATATGGAGCTATGATACCGAGGAGTGACCTCGGTATCACTGGAGAACAAGCCTGGTGCGTCCTAGGTATCAATCGATACCGAGGGTATCGATCGATACCAAGCACTTTTTACCCATTTAAACCGGGTCGGTACCCGGTTTGTTCCGGGTCGGTACCCGGTTTGTTCCGGGTCGACTTGGTTCGTTACTGTTCAGTATTTAAGCCCAAAAACCTAATCTTTGAGGGCTAAGTCTTTTTCTAAGCAAAAAACCTCTCTAAGAGTGATTTGTAAGAGATTGATCTTTTATTTTATATGCAATTTGAGTATTGTTTCTTGATTTGATCCATCTATCTTCTACTTTCTAATCATTTAATCATCTTGATCATGAGCTTTAACACTTCTTTCCTTGGATTTGTTAGACCCATGATGGTTAGTGAGTAGTCTTAAGGATCTTGGGATGAGGTTGATTAGGGGGATCTAGGGTTTGATTAGTGGTGTTTAGGATTAGATAATCTTATATTCCTTATTGTCTAGAGTCCCTAATGCTAGATCTAGCTTGAAAGAGTGGATCTAGATCATTAGGCATTTCATGAACACCAAGTGTTTGATGAAATGCCAAGACCAAACTAGACAAGAGATTTATGTTCCTAACCTAAGACATTAGTTGTTTAGGGTGTATCTTTGGTTGATCTTGTTATAATTCTTAATGCTTGCTAATTGATAATCCACAAATGATGATTTGCTAATGGGTTTGATAATTAGCATAGTGATTAGTTGCTTGAAAGAGAACTAATCTAGATTAGAGATCTATTGCCTAGGGATTAGCTTCTTGAGTAATTGAACACTACTAATTAAGCTTGGATCACCCTATATCAATAACCTTATCTCTTGTTCCGCTTTTATTATTTGGATTACATCTTGTTTAGTTGTTTACTTGCTTAATTTTGGATACTTAATCACCAAACCACTTGTTTAGCTTAAATTACCTTTGAACCTTGCATGCTTAGTGTTTAGAATAGTCCCAATTATGGATTGATAACCTCCTTACTACATCGTATTGGGGATATTGATACCTCAGAAGAGACTAAAAAGTCTTGTATCAATTGGGCGGCGTGCCCCTTGTCTCGACTATCCCTCAGTTCGTATGTCGCTCTTCTTGGCGACTCTCCAATCACTTAGAAGACCAAGATGTAGGATACCGTTTCACATTCTTCGGCTGAATCAGAGTATAGGTCTATGGCTACAACTCTACGTGAAGTCAAGTGGCTCACTCGTCTTCTTGTTGATTTGGGTGTACCATCTTCCGCGCCGGTTTGTTTCGTATGTGACAGTCAAGCCGCTATTCATATATCTCGGAATCTTGTTTTTCATGAACGTATTAAACACATGGAGGCTGATTGTCACAGTGTTTGAGATGCAGCTCATGCTGGCCTCATTTACTTAGTCCATGTTTGTACGAATGAGCAGTTAGCGGACATACTTACTAACGCCTTGTCTCGTCCGCAGTTCAAATTCATGGCCTCCAAGTTGGGTATTATGAATCTCCACATTCCAACTTGAGAGAGAGTATTATCGATATTCGGCTAGATAGTTCTATTGGGCTTTACGACGGTTGTTGATATGCTCAAATTAATACCCTAAGATACTAAAGCAGTAGTTGTAATATAGTTAGGGGTCGAACCACAAAGACTCAAAGAGACACACAATAGATTCTAGATGTTGAATTACGCTAAGTGATCAATGGTATTGAAAGCAGTGCAGAAATTAAAAGTGTAGTAAATCAATGGAGAGAATATAGGCCCAGGGTTTTTCTCAGAAAATCAATGAATGCAGCTAAATTAACTAACAGGATTCAGATTACGCACGGTTCTTGAACTCAAATCACTAAAGTATAATTAACCAACTCTCGTTGCGAAAACTATCTAAATCTAAATCCTAGGAATTCCAAATCTCTTTGCGAATCCTAAAGTCTAAATCAGCTTTAAAGTTCAGGTTTGATATGTTCACAAATCAATTAAACCAAATCTCTTTGCGAATAATCAATTTGCTCACCTAAGGTTCTATCAGGTAATTAATCGTAATCTCGTGCCTAATCAATCATCCTAAGATCTAAGTTCCAGATTCGTCAACCTAGAATTAGCTTTGAGAACAACATAAGGCGAAGAACTAATTCAGATGGTGAATCCTAAACAGATAATCAACCTAACATTCAAATAAATCCTTTATGAGAAAACCCTAAACCTAAAGTGGATCCACTCAGACATGGAGAATGAAACAATCAACATGTTTGAATAAATCATCAATAGAATAAAAAGAAGGGTTTAGAGATCTGATCTCGGACGAAGGGAGATTCAGACTTGTCTCTCTAAAACCAAAGTAATCAAAGTAATACAAAATAAAGCATAGCCTAAACATATGGCTGAAAACCTAATTATACAGACTAAACACGAATTTGGGTCTTCTTGCAAATATCCAAGTCTTTTGGGCACTTTTTGCAATTCTTCAAATCTTGGAAAAAGTCGCGGCCCATGAATTCTCGATGAGTGTCGATCGATACCAGGGGGTATTGATCGATGCTTGTTGCTCAGATCGGGCACTTAGTCATCAGACTTCAGTTTCGCTCCAGAGTGCTCCATAAACTCCAATATCTCCAATAATACTCCAAATGTGCTAAAACCTGCAAAGGACTCTAAAAGACTCCAAAATACTATAAAGACTCTATAAAAAGGACTTATATCATGGCTTAAACAGGGTAAAAACCATGATATATCAACTCTTCCAGACTTAGCCTTTGCTTGCCCTCAAGCAAATAGAAGACTAAACAGTGAAAGAGGTTTGAAAACGCGGAGACTCACCTGTTCATGAACCATCGAAATGACCTTCTTTCAAATACCCAAATGTCACCTAACCAGCTTTCAATCTAACCACCATGTACTTCTCCGTAGACATTCGCAGCTTTTCCAGACTCCATACATTATCCCACAGCTTTGTTCAAGTAAAACCTTCATCGCCAGTTTCGTCGCTGCAGTTAATGTTCAAGAACCTTCTAGATTCTTTACCAGACAATATCATGACAAGGAACCACCCTTTTTACACTTTTTTGTAACAATTTCTCTCCCCCAGACTTATTTCTTATTATGTTCTTTTTTTTTATTTTATTTTTAGCTTTGCATATACACATCAAGGTATGAGACGCGAGTATTGATGGTGTTTGCCACCAAATCCCCGGTTCTTCCCTCTCTATGTATCAAAGGATGTAGGCGAATAATGGCATCATAGGAAAATCCTAGCCTCGCTTCCAATCCTTTGTGTGATCATTCCCTCTTAAGTAGAATAATGGGATCGCTGAAAATTTTTCTAACCCTCTACTCAGAAGAAAATCATTTCAATCTTTTATGCTCTTATCTATCAACTTATAACAGGGGAGAGAGATACCATAACTCTAAACACATGGGTTCCTTTATCAGATATGAATGATGAATCAAGCTCTAAAAACACTAACCACATTGATGAAGTGCAAAAATTTGGCTCAGGCTTCAGAAGAACTCTGCTGGAGACATGGATGTTTTCTAGTCAACTGGTCAGTCCTTGGATTTTTCATTAGTCGATCTAGAGATGATCCTGTAACATTGTGCACTCAAAAATAAAATCAAATAAATAGGTTCAAGCACATGATCATTATCTCCAACAAGTTTTGACTCAATAAAACAATTTGACTCGATAATACAACTGACTCTAAGAAAAACAAAAACAATGTCAGTAGACACCACCCCCAGACTTGAACAACACTGTCCCCAGTGTTATCTAGCCTAGAGTAGGTAAAAGAAGACAAAAGAACAAACTAAAATTGGGAAAAACAGGAAGTTACCTTGCTGGAACATTGAGTATCGACCGACACACAACCTGGTATCGATCGATACCAGGCTTAAGTCGACATGAACATTCATCCGCGATTGGTGTCGATCGATACAAAGGGGTATCGATCGACACTAGGCGATTTCGGATTTTGTCTCCTGTTTTTCCTGACACAAACACAGAACGAACGAAAATAAAAGGGAAAAACGACTCAAAGACAGACTCACCAGTGGGTTGCCTCCCACCAAGCGCTCGTTTAACGTCAATAGCTTGACTGTAACGCCCTTCAGGCTGGATAGGAGTGAGAGCTTGCACCAAAACTTGACATTGCTATCTTCAGAGTTCTGCTCAGCATGTTTTCCACTAACTCTTTTCCCTTCTCTTTCAGCTCCGAGGTAAGAAGAATTCTAGCCTTAGAGAATGGCTTCGAAGCTCCTTTGCACTTGACCTTATACTCAATCGAATTCCCATCACTCTTCTGAGGGATTAAAGTGACATGGGGATTCTCGACCTTGTTGCTCTTGGCCTTCTTCTTTGTTGCCCTAGCCTTTTTGACAACTTCCTTGGGGACGTTGGGCGGTTCAACTGAAATGTCTGCGACAGTAGACTCATCAGGAGGCTCTTCCAAAAGATCAATTGCCAGCGACATTTCTGTAACAACCTCGATGCTAGAGACACGTGTGGGAGCACTCCTAGGGGGAATGACATCATAATAGACCCCTCCGTCAATGTAAGAGAAAGAGATTCTCTTATTAGGCGTGTCTATGATTGCGCCAGCAGTAGCCATAAATGGTCGTCCCAGGAGTATAGGCATACGAGATATCGCACTCATCTCCACAACCTGAAAATTAGTAGGTACCAGACAGTCTCCTACTTTAATCAGCAAACCATGGATAGTACCGTGTGGAAGCGAGGTGGAGTCGTTCGCGAGTGTGATAGATACCTTCGGTGCTCGAATATCAGCCCCCAACCGCTCTGCAATTGCCCTTGAGATGACATTGACACTAGCCTCTGAGTCAACAAGAGACTCTTTAAACTCGACTCCTGAGATAGAGCATGGTACCGCGAATTTCCCTGGGTCTTCCCTCTGTGTAAATTGCCGCGGCTGTAGTGACTTGCGTCTTGCCTTGATAAAGAGTGCCTTAATTTCTTCCTCAGTTTCTCTGCAGTCCTTGAAGTGACTTAGCAGAGGCCAGTCCTCTAGAGCTTCTTCAAAAGTGTACGAGTCGGGAATCCTTCGTACCCTCTTCTCAAAGCCACGCAGTTGCTTTGGAGTGATAGGATCTCTGAGGTGT
Organism: Eutrema yunnanense; assembly: GCA_002933935.1. Lineage (NCBI taxonomy): Eukaryota > Viridiplantae > Streptophyta > Magnoliopsida > Brassicales > Brassicaceae > Eutrema > Eutrema yunnanense. Next base: position 9,570 of record PKML01043742.1, read on the forward strand.
TTAGGAGTAGGATTCAGCTTCTTGGACTTGCGAACTCTTTCTCCGATCACCTCAGGTGTTTTCACAAGTTCTGGCTCGTTCTGCGAGGGGTATCGATCGACACTTGGGGGGTATCGATCGATACTATTGCTGTTGAATCATCCTTGACAGATTTATCATCACCAAGAGGCTTCACAATCAGACTATCCAGCATAGCCTTGCATTCAGTGTCCTCTACCTCCTTCTTAGACTTCTCAAGAGCTCTGGGATAAGGTATCCTTGGTATATAGACCCTTTCTGCAAGTACTTTAGGCACCACGGTCGACATCTCCGGAGTTTCCTCTGAAATTGCCTCTGTATCGACCGATACCAATGGGGTATCGATCGATACACGGGTTGTGGAAGTGTCCCGTTTCAGAATTGTAACTGGCATCGATCGACACTTGGGGGTATCGATCGATGCTATGGCGATTTTAGGATCCTCTTCGTAATTCCCTGCACTTGAGCTGATCGCATTGACGTGTGCTCTTGGATTTTCAGTTCTCCCTGGAAGAAAACCTTCTTGTCTTCTCGAACCTTCTAAAGTCTGAGCTACCTGAGTTTACAGCTTCTTCTGTCCAATACCAAAAGCATCGATCCTTCCACTCAGATCTTTGTACATAGCGTCCATCTTACCATTAAAGGTCACTGTGATCTGCTGCTGTCCTTGAACGAGTGTTTCAAGCATGGCCTCAATCTTGTTCTCTGATGTTTTAGCAGTCATAGGCTCGTAAGAAGGACTTCCGTAGTTCCTGGTGTAACCACTGTTCTGGGCATGTTTCTGGTTGAATCCTCCTTGCTGGAAGTTGTTGTTGAAGCTCCTATTGTTGTTGAATTGGTTCCTCTGTCCCTGAAAACCAGAACCACCAATGTAGTTGACATCTTCTGCTTCACTTTCATTGAATACCTCAACATCTTCAGCAAAATGAACAGCTTTTGTTGTCTTTCCCAGCAGAAGACTGTGCATCAAATCCAGCTGAGCCTTAAACTCAGCGATCTGCGATCCATCATGATTACTAGCCAGCTTCTTAAGCTCGAAATCTGCACTCTTGGTGCTACTGCTAGAGGCAAAGTTCTCAATCAACACATAGGCGTCCTCAGGATATCTGGTGTTGAAATTTCCATTGCTTGAAGAGTCCAGAGCCATCTGATACCTCCAATCTACTCCTCGAAAGAAGATACCCAGCAGCTGCACATCAGAGTATCCATGATGTGGACAATCTCTCTGGTACGATCTGAATCTCGTCCAAGCAGCCTTGAACGCCTCAGTAGGTCCTTGAGAAAAAGTGGAGATTTTATTCCTCAGATCTTCAGATCATTCATCATCGTAGAAATTAATCAGAAATGCCCTCTTAGTGTCCTCCCAATTAGTTAGCGATCCAGGAGGTAGCTGCCTCAGCCAGTAAGTAGCTTCTCCACCTAGAGAGTAGGGGAAAAGCTTGCAGAAGAGATAATCGTAGGACACTCCATTGCTTTTGATGCTAGTGACCAAGTCCTCGAATTTCTCCACATGGTCCATTGGATATTCATGAGGAAGACCATGAAAGAGATGTTGTCCCACTAGAGTGTAGTAAGCAGGTTTCAGCTCAAAGTCGTTCCTCTCGAACGCAGGAGGACGAATCGCTGACCGATTGGCGAAAAACTGATCTGGCCTATTGTACTCACCAATCGTTCTTCCACGATTAACCACAGCATTGTTCGCGTTCCCAGCGACATTCTCAGCAACAACGGGAGCAGGTGGCATGACGATCCCCTCTCCATCCAGACGTTGTCCTTGCTCATTGCACAACCGACCCTCTTGGTCTCTGTAAGCACCAGCTCCATCACGAACTAACTGATTGTTGTTCATCTTAGCTGATTTCTTTGCCTTCTTGTTTGTGCGTTCCACAAGTGCTACCTGTTCCAGTGATAGATCAACTAGCTCAGAGTTCTTGTTGCTTCTGGTTTCTCGATTAGGCATGCACCTGAAAACAGAAAATCAAGAACGTAAATAACTGAAATATACGTCGGGTATCGACCGATACTGAAGGGTATCGATCGATACTCGGGCGATTTAGACGAATTTCTTAGCTAAAATCTAATGGCGAATTGAGTCCCCGGCAACGGCGCCAAATTTGATATGCTCAAATTAATACCCTAAGATACTAAAGCAGTAGTTGTAATATAGTTAGGGGTCGAACCACAAAGACTCAAAGAGACACACAATAGATTCTAGATGTTGAATTACGCTAAGTGATCAATGATATTGAAAGCAGTGCAGAAATTAAAAGTGTAGTAAATCAATGGAGAGAATATAGGCCCATGATTTTTCTTAGGAAATCAATGAATGCAGCTAAATTAACTAACAGGATTCAGATTACGCACGGTTCTTGAACTCAAATAACTAAAGTATAATTAACCAACTCTCGTTGCGAAAACTATCTAAATCTAAATCCTAGGAATTCCAAATCTCTTTGCGAATCCTAAAGTCTAAATCAGCTTTAAAGTTCAGGTTTGATATGTTCACAAATCAATTAAACCAAATCTCTTTGCGAATAATCAATTTGCTCACCTAAGGTTCTATCAGGTAATTAATCGCACTCTCGTGCCTAATCAATCATCCTAAGATCTAAGTTCCATATTCGTCAACCTAGAATTAGCTTTGAGAACAACCTAAGGCGAAGAACTAATTCAGATGGTGAATCCTAAACAGATAATCAACATAGCATTCAAAGAAATCCTTTATGAGAAAACCCTAAACCTAAAGTGGATCTACTCAGACATGGAGAATGAAACAATCAACATGTTTGAATAAATCATCAATAGAATAAAAAGAAGGGTTTAGAGATCTGATCTCGGACGAAAGGAGATTCAGACTTGTCTCTCTAAAACCAAAGTAATCAAAGTAATACAAAATAAAGCATAGCCTAAACAGATGGCTGAAAACCTAATTATATAGACTAAACACGAATTGGGGTCTTCTTGCAAATATCCAAGTCTTTTGGGCACTTTTTGCAATTCTTCAAATCTTGGAAAAAGTCGCGGCCCATGAATTCTCGATGAGTGTCGATCGATACCAGGGGGTATTGATCGATGCTTGTTGCTCAGATCGGGCACTTAGTCATCAGACTTCAGTTTCGCTCCAGAGTGCTCCATAAACTCCAATATCTCCAATAATACTCCAAATGTGCTAAAACCTGCAAAGGACTCTAAAAGACTCCAAAATACTATAAAGACTCTATAAAAAGGACTTATATCATGGCTTAAACAGGGTAAAAACCATGATATATCAGTTGTATAGCTTGCCCATCAAGATAAAGTATATATATGTTGTATATATATGTTGTATATGCCGTTCGATATCAATACACAAGCATATTCAAAGTCTTTCTAGCTTTACATCTTGAAAATCCGATATATCCACAGTGACAATTAAAAATGTTCTCCATATATTGTCTTTGGTAGCTAACCAATCTGAAAATTGATTCATATACTATTTCTCTTTAGGCGATCTTGTAGGCTCGAACGGGAAGAAATGTGGATGGAATCGGGTCCTGATTCATTTCCTAGTTGATACTATCTCGCAATCTCGGGTCTTTGATTGATTTCTTGCGTACTCAGATGCCGAGTTTGCAGGGATCCGCGCGACTTTTAAGGGCGAGTGGGTAGTGGATATAAATGGGCGGTTCACGTTGCTTCAACTTTCCACGCCGCCTCGACTTCCGCTTGCCAAGGTAATGATGTCTTTTTAGTAATTTTTTTTATTACCTCTACTCCTTTAATTGAACTGTCTTCGCCTTATTTTTACTTTTATCCGAGATACTCTTTTCTGTACAAGCTCATTCTTCATTGTTTCCGGCCAAATTTCCTCCTTCAATCTCGATTTTTGCTTTTTCTGCAATGGCGTCTTCCTCTCAACTGGATGCTTCTCTCCCCCTCGCCGATCGGTTCGACTCTCATTCGAAGAGTACGATTTCATCTGCTGAGCTCGCAAATATTTTTGCCTTATGCGGACTCGATGCCTGCGACTTGCTCATCCCGTCGGCTGATAACTCTCCGGAAAGTCCTCCGGAGGGTTATGCTGCGTTCTTTCTGAGATGTCGCCTCACTTTCCCCATCCCGGCGATTATCTCTAACATTATCAGCGACATCGGGCTCGCCCTTCCACAACTTATGCCTAGTGCGATGAGACCCCTTGTCGCACTTTGGGTGCGTTCTAAAGAGTTTGGGGTCGTGTTCGACACTGAGGTCTTTCGCCAGCTCTTTAATGTCAAAGGGAACTCTCATCTTCGCGGGACCTATTATTTTCCGGCGAAGGTTAACCGGATCTGTTTTTAGGTTTAATATGAGGGATGATAAGTGGTGGGAGCAGTGGTTATATTTTAGAATCTCCAGCAAATCCGTTGAGGGCGAGTCGGTGCTTCGACATTCCTGGGCTCAGATTACTGGTCAGCATGATCCCCACGATGCCAATTCGAGCGACTTTTCTAGAGATTTCTTAGTCGTTGTCTTCTTCTGTTCTGACTTAATTTTTTTTTTTTTTGCAGAGTCAATCGATTCTTCAAAAGTAGTGACGGCTGAGGTTCAACAGCTCATCGATTTATTCAAAGGGGGGGGGGGGGCTCTGACTGGAAGTGTTTCACCCTCGATAGGATTCAACAAGCTCGCGGGCGCCGAGCTCCCGGATTATCTGTTGCATCCGCTTTCCGGCTCATAGGTTTGCATTCATGTACATTTATATTTTATCTCTTGAATCATGAGTTTTTCGTCATTCAGATCACCCTTGTTTGATTTCGCAGATTCTCGGACTTTGTCTCCCCCACCTCCCGCTCAAGTTCCAGTTCTATCCATTATTCCAAGACTTGAGGCGGTCGCTAAAGATTTAGCCCGCGTTGAAGTTGATCCTCCGGCCAGTTCCCAGGTGCCGGATATTGCCCTTGTTGCCTCCCAGGTTGATCTTACTCACAGCGACAGCTCCACCGAATCCAACAAGATGGCTTCTCCTAAGAAGGCGCAACGCCTTTCATACAGGGAGAGGATGCGACTGCGCTCTGCTCCGACGCCGGCTAGTGCTTTTCACAAGAAGGTTAGGGAGGCTCTTGGTAAATTTGTACGCGTTGAGACCTCACAGCGTGAGGAACCCGTGAGGGGTGATCTACGTGAATCCAAAGATGGTCATTGTGATGGTGGCAGCTTGCCAGCGGGTGGTGAGACCGAGATTGCCCAGCACGATATGCGAGCTAGGGGCTCTCAAAGGTCAACTTCCAGGGTATCTTCCAAGGAACCCGTTCACTCTGTCGAGCATCAGTCTCGCTCCAAGCGGTCTTGTGATGATGTATTTGATGGTGAGGAAACATCGAGGAGGCATGTGGCACCTCGTTCGCAAGAAGGTAGAGGAAATTCTCTGAATGCATTTAGGTTTGACTTTGACGGACCTGAGGCAATCGTAGAGAATGGCTCCCAGGTAGCGAATCTTTGTAGGCGTGTTAGGCCTTCCTTCTGCTTTTTACTGTCTCTGAAGAACATGAAGAAGCCTGAAAGCTATACCAAATTTGCATGTGCGATTGGTCAGGTAGCTTTGGTTCCATTTTTCTTATTATTTCTCCTTGTTTTTCTTCACTGAGTTTTTGCATTTCTTTTCAGGCTATCTCTGCTGCAAACGAACTGGTTAACTCGTTTGAGCAGGACCTTCGCTCTGCCACCCAACCTGAGGAGGTTGAAAGGGCGGCTAGAACTATTGCCGAGCTGGTTTCTGAGCGGGACGAGCTAGCGGCAAGACTTGCTCGAGGTGGGGAGAAGGTGACTGAGATCACCCTTCTGGAAGGTCAGGTTAAAGATCAGGCTGTTTTGGCCAAAAAGTGGGAAGATTCTGCTCAGGAGGCTCAAGCTCATGCTGAGACTCTACAAGCTCGGATCTCTGCGTTAGAGAAGTCTGGTGAAGATTTGAGGGTGGACCTCCGAGTCGCCGAGGGGCGAGCTGGGACTGCTGAGGAAGGCTTACGCTCTGCTTGCGAGAGCATAGTTGGTTTTAAGAGTCCATGTTGAGAGGGTTACGGAGGATTCGAAGAAGCTCGCCAAGAGGCAGAAAGAGATGGTGAAGAAGGCTGAGAAGGCTGCGAGGAGAGAGATTTCCAAACAATACCGCACCATTCTTTTGGGGATAAAGGATAAATTCGAGAAGAAGAAGATCGAGGTTGATACCGAGACTCATGTTATGGAGTGTAAGTCCAACATCCTTCTTCTCGATGATATTATTTATCAGACCATCAACAATTTTGAGGCTGACAGGAAGGGTATTGAGGCTGAGAAGCTGAGGTTGGATGCGGAGCTTGCCATCGTTCAGGTATCAGATTTTTTCCTGGGTAAACATGACATTCCGCAGGTATCCGATGATTCGGTTACGCTGCCTGTTGGGCCAAGTGCACCACCATTAAGTGATCAGCTGGACCTTGGTTCTCATGAGCTTAGGAAGGAGTTCTCGCTGCCCTTGGATCAACCTACCTCGGAGTATAAACCAGCTGAACCTGCCTGCTAGAGACCCTTCTTCTCTTTTTTTTTTTATCATTTCCTGTGTTTTTTTTTTTTTGAACTTAGTGCCTGGGAAGGCCTTTAAACCCATTTTTGTTTATTGCTAAACTTGTTATGCCCTGATGGGTTTTTTTATTTGGACTTATGCTCTCTTGAGGAGGCTTATTTATTTTGATTTAAAGATCCTTTTTTGTGTTGTTCTTTATGATAATTTTTGTCATTTCGAGGCTGACATATTAGATCAGAGACATTTTTTCAGCCAAAGATCCAGGTCGTTCAGAGACCTTGCTCCCATGTCGTTTAGAGACCTCGGGTGCTGACCAGACGATTGTAAGACGCACGGTCGAAGCCGTTTAGAGGCAGGCATGCAATCTAAACAGTTTAGACGTAGAGATTGTTGTTATTTAGAGACTAAAAAGGTTGTGACCTTGCAATTTAGACGCAAAGTCGAGTCATGCTAGCTGGTAGCATGCTCTAGCTCGTAAGGATGTTCATTTATGGAGTAAAGCTTTTAGCTTGTAAAGTAGGAGTTAAGAGTCCTCAAGCTTCATTTAACAGGCTTGATGGGCGAGAGATTTTTTTTATTTTAATAGCTGCACCTTTGTGAGGTTGCCTATGTACCCTTAGGAGGGATCAAGCCTTTTCGTAGTTCGACATTTACAAGTGTCTTTTTGTGATAGTACTTCTTCAAGTTCATGGCATTCCATGAGCTTCTTTTGGGTGTGTTGTCGTGCACCCTGGCGAGCTTGTATACGCCATTATTTACTACCTCGAAAATTTGGTATGGACCTTCCCAGTTAGTACTCAATTTTCCAGCATTCCTTTCTCTTGTGTTTTCGTAGGTTTTTCGTAAAACGAGCTCGCCAACTTGAAATCTTCGCTGTTTGACCTTTGAATTGTAGTAGCGTGTTGCTGCGTGTTGGTAGTTTTGAAGATTAACGAGTGCTCGATCTCGACGCTCATCGATGACATCGAGTTGATCGAGAAACATTTCGTTATTTAGTTCCTCGTTTACGGGACACATATCTACTCTCAGGCTGGGGAATGCGACCTCAGCGTGGACCAAGGCCTCAATCCCGTAAGCCAAGGAGAATGGTGTTTATGAGGTTGCCTTGCGAGGTGAGGTCCGATAGGCGCATAGTACTCAAGGGAGTTCGTCGGACCATTTTTGCTTTTTAGCATCCAGTCGTTTTTTGAGATTGCTCAATATTAGCTTATTTGCTGCCTCGGCCTGCCCGTTGCCTTGAGGGTAACGTGGAGTCGAGGTTGTCAGCCTGATTTCGTGATCTCCACAGAACTCGAGGAACTGATTTGAGATGAACTGTGAACCGTTATCGGTTACAATTTCGTATGGGACTCCGTGCCGGCAGACTACGTTTTGCCATATGAATTCATGTACGTGGTTTGCTTTAATATGCTGGAAAGCTCCTGCCTCTACCCATTTGGTGAAGTAGTCAATGAGGACAAGTAGGAAGCGACACCTCCTTTTTCCCGAGGTTACCATAGGTTCTATTATATCCATAGACCACCTCATAAAGGGGTATGAAGACGAGATGGAAGATAAGTTTTCAGTGGGCTGATGCAACGTGGGAGCATGTCGTTGGCATTTGTCGCATGCTTTATAGTGTTCTTCGCAATCAGCGACCAAGGTGGGCCAAAAATACCCTTGCCTTTTGATCATGATGGCTAATGCCCTTCCTCCTGAATGGCTGCCACACGAGCCTCCGTGTACTTCCGATAATATCGTAAAAGCTTCGAGCCCGTGGACACATACCAGGTAGGGGCCATTCATTCTTCGCTTGTAAAGGCGGGGGTTGATTATACAATATCTTGAAGCTATGGTTTTGAGCTTGCGAGCTTCCCACTTGCTGGGGGGGCCTCTCCCCCCCCCCCCTCAATGTATTATATAATCGCCAGTCGGCTCTTGCAATCATTTTTTCGCGGAGGGTAACATGCCTGGCGTCGAGCGGAGCTTGCTCCAAGTCCTCAGCTTCTCCTATTTCGGGAGGGAGGTCGTCCATTATTGGGGGTAATACTATATCCAACTCCATATTGTCGTCGTCTATTTCTATTAAATCTTCGACATCTTTATCGATTTTAATGCTTGGTTTTTCAATTCCTTCTACTGGAATCACTATTTTTACAAGTGGATTCGAGGTTGATGCCAGAGCTGCCAGTGCGTCTGCGATCGTGTTCTCACCTCGCAGTATTCGCGTTAGGCTGAAGACTTCGAATCGCTTAACTAGCTCATGGACTATTGCTAGATAGGATTCCATCCTGCTATCTCTGGCTTCGTATTCTCCATGAAACTGACTTGTAATGAGTTGGGAATCGCTGAACGCATTCAGGTTGTGTATTCCTATTCCAGCTGCGAGTCAGAGACCTGCTATTAAAACCTCGTACTCGGCTTCGTTATTCAATGCTGAGAATCCGAGTCTGAAAGACTGTTCCACGACCTCATTAGTCTAGGATACTAGGTGGATTCAAACACCTGCCCCCTGTTTCGAGGAGGCTCCATCGACGTAAAGCTGCCAGGTTTCGGAGCTTGTTTCGGTTACCTGGCTATTAGCTGTAAGCTTGATGATGAAATCAGCTAGTACGAGGTCGATATTCGATATCATACTCGCTCAGCTCGATGGCCCATTTGGCAAGCCTGCCAGACTGGCTGGGGCTGTGCAATACTGTGCGTAATGGCTGTGTTGTCATTACTATGATAGGATGTGACTGAAAATACGGCATGAGCTTGCGAGCTGAGATTACTGCCAATGCCAGTTTTTCCATTCGTGGATATCTGGTTTCAGCGTCCGTTAGGGATTTGCTCACGTAGTAGATTGGTTTTTGCTCAGCTCGTTCCTCTCTTATGAGGACGCCACTTACTGCGGCCTCGGAGATCGCTACGTATAGGTAAATCGGTTTTCCCTCTACTGGTTTTTACAGAATGGGGGGCTCGGAGAGGTATGCCTTTAGTTCCTTAAAGGCTTCCCCGCACTTGTCATCCCAAATGAACTTTTTGTTTCCCTTTAGCAGTTGGTAAAAAGGGAGACATTTATCAGTCGATGTGGAAATAAATCGATTCAGTGCGGCAATGCGGCCTGTCAGCCTTTGCATTTCCTTCACCGAACTCGGAGATTGCGTTTCCAAGAACTCACTGATTTGCTTGGGGTTTGCCTCTATTCCTCTTTAAGACACTATGTAACCTAGGAATTCACCTGAGGCGACCCCGAAGGTACACTTTGAGGGATTCAGTTTCATCCCATACTTGTTTAGTAAGGTGAAACATTCCCCCAGCTGGCTTATGTGGTCTTCCTCTTTCAAAGATTTAACCAACATGTCGTCAGTGTAGACTTCCATAGACTGGCCCAGGAGGCTGGCAAACATCCTGTCCATAAGTCTTTGGTAGGTTGCTCCAGCATTTTTAAGACCAAATGGCATCACTTTATAACAGTACGTTCCTCGTTCTGTTATGAAGGATGTCTTATCTTGGTCCTCAGGGTTCATTTGTATTTGATTATATCCTGAGAATGCATCCATCAAACTGAGGAGTTGGTGTCCTGGGGTAGCTTCCACCAGCTGGTCGATGTGAGGTTGTGGAAAGCTATCTTTAGGACACGCTTTGTTTAGGTCTGTAAAATCCACACACATTCGCCAGGTGCCATTTCTCTTTTTCACCACGACTGCGTTCGCTAGTCAATCGGGATATTTCACCTCCTTGATGAATCCAACGCTTAAAAATTTGGTGACCTCGCTGTTAACAGCCTCGGTCTTGTCAGGGCTGAATTTATGACGTTTTTGACGTACTGGTTTGTGATTTGGATCCACATTGAGCTTGTGCGAGATGATGCTTAGATCGATTCCGGGCATATCAGTTGTTGTCCATGCGAATGAGCTGGTATTTTCTTTGAGGAATGTTATTAGTTGATCATTTTTAGCCTTGGAGAGCTCGGACCCAATTCCTACCTTCTGGTCAGGGTGAGACTCACTGACCACAATTTTCTCGATAAAGCCTTTGCGAGGTCCGATGAAGCCTGGACCACTCTTCTTTTTGGCTAGGCGATATGCGAGCTCATCCTTATGTTGTAATTGATATATGGTGCTTTCTTTTGCTATCTGGAAGCCTGCCATGTAACACATTCTGGATTCTTTTTTACTCCCCTTAACTGTTGCGATTTCATGCTGGGTAGAGAATTTTATACATTGATGGTAGGTTGAGGATACAGCCCTCATTGAATGTATCCAGGTTCTTCCCAAGATGGCATTGAACGGGGATGGCCTATCTATCACGGTGAACTCGACCACCCTTCTTACTCCTGCCGCTATTACAGGGAGTCTTATCGTTCCGAGGAATAACGTGGTTTCTCCGGAGAATCCGGTTAACACCATCTTATTCTCCTCGATTTCGTGATCTGGTATATCCATTTTCCTAAGAACACTTAGGAGGATGAGTTCTACGGAACTCCCTGTGTCCACGAGCATCTTAGTGAGCTCGTATTCACCCACTTCTAGCATGATTAGGAGAGCATCATCATGTGGGGAATCTAGCTCAACGGCCTCGTTTTCCCAGAACGAGATTTGTGTGTCATGTCCCTTGAACGGGGTCTTGTCACGTACGTCGGTATTCACCCTCCGTTGATGTTTCTTAATCGAATTCACGGAGTTGCGACACAACTGGGATCCTACGTGAATAAAGTTAATTCTTTTCTTCGTGCTGGGGGGAGGTCGGTCTGTCTCCTTGTCTTTTGGGGGATCTCGCCTCATCGCGTCCTCGGTTGAGCGTTCTCGCTTACGATCATCCTCAGATGGACGATTTTACCTTTCATCGCCTCGAGCTGGGTAATAGTTCTTCCTTGGAGGAGGTTTCTCCAGTTCAATTTTTCCCAGCTCTCCTACTGCAAATTTTGCAGCGAGCTGCTTTTTCACCTCGTGGTACTCTTCGGTCGAATGACCCTTGATTTTATGAAAATCGCACCACTTGCTGGGGTCATAAGGCTTGAATCTGTTATGAGGTGGGCTTCCTACTGAGTACGAATGTATCCCCTGATTTTGTCTTTGATCTTGGGTCTCTTTTTTCCTGAACTTTTTAGGTCCCTGGGAGTTGGTCGTCTGAGCTGGCTTAGTCGAGGTTGTGGGTGCATGCTACTTTGATGGAGCTGCACTTGCTTCCTCGAGAATAATCCAGCGTGAAGTTTGGTGTAGCGCATCATCTAGCGATACCGGCTCCCGGACTGTGAGCTCCTCAAAGAATTTTGAGGTTCTTAGCAATTCGTTTTGAAGGGCTTTCAAGGCCGTTGGGTTATGTAGATCGGCGATTTTTGTCTTTACGGCTTTAAAACTGTCAATGTACTTCCGCAACGAGTCACCTGGCTTTTGAGTAAGTACCCATAGATCTGCCTCCGAGGTTTCGATCTGGATAAAAACCGAAAATTGCTTCAAGGATGCAGCTTGAAGTTGGGTGAAGTTGTCAATTGAGCTTGGTTTCAGGGAGGTGAACCATTCCAGGGCCGACTCTGTTAGATTTTCGGCGAATAAACGGCAGTGTGCTGACTCGAGGTCGCCCCCGAGTAGTCGCACCCTGGAAAAGGCGTATTTGAAACTTCTCATAAATGCCTTGGGGTCGGTTTCTCCGTTATAACGGGGAAATCAGATGTTCCCGACGTCGCCGAGCTGGGGGTTCGCGATCCGTGAGGTGAACGGGGCCTGATTGACTTCGTCAATTACCCTATCTGTTTCGGGTGCTGGGCTTAGAGCAGCATGGACCTGCGATCTCATCCGCTGAAGTTCGGCACTAGTTTCTTCGTAGTATTTCTTGATCGATTCAAATCCATGTGAGCTGTCGGGTCCCAGATTGTTTTCATTATTGACCGGGAACCGGAGCAGGGATTCTCTAGGGAGCTGGGAATGGTTGCTGATCCCATTTTCAGGTCGTGCTTGATATATCATGTTTTTACCCTGTTTAGGCCATGATATAAGTCCTTTTTATAGAGTCTTTCTAGTATTTTGTAGTCCTTTAGAGTCTTTTACAGGTTCTGGTACGTTTGGAGAATAATTGGAGTTATTGGAGCTTTCTGTAGTAGTTTGGAGCAAGGCTGAGGATTGTGTTGCTGAGTTCCCGATTTCACGTCAAGCATCGATCGATACTCTTGGTATCGATCGATACCCATCGCAGCATGACAAGACACGCGACTTAATGAAGAGTTGAAGAATTGCAGATTTGCCCTAGAAGTCTTTAATAATTACAAGAAGCCCCAATTCGTGTTATAGGTTATTTATAGGGATTTTACAGCCACTTTTAGGCTAGCCTTTATTTTACATTAGTTTTGTGAGAGAGCATTGAAGGGAGACAAGTCTGATACTTTGTTCGTCTGAGAGAAGATTTCGAACCATTTTGTTACTCTTTCTTATTATTTATTTGAGTATTTATTCAGTCATGTTTATTGTTTCAATCTCCATGTCTGAGTATATCACCTGTTAGGTTTGGGGTTTTCTCACAGGGATTTCTTTGAATGCTATGTTGATTAGTTTCTTAGGGTTCACAATCTGAATTAGTTCTTCACCTTAGGTTGTTCTCAAAGTTAATTCTGGATTGATCACCTAGAACTTAGATCTTAGGATAATTGATTAGGCACGAGAGTGCGATTAATTACCTGATAGAACTTAGGTTGAGCAAATTGATTGTTCGCAAAGAGATTTGGTTTAATTGATTTGTGAACATATCAAACATGAACTTTAAAGCTGATTTAGACTTTAGGATTCGCAAAGAGATTTGGAATTCCTAGGATTTAGATTTAGATAGCTTTCGCAACGAGAGTTGGTTAGCTATACCTTAGTGATTTGAGTTCAAAAACAGCGCGTAATCTGAACCCTGATTAGCTAGTTTAATTGCATTCATTGATTTCCTAAGAAATACCCTGAACCTATCTTTCTCCAACTGAATTTACAACACTTTTACTTGCATACTTGTTTTCGATTACATCTTTTGATTTAGCGTATTTTGGATCTATATAATCTATTGTGTGATATCTTGAGTTCTTGTGTTCGACCCTTGATTTACTACAGCAACTGCTTTAGTACTATTTAGGGTATTAATTTGAACATATCAAATTTGGTGCCGTTGTCGGGGACTCAATTCGCCATTATATTTTAGCTAAGAAATTCGTCTAAATCACCCGAGTATCGATCGATACCCTTCAGTATCGGTCGATACCCGACGTATATTTCAGTTACTTACATTCTTGGTTTTTGTTTTCAGGTGCATGCCTAATCGAAACCAGAAGGAACAAGAACGCTGAGCTAGTTGATCTGTCACTCGAGCAACTAGCACTTGTGGAACACACAAACAGGAAAGCAAAGAAATCAGCTAAGATGAACAACAATCAAGTGGGGTTAGTTCGTGATGCAGCTGGTGCTTACAGAGACCAAGAGGGTCGGTTGTGCAATGAGCAAGGACAACGTCTGGATGGAGAGGGGATCATCATACCACCTGCTCCTGTTGTTGCTGAGAATGTCGCTGGGAACGCGATGAATGTTGTGGTTAATCGTGGAAGAACGATTGGTGAGTACAATAGGCCGGATCAGTTTTTTGCCAATCGGTCAGCGATTCGTCCTCCTGCATTTGAGAGAAATGACTTTGGGCTGAAACCTGCATACTACAGTCTTGTGGGACAGCATCTCTTTCATGGTCTTCCTCATGAACATCTGATGGATCTTGTGGAGAAGTTCGAGGACTTGGTCACTAGCATCAAGAGCAATGGAGTGTCCTACGACTATCTCTTCTGCAAGCTCTTCCCTTACTCTCTAGGTGGAGATGCGACTTACTGGCTGAGGCAGCTACCTCCTGGATCGTTGACTACTTGGGAGGACACTAAGAGGGCCTTCCTGATTAACTTCTACGATGATGCACGATCTGAGGATCTAAGGAATAAAATCTCCACCTTTTCTCAAGGACCTACTGAGGCGTTCAAGGCTGCTTGGACGAGATTCAGATCGTATCAGAGAGATTGTCCACATCACGGATACTCTGATGTGCAGCTGTTGGGTATCTTCTTCAGAGGGATAGATTGGAGGTATCAGATGGCTTTGGACGCTTTAAGCAATGGTAATTTCAACACCAGGTATCCTGAGGACGCTTATGTGTTGATTGAGAACTTTGCATCTAGAAGTAGCACCAAGAGTGCAGATTTCGAGCGCAAGAAGCTGGCTGGTAATCATGATGGATCGCAGATCGGTGAAGTAAAGGCTCAGCTGGATTCTATGCACAGTCTTCTGCTGGGAAAGACAACAAAGGCCGTTCACTTTGCTGAAGATGTTGAGGTGTTTAACGAGGGTGAAGCAGAAGATGTCAACTACATTGGTGGTTCTGGTTTTCAGGGACAGAGGAACCAATTCAACAACAATCAGAGCTTCAACAACAACTTCCAGCAAGGAGGATTCAACCAGAAACCTGCCCAAAACAGCGGTTACACCAGGAACTACGGAAGTCCTTCCTACGAGCCTGTGACTGCTAAAACATCAGAGAACAAGATTGAGGCCATGCATGAAACGCTCGTTCAAGGACAGCAGCAGATCACATTGACCTTTAATGGTAAGATGGACGCCATGTACAAAGATCTGAGTGGAAGGATCGATGCTCTTGGTATTCATCAGAAGAAGCTGGAAACTCAGGTAGCTCAGACTTCAGAAGGTTTAAGAAGACAAGAAGGCTTTCTCCCAGGAAAAGGAGAGAACCCAAGGGCACACATCAATGCCATTACCTTGAGAAGTGGTAAAGAGGTCACCTCGGGAGCCAGAATGGACCAAACTGCTGAAAATTTCGAGATGTCTGACGATGAGGACTCTGAAATCGCCAAGGCATCGATCGACACTACCCAGCATCGATCGACACCGATCAAAATTCTTACACGAGAAAACCCAAAATCCCGTGTATCGATCAATACTGAGCCTGCAATCGATACTGCACCTAAGGTTATAGAGGAGAAACCGAAAGCGGTTGCAGAGAGAGTCTACATACCGCGGATACTTTATCCCAGAGCTCTTGGGAAGACTAAGAAGGAGGTAGAGGACACTAGATGCAAGGAAATTTTGGACAAGCTGGTTGTTGAACTTCCATTCATCGATGCTATCAAAACTTCTCCAGCTTTCAGGAGATATGTCAAGAAGATGGTGTCCAGCAATGTGAACCTTGAAGATGGTTGTCTGATGATCACTCATGAGTGCAGTGCAATCCTAACCAACAGGATCCCAACGAAACTACCAGATCCAGGGAGCTTTGTCTTAGATTGCACAATCTTTACTGATAGGTTTGAGCGTTCTCTTTGTGACCTTGGCTCAAGTGTCAACCTCATGCCATACTTGGTTGCTAAGAGAATGGGAATGACAGACTTCACTTCTACGAGGATCTCGCTGATACTCGCTGATCGTTCAGTTAGACTTCCAGAAGGTTTGCTCGAGGATGTTCCGATTAAGATTGGGAATTGCTTAATCCCAACTGATTTCATTGTCTTGGAGTATGATTCGGAACCCAGAGATCCTCTCATCTTGGGAAGGCCATTCCTAGCAACAGCTGATGCTCTGATTAACTGCAGGAATGGGAAGATAGCTCTTAACATTGGTGAGTTGGTCATGACTTTTAACATGGAGAAGATGATGAAGAGACCAACCATCGATGGACAGACTTTCTTCGTTGATACCTTCTGTGACATTGATGAGGAGTACTTCTTGGAGATGCATCCTGAAGACCCATTGGAGAGGGCATTGGTCTGTTTGGCTGAGTCAGAGGTTAATGCGAATGATGCTGCTGCTGAATACAGGAAGATGCTCGATACAGCACTGCCAGTATCGATCGATACTCACCTAGTATCGATCGATATCCTGCGGCCAGAAAGAAGTTTGGCCGAAAGAACTAAGCAAGCTGATGGGCTTGGAGATTGGAGCGAGGAGAAAGCTCCTAAAGTGGAACTCAAACCACTTCCTGCGAATCTGAGGTATGGTTTTCTTGGTCCTAATTCCACGTTCCTAGTAATCATTAATGCTTCCTTGAACAACACAGAGGTACCTTACTGCTGAGCAGGCTGCGCAAGTATCGCAAAGCTCTTGGCTATTCTCTTGATGATATTTCAGGTATATCACCGGACCTGTGCATGCATAGGATTCATCTTGAGGACGAGTCAAAGGCTTCAATTGAGCATCAAAGGAGGCTGAATCCGAACCTGAAGGAAGTGGTTAAGAAAGAGGTCATGAAACTCTTGGATTCAGGAGTTATCTATGCCATCTCAAATAGCTCTTGGGTCAGTCCAGTGCACGTTGTTCCTAAGAAAGGAGGGATAACAGTGGTGAAGAATGAGAAGGGTGAGATGATTCCTACGAGGACTATCACTGGACATCGAATGTGCATTGACTATAGGAAGTTGAATGCAGCTACACGGAAAGATCACTTCCCATTGCCATTCATTGACCAGATGTTGGAGAGGTTGGCTAGTCATCCCTACTACTGCTTCCTTGATGGATATTCAGGTTTCTTCCAGATCCCTATTCATCCAGATGACCAAGGAAATACCACTTTCACCTGTCCCTATGGCACATTCGCATACAGAAGAATGCCATTTGGATTGTGTAACGCTTCAGCCACTTTTCAGAGATGCATGATGTCTATCTTCACAGACATGATTGAGGATTTCATGGAGGTGTTCATGGACGATTTTTCAGTATATGGATCATCATTCAAGGACTGTTTGGCTAACTTGTGTAAGGTGCTCCAGAGGTGTGAAGAGAAACACTTGGTCCTTAATTGGGAAAAGTGTCACTTTATGGTTCAAGATGGCATCGTACTTGGGCACAAGGTCTCTGAAGCTGGGATCGAAGTTGACAAAGCCAAGATTCAGGTCATGACAAGTCTCCAACCACCGACTTCTGTGAAGGATATTCAGAGTTTCCTTTGTCATGCTGGGTTTTACATGAGGTTTATCAAGGATTTCTCCAAGATAGCACGCCCACTCACTGCTTTACTGTGCAAGGAGATCAAATTTGATTTCACACCTGATTGTCTTGCAGCCTTTGAGGAGATCAAAAAGTCTTTGGTGAGTGCTCCTATTGTGCAACCTCCTGATTAGACTCTGCCTTTTGAGATCATGTGCGATGCTAGTGACTTTGCTGTTGGGTCAGTTCTGGGTCAGAGAAAGGATAAGAAGCTGCACGTCATCTACTATGCCAGCAGGACATTGGATGATGCTCAAAGGAATTACAGCATCACAGAGAAGGAACTACTTGCAGTTGTCTTCTCCTTTGAGAAATTCCGATCCTACTTGATTGGGAGCAAGGTAGTCGTTCATACTGATCACGCTGCTCTAAAATTTCTGATGAATAACAAGGATCTCAAGCCTCGTCTTTGTCGTTGGGTCCTTTTGCTACAAGGATTCGACATCGAGGTTAAAGACAAGAGAGGCATAGAGAATGGGGTCGCTGACCATCTCTCGCGGATGCGGATCGATGCAGACGTCCCTATTGATGATCAACTACCTGAGGAAGCCATTTAATTCATTGAAACTGGGTTTCAGACGAATCTCGCAGGAAATCAGCAATTTTCACGAGTTGCAGGTTCCGGTATCGATCGATACACTGCTGGTATCGATTGATACCCTGGCGATTCCGAGCCTATTTTGATTGTTGATCGTCTTGTAGTTTCTGAAGATCATCTCGTCGCTGCAACTGATTATGGTGATCCATGGTATGCTGATATTGCCAACTACCTCGCCGCAGATGCAGAGCCAAAACACCTCACGAAATATAACAAGAAAAAGTTCATGCGTGACATAAGGAGATTCTTTTGGGATGAACCTTACCTGTACAAGCATTGTTCTGATGGTATCTACAGGAGATGCATTGCTGAATCAGAAGTTCATGGTGTTTTGTTTCACTGCCATGGCTCCGACTATGCTGGTCATTTTGCCACTTTCAAGACAGTGTCCAAGGCTCTTCAAGCAGGCTTCTGGTGGCCTACCATGTTTAAGGATGCTCACACCTTCGTTTCACAGTGTGATGCTTGTCAGAGGAGAAGGAAGATCTGTAAGAGACATGAGATGCCACAAAATTTCATCCTTGAGGTTGAAGTTTTCGATTGCTGGGGCAGCGACTTTATGGGTCCCTTTCCATCGTCACAAAAGAAAAGATACATCCTGGTGGCTGTGGACTATGTGTCCAAATGGGTGGAAGCGATAGCTAGTGAGAAAAATGACTCTGCGGTGGTTCTTAAGCTGTTTAAGACCATCATTTTTTCTCGCTTTGGAGTACCTCGAATTGTGATAAGTGATAGTGGCTCTCACTTTATCAACAAAATTTTCGAGAGGTTGCTGAAGAAGTATGGTGTGAACCATCGTGTCGCTACTCCATATCACCCGCAAACAAGTGGGCAAGTCGAAGTCTCCAACAGGCAAATCAAGGAGATTCTGGAGAAGACAGTGAGTGCTTCTAGGAAGGATTGGTCTACAAAGTTGGACGATGCGCTATGGGCATACAGGACTGCTTTCAAGACACCGCTGGGTACTACACCATTCCACTTGATGTATGGAAAAGCATGTCACCTTCCAGTGTAGATTGAGCACAAGGCTGCATGGGCGATGAAGTTGTTGAACTTCGACATCAAACCTGCTGCTGAGAGGAGATTGATTCAGCTGAACGAGCTGGATGAGATCAGGCACCACGCTTATGAGAACTCGAAGCTGTACAAGGAGAGAACCAAGGCTTATCATGATAAGAAGATCATCTCCAGACACTTCGAGCCGAACGACCAGGTACTTCTATATAACTCTCGTTTGCAATTGTTTCCTGGTAAACTGCGTTCTCGTTGGTCAGGTCCCTTCACAATCAAGGAGGTCAAACCACATGGCGTTGTAGTACTGATCAATCGTACAGGCGAAGAGTTCACTGTCAATGGACAAAGGGTGAACCACTATTGGGCGAAAGCCGAGATTCCAGACGGACACATAATGCCTCTGGATAATGCACCCACAACCTGAGTGGAGTTACAGTCAAGCTAATGACGTTAAACGACCGATTGGTGGGAGGCAACCCACTGGTGAGTCTATATATATAAGTATTTTCTTTTCATTTTTCGTTTTGAGTCAGGATGAAAGAGGAGCAAACTCGAAATCGCCAGAGTGTCGATCGATACCCTTCTGTATCGATCGATACCCTACGCGATTGAGAACGGTTCATGTCGACTTAAGCCTGGTATCGATCGATACCAGGATGTGTGTCGGTCGATACTCAATGTTCCAGCATGGTATCTTCTTGTTTTTCCCAATTTTATTATGTTCTTTTGTTTTTTTACACTGACTCTAGGCTAGATAACACTGGGGACAGTGTTGTTCAAGTCTGGGAGAGGTGTCTGCTGACATTGTGTTTGTTTTTCTTAGAGTCAGTCGTTTTATCGAGTCAAAATTGTTTTATTGAGTCAAAACTTGTTAGAGATATTTATCATGTGCTTGAACCTATTGATTTGATTTTGTTTTTGAGCGCACAGTGTTACAGGATCAGTTCTAGATCGACTAATAAAAAATCCAAGGACTGACCAGTTGACTAGAAAACATCCATGTCTCCAGCAGAGTTCCTCTAAAGCCTGAGCCAAATTTTCCACTTCATCAATGTGGTTAGTGTTTAAAGAGCTTGATTCATCATTCATATCTGATAAAGGAGCCCATATGTTTATAGTAATGGTATCTCTCTCCCCTGTCATAAGTTGATAAATAAGAGAATAAAATATTGAAATGATTTTCTTCTGAGTAGAGGGCTAGGAAAATTTCCATCGATCACATTATTCTACTCAAGAGGGAATGATCACACAAAGGTTTGGAAGCGAGGCTAGGATTTTCCTATGATGCCATTATTCGCCAACATCCTTTGATACACTGATAGAGAAGAACCGGGGATTTGGTGGCAAACACCATCAGTACTCGCGTTTCGGACCTTGATGTGTATATGCAAAGCTGAAAATAAAAAGAAAGAACATAATAAGAAATAAGTCTGGGGGAGAGAAAGTGATACAAAGAGTGAGAAAAAGGGTGGTTCCTTGTCATGATATTGTATGGTAAAGAGTCTAGAAGGTTCTCGAACATTGGTTGCAGCGATGAAACTGGCGATGAGGGCTTTACTTGAACAACTTGAACAATGCTGCGAGATAATGTGTGGAGTCTGGAAAAGCTGTGAATGTCTACGGAGAAGTACATGGTGGTTAGATCAAAGGCTGGTTAGGTGACATTTGGGAGCTTGGAAAAAGGATCTTTACGATGGTTCATGAACATGTGAGTCTCCGTGTTTTCAAACCTCTTTCTCTTGTTTAGTCTTCTATTTGCTTGAGGGCAAGCAAAGGCTAAGTCTAGGGGAGTTGATATATCATGGTTTTTACCCTGTTTAGGGCATGATATAAGTCCTTTTTATAGAATCTTTCTAGTATTTTGTAGTCCTTTAGAGTCTTTTACAGGTTCTGGTACGTTTGGAGCATAATTGGAGTTATTGGAGCTTTCTGGAGCAGTTTGGAGCAAGGCTGAGGATTGTGTTGCTGAGTACCCGATTTCACGTCAAGCATCGATCGATACCCCCTTGTATCGATCGATACCCATCGCAGCATGACAAGACACGCAACTTAATGAAGAGTTGAAGAATTGCATATTTGCCCTAGAAGTCTTTAATAATTACAAGAAGCCCCAATTCGTATTTTAGGTTATTTATAGGGATTTTACAGCCACTTTTAGGCTAGGCTTTATTTTACATTAGTTTTGTGAGAGAGCTTTAAAGGGAGACAAGTCTGATACTTTGTTCGTCTGAGAGAAGATTTCGATCCCTTTTGTTACTCTTTCTTATTATTTATTTGAGTATTTATTCAGTCATGTTTATTGTTTAATCTCCATGTCTGAGTAGATCACCTGTTAGGTTTGGAGTTTTCTCACAGGGATTTCTTTGAATGCTAGGTTGATTAGTTTCTTAGGGTTCACAATCTGAATTAGTTCTTCACTTTAGGTTGTTCTCAAAGCTAATTTTGGATTGATCACCTAGAACTTAGATCTTAGGATAATGGATTAGGCACGAGAGTGCGATTAATTACCTGATAGAACTTAGGTTGAGCATATTGATTATTCGCAAAGAGATTTCGTTTAATTGATTTGTGAACATATCAAACCTGAACTTTAAAGCTGATTTAGACTTTAGGATTCGCAAAGAGATTTGAAATTCCTAGGATTTAGATTTAGATAGCTTTCGCAACGAGAGTTGGTTAGCTATACCTTAGTGATTTGAGTTCAAGAACAGCGCGTAATCTGAACCCTGATTAGCTAGCTTAATTACATTCATTGATTTCCTGAGAAATACTCTGAACCTATCTTTCTCCAACTGAATTTACAACACTTTTACTTGCATACTTGTTTTCGATTACATCTTTTGATTTAGCGTATTTTAGATATATATATAATCTATTGTGTGATATCTTGAGTTCTTGTGTTCGACCCCTGATTTACTGCAGCAACTGCTTTAGTACTATTTAGGGTATTAATTTGAGCATATCAGTGCTTCTATCCCGGGATTGTCTCAAGTCACGACTTCGTTGGCGTTCCCATAGCGATCTTGACCGATTAATCGGTTTGAGGTCAGATCTAATCCCGGGAGGGTCGTAATTGGCGTAGTTCCTCCTTCCGCGGTCTGGATTGTGGAAGGGGTGAATATGGGGTTCGATATCATCGAGCTGAACCGTGAGGTGGTGGCTGAGCCGACCATTCTGCTGGTCGAGGCATCGATATCGGAAAAGTTTAGTCTCGTTATCGGTGGTGGCGAGAACAGTAATCCTCCCTGTCCAGGGACGAGAGGGGATTGTGTCCTAAGTGGGAGGGCGAACCGCCCGATGGCGCCTGCCCGAGCCGTTCTTTCGAGATCGTCTTGGCGAGCTGCCATTAGGCGATTCTGTTCTATGAGAACAGATATCAAGTTCCGGATCTCAGCTATCTTATCTGGAGCCGGCTGGTTTAAGGCTGCAGATCCCGACGGATCGGCAGTTTCGTTAGTCCCAGTTGTGATATTCGCTCCCGAGGTGGTAATGAGAACGTTTGTTGTTTCATCCAAGCTTGTCGGAGCGATTGCGTCAGGCTAGGTTGGTGAGACGGAGGTGTTCATAACTCTGGATGAAGCAGTGACTGATGCGCTTGTTGTGTCCGACATTATCCTTTCTTGAATGATAAACTTTGTGGGTTAGAAGAAGGAAATTGTTTTGCTTCACCCCACAGACGGCGCCAAATTGTGAGAGCAGAATCTCACAACCTCAATTCTCAGCTTGCATGTTGTATGTTCGTGAAAATACCTTAGAATATTTTGAGAGAAAAGTGTATATTATTATCTTTTCCAAGAATTCGGTCTTTTACAATATGGTTCTCGTTTCAAACTTATACTAGCCTCGAACATAACCGCCTAAGCTTAATTACTCACAATAAACTCAGAATTAAACATGTGATCTTTGTCTTAAATGCTGAGCTTGATTCTAGGATCTTTGAATTTTTATGCTTGACTCGCTAGTCGCAGGCTCCTTCTACTAGCGACCTTGGGCTCTTCCTGCATGCTCGGTTTCTTTCGACTTACCGACTCGCTTTATGAGGTCCTATCGTGAGCTGGGCTTTCTTTGTTAGGCTTGTTTAATTAAACTGGGCCTTGAGTGTGGAATTTGGGCCCAGCAGTTAAGCATACTACAATTATATTGGTTTTATCTATGGTAGTTAATCATGATCTGGAGTTTGAACAGTTAGACGTGAAAACAACCTTTTTACATGGAAATCTTGATGAAATGATTCTAATGGAGCAACCTGAGGGATATTCTAAAGGTAACAAGGTCTGCTTATTACAGAGATCTCTGTATGGCCTTAAGCAGTCTCCTCGTCTGTGGAATCTAAGGTTTGATCAGTTTATGAA
This sequence comes from Eutrema yunnanense, assembly GCA_002933935.1. Lineage (NCBI taxonomy): Eukaryota > Viridiplantae > Streptophyta > Magnoliopsida > Brassicales > Brassicaceae > Eutrema > Eutrema yunnanense. The sequence goes on from PKML01043742.1 coordinate 33,027, forward strand.
ATCTCAGAAGTTTACAAGGAGCCAGTTGGATACTTGTGTATACTTCAAAGCTTATGGGGTTGAAAGGTTTGTTTATCTATTACTCTACGTTGATGATATGTTGGTTGTTGCTAAAGATTTGAAAGAAGTTCAAAGGGTTAAAGATATGTTGAGCCGTGAATTTGAGATGAAGGACCTAGGGCCTGCAAGGAGGATCCTAGGTATGGACATCATTCGGGACAAGTCTAAAGGTGTGTTATACTTATCTCAAGAAGTTTATGTTGAAAAGGTTCTTAGGTGTTTTAATACTAATGACTTGAAGACAGTTCAAACCCCAATGGGGTGTCATTTCAAGTTAACTAGTACTAAAGCTGAAGACAAAGCAGAAACAGAGATGGAGATGAAGAAGGTACCTTATTCAAGTGTCGTGGGAAGCCTGATGTATGCCATGGTTGGGTCTCGTCCTGATATAGCCCATGCAGTGGGTCTGGTTAGTCGCTTTATGAGTGCTCCTAACAGAGAACATTGGAAAGCAGTTAGTTAGGTCTTAAGATATCTAAAGGGAAGCTAAAATTACAGATTAACATTCACTAAGTCACAGGAGTTCAATATTAAAGGGTATTGCGACAGTGATTATGCTACTGACCTGGATCGAAGGAGATCGATAACGGGATATGCATTCCAAGTCAGAGGGAACACTGTGAGCTAGCGCTCAGGTCTGCAACAAATTGTAGCTTTATCAACAACAGAAGCGGAGCTCATGGCCTTAGCAGAAGCTACAAAAGAAGCACTATGGTTAAAGCGGATTACCTGTGAGTTGGGGTTTCCTCAGAAGACGGTAGAGATTTTCTGTGACTCACATAGTGCGATTTGTCTTGCTAGGAACAGCGTCTTCCACGAGAGGACGAAGCACATACAGACTCGCTATTATTTCATCCGAGATGTCATAGCAGAAGGCGATATGTGGTGTCAAAGATTGACACGAAGAAGAATCCGGTTGATTTCCTCACGAAGCCCTTGCCGGTACAGAAGTTTGAAGAAGGGAGGATGGATCTCAGGGTAACCGGAGGTTCGATCTAGCTTGGAGATGGAGTTAGATATAGCTCGGTGAAGAGCTAGGGTTTCGGCGGCTTGTCGGAACAAAAGAAAGGGAATGCGAAGAGTTCACGTGTTCTGTCTAAAAAGTGATCGATGTGGAGAATGTGAGTATCGGTCACATTTCAGGTTTGGGCTGTTGCTGCGATTGGACGAAAGCTGAATTCGTCAGGCCCAATAAAAGGAAGCTGCAGAATACCCATCAAGTATTGCTGTGTCGTTTTGGTGCTGTCCAAGTGCAATGAACTTTGGTCAACATGAAAGTTTGTTAAACGCATGAAGTTTAGCGTGAGCTCAGGTTGATGAGCTGGATATTTACACATGCATAAGAAAATGTCACAGAATGATCTAGATAGTGAGAGCTACAAGCAGAATAGAGAGAGAGTGTAGAGAGAGAGAAGAGCTTATCTCCATAGCTTTCTTCTTCTTTTTCTCGTGGATGCTCTTGTAGTAAATCTCTAATTCTGATTTCTTGAACTCGGGTTACACATCTAGTGAAATCCTTGTGTGCAGGATTTGCTCACCAAGACGTACCTTGGCACATTGCCTTGGGAACTTGTAATCTCGTGTCTTGTTCTTCTTTTCTTTTTGCACAAACAATAAACACAAAACAGAGTAATGAGTTAGTCAAATGAACAAGTAAAACTAGTGATGAAACATAGGATGAAATAACAACAGAACTCCTAAGGAAGTTTCTTGAAGCAGAAGATAACAGAAACATGGTGTAAGTAGGCTAATTATCAGATGCCATCCAACTAACATAACCCACTTACAATTTTATATTATGTTCATGTCTTAACTCTTTGTTCAGTGTCAGATGAATCTTAGAAACATGGTGGATTTAAAGTCAATTAAATTGGTGGATTATTAATGTTCTGAAATAATGTTTTTGAATTCTTTTAACCTGCGAGAGAGTCCGGTTTGGTAAGACAGTAGACCCAGCCTGATTTCGATAGTGAATTAGCTACGTAATTCCGTTTTGTAGAATTGTAAACACATTTCGTACTTTGAAAAGAGTTTTTAATGGAATTTAAATCCAAACATAATCCATTATTATTTCAGTCGTTGAGTATTGTGTTATTGGATTTGATATTTGTAAATCATGTTTCAAAGATTTTAAAATTCGGTGTTATTCCATTAAGATTTTAAATAAATTTACTGGTGGAAACCCTCTTAGTCCAAAGGTTGATCGATGGTTCATTAATGTTTATGCACCATGAGATGATATGGGGTTCGAATCTTAGAGAGTGAGATTCATTATTATTTATGCAGATTAATAGAGACAAGTTTATATGAGATCTTCATTGTCGTGCAGGTAGAACCGTTTGGCACATATGTTCATAAGGCAGTAGAATTGTCCGTTGTAGAACTGTCGATTGCACTGTTACTCAAAACTAGGGTTGGGAATTTTAACCGAACCCGATCCGAAAAACTCGATATCCGAAGCTGACTTAGGCAATTAACCCATTTTGTTATACCCGAACAAATCCCCCTACCCTAGATCCTAGGGGTGGACACGGAGCGGATATGTCGGGAAATTTTACTATTTGTGATTTGCTCCGCTTTTACTGAATATCTAATTTTGTGATTTGCTTTGCTCCGGAAAAATACGAATATCCAGATTTCCAGAAAAATACGGATTTCTGGATTTCCGGATACCCAGAAAACTTACAGATATTTGCGGATATCCGCGGATATCTATTGCGCTCCATTCAATACAAATAAAAACAAAACAAAAAGTTTTTAGTACATTTTTTATTTAATATGAACTAACAAGAGAAAAAAAGTGAAATCATCTAGTTTTTTTCGTATATAAAGAATGATGGACAAAATAAACATACCAAAAATTAATATCTTCACTTAAACTCCAATAAAAACATTTTATTAATATTTTATTAATTAGTATAGAGTTTATATATTTTTATCATGCATATTTTCTTTTGACATTTTTTATTTATTAAAGAGATACAGAAAATGTAAATAAACATTATAAATTTATAATATATTATGTATATATATGATCTACGGATCGGAGCGGATATCCGACATTCTTAAAATTAGTATTTGTGATTTTCTTTGTTTTAGACGGATAATATATTTTAGTATTTGTTTTGCTTCGAATCTTTACGGATATCCAAATTTTTTGGATCGAATCGAGACGAATACTGGATAGAAGCGAATCTAATGAATAATTTGCCCAGCCCTAGATCCCCATATTTTAAATTGAGTAATCTCAATTACTCAAACTGGCACAACAAATTCGGCGTTCCTCACTGTCTCCTCCGTCTGAGAATTTGAGGAATTGATCGCATGTAAGTTCTTCACCTCTTCTCTCTCTCGTCGTAATTTTTCATGTTGGGCTTTGGTGATGGAAAATCATGAGTATTAACTAGGCCCGTGACTTGGGTTAGTCAATTAGAAATGTGTTTTTCCTATTGGGCTTTGGTTTAGATTTAGACCGTCTTAACTTTGTAATTGTCCTTGTCTATATAAAGACAGGCATGTGTGAGGGTTTCCTGTATCCTGGATATTCTAGAGAGAAACTAGAGAGATCTTTCTTGTTCTTAGAGAGATTGTGAGGAACCCTATTTGCTTTGTAATCCGTGGTGATAGTGGATTACTGGAAAGCTCCAGGCCGAAACGTAGGATCACACACCGTGATCTGAACTCGTTAATTCTCTGTGTCTTTTACTTATTGCTCAATTCCGTGATTATCAGAGATAGGGATCTAATCTAAAAACCGTGGTATCAGAGCCTTGGTTTTAGATTTGGGAGCAATTGGACAGAGAAGTTCAGCAAGGATCTAGGTCTTATATCTGGATTGATAGCTGGAATCAAGGCATCAATCGGTTTAGGGTTTCAATCTGACACCTGGGAGAAAAAGTTATCTGCGGGGCGAAGAAGAAGATCGCCCAGATCGCTCAGGTATCGATCGACACCCTTCTTGGTATCGATCGATACGCCTGTTACGGGTTCGCAGAAAGACGAAGGAAAGTTTGGTATCGATCGACACTCCATCTAGTATCGATCGATACGGTAGCAGAAGCGTGTTAAGAAGTTCGTTTGATCGAAGATGTCTTCAGAGAAGAAGCCGAAGGTGAAGATAGCCATCTTCGACGGACAAGGTGATTTCTCTATGTGGAAGAGAAGGATGTTAGCTCACATGAATCTTCAGGGTTTGAAAGGTGAGCTAATAACACCAACCATTGAGCCGGATAAGCTGGTTATCAAAAAGGATGAATCAGCGGAGGATTTCGAACAGAGACTTAAAGCAGAACAAATCAAGAAAGGGGAGCGAGCAGAGAATGCTATGGATATTTTAACACTCCATCTAGGAGATCATGTCCTCAGGAAAACAGAGGAGTGCACAACAGCACGTGATCTTTGGGCAGCACTAGAGAGGTTATACAACACCAAGACTCTACCGAGTTGGATTCATCTTTTGTATAAGTTCTATACATTTAAGATGGATGGGTCTAAGTCAATCGATCAGAACGTCGATGACTACTTGAAGACTGTTTCGGAGTTGGCTAGTGTAAAGGTTACAGTTGCGGATGAAGTGCAGGCAATTCTACTACTCAGTTCCTTGCCACCTCAATATGACTCCATGAAGGAGACATTGAAGTATGGTAGAGAGTCTATCTCTATTGAAGATGTGGTGAATGCGGCGAAATCGAAGGAAACTGAGCTTAAAGCTAAGGGTGTATCGACTTCACAAAGCACTGGTGAAGCGTACGTGGCTCGTGGGAGACAGCAAAATAGGGATCAACGAAATTCTGGGAATCGAGGCAGAAGCAGGTCGAAATCGGGAACAAAAGTCACATGCTGGTTCTGCAAGAAGGAAGGACATGTGAAGGCTGATTTCTATGCTTGGAAGAAGCGGAAAGGCGGCGATGATGAAGATGCCACGGTAGCGGTTGTCATCAAAAAATCAGCAGGAGTTGATGCGTTATCAGTCTCGGAAAATTGGCATCTAGAGAGGTGGGTGATTGATTCGGGTTGTTCATATCACATGACCTCAAGGAGAGATTGGTTTGATACGTTTGAGGAGCTCAACTCTGGACAAGTGCTACTGGGGGACGGCTATTCTGTGGAGGTTAAAGGAATAGGTTACATCAATATAAAAGCATGTGATGGCACGGTGAAGACATTGATGAATGTCAGGTATATTCCTAAGCTGAAGAGAAAATTAATATCTAAAAGTACATTGGATAAGCTTGGGTTTGATCATGCTGGAGGCAAAGGAAAAACAAGGTTCTATAAGAATGGGAAGATGGGTCTTCAAGGCACTCTATGTGGTTCTTTGTATTTACTTGATGGAGAGGCTGAGGTAGGACAGTCAAACATATGTGTTACCAAGAAACAAGCCAAAGACGAGACGGCTTTATGGCATAGGAGGTTGGGACACATGAGCATGAAGAATCTGATGATCTTGGTAAAAAGGGGTATCATTGACAAGAGAAGGATTGGAGAGATGGATTTCTGTGAGAGTTGTGTAATGGGGAAGACCAAGAGACTGAGCTTCAACATTGGGAAACACAATTCAGGTGAAGCACTGAGATATGTTCACTCAGATCTTTGGAGATCTCCATCGGTCACTCCAAGTATCTCTGGTAAGCAGTATTTTCTGTCTATCATTGATGATTACACTAGAAAGGTGTGGGTGTTCTTCTTGTCTGTTAAGAGTGAAGCTTTCACAAAGTTCTGTGAATGGAAGAAACTGGTTGAGAATCAAGTAAACAAAAAAGTAAAATGTCTGAGAACAGATAATGGGTTGGAGTTTGTGAACAAAGACTTCGACGGGTTTTGCAAGCAGTATGGGATTCAGAGGCACATGACTTGTGCATATACTCCATAGCAAAATGGAGTTGCAGAACGCATGAACCGAACAATAATGGAGAAGGTGCATTGTATATTGGATGAAAGTGGCTTAGGTGAAGAATTCTGGGCTGAGGCGGTTAGCACAGCTGTGTACCAAATTAATAGAAGCCCATCATCGGCCTTAGATGGCAGTATTCCTGAGGAACTTTGGCTGGGAAGAAAGCCGGGTTATGGACACATGAGAAGATTTGGGTCATTGGTTTATGATCATGTAGATCAAGGGAAGTTAAGACCAAGATCTATGAAGAGAATTTTCATAAGCTATCCGGAGGGAGTCAAAGGGTACAAGGTATGGCTCCTGGATGAATCAAAGTGTGTGATTAGCAGGAATGTAGTCTTTGTGGAAGATACGGTATTCAAAGACTTCAGGAATAAAGTTTATGTGGAAGAAACTGTACAAAGGAGCCCGACCTCTGAGAGAGTATCGATCGATACCATCCCAAATATCGATCGACACGGACACGAAAAAGAAAAGTCTCGTGAGCCTTCTGAAAGTGTATCGATCGATACCATCCCAAGTATCGATCGACATGGACAAGTATCGATCGATGCCATCCCGAGTATCGATCGATACCGAGGAGGAGCATATGCGACAACTTCTATTACTGAAGGTGATGGCCAAGTTGAATCTTCAGGTGGAGTTGTTGGAGATCTGGAAACAGATGATGTACCTCTTGAAGATTGGTCGTTAGCTCGAAATCGGCCTAGACGAGCAACAAAGCGACCTGAACATCTTGGTGATTATAATTTAGCGAGTTTCGCCTTAATCGCTGCTGTCGAGATGAGTTCTGAAGAACCTAGGGACTATCAGGAAGCTGTTAAAAGCAAGGATAAAGTTTTCTGGAATAGAGGTATGGTTGAAGAGAAGAGTTCTCTAGATAAGAACAAGACTTGGATGTTGGTTAAAAGACCAAAAGGTAGAAAAGTGATTGGTTGCAAATCGGTTTACAGGTTGAAGCCGGGTATCCCAGGGGTAGAAGAACCGAGATATAAAGCTAGATTGGTAGCCAAGGGTTATTCTCAGAAAGAAGGTATTGACTATCAAGAAGTGTTTGCTCCGGTTGTGAAGCATGTTTCTATCAGGTTTCTTCTATCGGTTACAGCAAATATGGATCTGGAATTGGAGCAGCTTGATGTTAAGACTGCGTTTCTTCATGGTTTACTTGAAGAGGAGATCTATATGGAGCAGCATGAAGGTTTTGTGGTTAAAGGAAAAGAGGACCATGTTTGCTTGTTGGAAAATGCGTTGTATGGACTTAAGCAAGCTCCAAGGCAATGGAACAAGTGCTTTGATCAATTTATGGTAAGTCATGGATTCAAAAGGAGTGAGTACGACCACTTTGTTTACATAAAGGAGAGCAAAGGTAATTGTTTCATTTACCTACTCATGTATGTTGATGACATGCTAATTGCTTCAAAGGATATGAAGGAGATACAGATTGTGAAAGATTTGTTGAGCAGTAGATTTGAGATGAAAGATCTAGGAGCTGCAAGAAGGATTCTTGGGATGGATATTGAGAGGGATGGTGAATGTGGAGTTCTCACCTTGTCTCAATCTGGTTACATCAAGAAGATTCTGCAGGTATTCAATATGTATGAAGCTAGATCAGTTTCTACACCTATCGGTTCGCACTTCAAGTTGTCTGCTGTGAAAGATGATGAAGCAGAGACAATCTTGGATGATATTCCATACTCTAATGCTATTGGGAGTATCATGTATGCGATGTTAGGAACTAGGTGTGATCTGCGTATGCGGTTGGTTTGGTTAGTAGGTTCATGAGTAAGCCAAGCATGATACATTGGACTGCTGTGAAGTGGGTGCTAAGGTACTTGAAAGGTGCCCAGGATCGAAAGATTGTGTTTAGGAAGACAAAGGTTTTTAAGGTTGAAGGTTTCTATGATTCTGACTTTGCATCGGATCTGGACATAAGTATATCGATTTCAGGTTATGTCTTCACTGCTGGTGGGACTGCTATAAGCTGGAAATCAAGTCTTCAACATGTCGTCGCGCTGTCTACAACTGAGGCAGAGTATATGGCGTTGGTGGAAGTTGTAAAAGAAGCTATTTGGCTAAGGGGTTTGACTGAGGAATTCGGATTCAAACAAGACACGGTAGAGATCTGGTGTGATTCTCAGAGTGCTTTGAATTTAGCCAAGAACAACGTTCATCATGAGAGGACAAAGCATATTAACAGGAGGATGCATTTCATCAGGGATATTGTTGCTTCTGGTGAAGTGAAGCTGTCAAAGATCCCGACTGAGAGGAATCCGACTGATATGTTGACAAAGGTACTTCCTGTGGATAAGTTTGAGAAGGATTTGAGTTTTCTCAACTTAGAAGAGGTGCTGGACTATCTGGAGCGGCACATGAATGCATAGATGAAGAAGTTATACTCGGAGTTTGTTGGGCTTTGGTGATGGAAAATCATGAGTATTAACTAGGCCCGCGACTTGGGTTAGTCAATTAGGAATGTGTTTTTCATATTGGGCTTTGGTTTAGGTTTAGACCGTCTTAACTTTGTAATTTTCCTTGTCTATATAAAGACAGACATGTGTGAGGGTTTCCTGTATCCTGGATATTCTAGAGAGAAACTAGAGAGATCTTTCTTGTTCTTAGAGAGATTGTGAGGAACCCTATTTGCTTTGTAATCCGTGGTGATAGTGGATTACTGGAAAGCTCCAGGCCGAGACGTAGGATCACACACCATGATCTGAACTCGTTAATTCTCTGTGTCTTTTACTTATTGCTCAATTCCGTGATTATCAGAGATAGGGATCTAATCTCAACATGTCTTTTCTAGATTGTTTTTCTTCCGTTACTACTAGGTCTTGAATCCATTTGCACGGATCTCTGATCTTCAATCCATGTTTTCATAGTCTATGATCAGTGTGTGATTGTTGAGTTTGTAGATTAGCCAAGAGTAAGACTTCGTTTGGAAGACTTTAACTTATTCTTTTCAGATGGATTCAACGTTTTGAAGAAAAATGTCTGTTTTTGGAAGTAAAAAATAATAAACAAAAAGCATCTCGTTGTTCGTATTGAAGATTATTTGGATAAGCTTTTTGTTCGCTGTTTCAAATTAAATTTTTTTTCCTTCATTCGGGATGTCCACCACTCGTTCGACGAAATGACTGTGTGAAGGAGGTAATTTGTAGACGTTGGTTTATTCGTTTTTTTTTTCACGGTATTCATCTCTATGGATAACGAAATTGAATTTGTTATCAAATTCAACCCAAACAAAAAAAAAATAAAGATTTGCGTTGCTTTTGCTAAAATTTCAGAAACAAATTTCTACTTTAGCAAATATCATAAGGATTTTTTAGCCACCAAGATTATGTTAGGTAGTGATATAATATGAAAGGTCTAATCTTAAGCATAATTTGATGTGTTTATGCACATAGGCAGGTTACTTGTGTGACATGGGAAGCTATTTCGGTGTAGGGTTTACTTGATTTTCTGTAACTCAAACACATAATTCCCATCGTGTCATTACAAAATGAAGAGACTTTTGTATCTTCTGCTTTGTTAAAGCCTTCAGTTCGATCGTAATTGTATCAAAATGGAGATGCCCATACTGTGCCTAATCCGCTGCTTTCAAGATCATACACTGAGAGAGATAGCGACGCAGCAAGGCTTGGTTTGAGTAACAGGCGTAAACTGCCAAAGAAAGTAGGTGAGAAGTCCGACGTATTCTGGGTACAAGACCCATTCAACGGAACTGATATCCGACGCAATGGCCCAACGACAGTCCAAGATCCGACCCGACATACTAACCCGGGTCAGTTAAAACTCTATAAATATCACCCCTCTCCAACGAGAAGGGGGTTCACACTTTTCTCATACTTTCATATAGATTGATGTGAGATATGTGTGCTTTCTACTTCTAAACACTTAGCTTTCCTTCATTTCGAGACTCTCAGTCTCACTTCCGACTATTCTCCGGTAACCTTCACGGTTGCTCCTAAGCCGTGGAGATATCTTTCTCAAACTCTTGTTTTCTTCTCTTTTACCTCAAAGAGCCCACCTTCCAAAGTCCATTGCGGATCCATCCTTTCTTAAGGACCCAATAGGCACTTTCCCTCACATGTTCGATTATATTTTTCGTTCTCCGATTTACCATTCCGTGGTTTTTTTTTATACGTTTTCTGATTTGGGCATCAGAGACCCATCAGAAAATATCCTTACATCGTGTGTTTTGAGCTTTCACGTTTTTATCTGTTTTGTAAGAGACTTGCCTGCGAGAAGACGAAAAAATCCCTTAAACAATTATCTCGTTGTTTGAATGAGTACGTCAAATAACTGATTAAGTGTTTCTTTAAAGATATACTAATTATGTAATTAAGGAGTCAAACTTCTAAGAGAAGGGGCTACCTATTTAGCTTATATAGTTATATCCACCCACCGTTTTATAATAGGTGGTCAAATGCTAATGACTTGATATTATATTATGTCAACACTGGTTTAATATTACTGTCACCACCGCCGCGTTTAAAATGTCCTTTTTCGTTTGGAAATAAAAAAGAAAATCAAAATATTTTTTCAAGTAGGCCAATAGGGTACGAGAATTTTCTAGGTTTTATAATTACAACTGTCCAATTAGTGGTGAATAAGCAGAATAGATTGAATGATGTCAAAAAAAAAAAGCAGAATAGATTGAATAAGAGTTTGAGTAATAGAATAAAAATGAGTGGAATTTACATTATATTTATTTATTTTTTATTGTTGTTATTTTTTTTTCAATGTTAAAAAATTTATTAGGTGTTAGTCGGGCGGTTGAGCTGGGGCTAGCGCTTAACAAAAAAATCGGAGACTAACTTATAATTTTTGACTTTTTAACATCTGTTTAACATGTTAATCCATTATAATTTATAATTTTAAGAAAAAATTACCAAGAATAACCCACTTTTTTATTTGAATAGCTAGAATAACTCATTATATTTGTTATTACCCACATAACCTACTAATCACTCAAGTAATTATATAACTCCCAAAATACCGTTTTATAATTATGTTAAAATAAAAACAAAATAATTAATTAATTAATACTAATCAAAAAAGGAAATTTTCCATTTCATTATTCTTTTAATATTTTGGTATTAAGTATTAACAATAGATTTCTCTCTTTTGCCGGAAAAAGAAACAATAGATCTCTCTCTCTTCTCTTTCACTTATATTTCAAAGAGAGAAATACGATTTCCAATTTGGATTTCGATTTCCAATCTTTTTCAATTTTAATTTTGATTTCCAATCTTTTTCAGAGAGATACAATTTCATTACCCAAAATCGATGGTACCACTTCTTTTTTTGTTTCAACACACCCATCAATTGTACCACTTCTTTTTTCATCTTCACCACATCCATCAATGGTACCACCTTTTTCTTATTCTTCCTCAATTTCCTGCAAAATAATAATATTTTATTAGCAAAATAATAATATTTTATTAGCAAAACGAAACATGCATAATAAAACACGAAATTATTATTTTTAAATAAATGTTAAACTGAAATATAAGTCTAAGTCTCTGCCAAAAGAATGACAGACTAACATATTGAATTCTAAGTATGCCGTTAAGTTTGGAAGACTTTGGTATAGTCTTCCAGAAATTGGCAGACTCTATCGAAATAGTGGCGGACATGCAGACTAAATTTTATGTATGCCATTAAATTTGGAAGACTCTCAAAAAGTCTGCCAAAATTCTGAAAAGTCTGGCAAAAATTAGCAGACTCTGCCAAAAGAATGGTAGACTAGCAGATTGAATTCTAAGTCTGCCGTTAAGTTTGGAAGACTTTTGTATAGTCTGCCAGAAATTGGCAGACTCTACCGAAATAATGGCAGACTAATTTTTTTGTCTGCCGTTAAATTTGGAAGACAATTACAAAGTCTGCCAAAATTCTGAAGAGTCTGGCAAAAAATTGCAGAGTCTACCATTTGAATGGCAGACTAGCAGATTGAATTATAAGTCTGCCGTTAAGTTTTGAAGACTTTCGTATAGTCTGCCAGAAATTTAGCAGACTCTACCGAACTAATGGCAGACTTGCAGACTAAATTTTTTGTCTGCCGTTAAATTTGGAAGACTCTCACAAAGTCTGCTAAAATTCTGAAGAGTTTGGCAAAAAATAGCAGTAGACTCTGCCATTTGAATGGCAGACTAACATATTGAATTTTAAGTATGCCGTTAAGTTTGGAAGACTTTCGTATAATCTGCCAGAAATTGGCAGACTTGCTGACTAAATTTTTTGTATGCCGTTAAATTTGGAAGTCTCTCACAAAGTCTGCCAAAATTCTGAATAGTATGACAAAAATGGCAGACTCTGCCATTTGAGTGGCAGACTAGCAGATTGAATTCTAAGTTTTCCGTTAAGTTTGGAAGACTTGGCAGACTTGCAGACTAAATTTTCTGTCTACCGTTAAATTTGGAAGACTCTCACAAAGTCTGCCAAAATTCTGAAGAGTTTGGCAAAAAATGGTAGACTAGCCTATTGAATTCTAAGTCTGCCTTTAAGTTTGGAAGACTTTTGTATAGTTTGCCAGAAATTGGCAGACTCTACCGAAATAATGGGAGACATACAAATTGAACACTTCGCCAAAAATAGCATAATCGACTAAAAATATATGAATATGAGATTGAATGTTTTTGAGAAAATACATGCATCTCCATGAATATCGAATCATGACAATTAAGGGTGTGATTTCCTTTGGTTTTCACCATAGTAAATAATTTTTAATCGAATAAATCTACACAATCAAAGATGATATTATAATTAAGTTTAGCTCACAAATCAACAAAACTTAATTCTGTATAAATCATAATCAAAAACAAAACAAAGATAAAAGAAAAAATATTTTACCGATTATAGTTTAGTGATGGTTTGTCGGATTTTGGAAGAGTTGCAGATTTTAATTGTCGAGAATAGAAATTTGTTTTGAAGATTTATGAGCTGTTAATAAAAAGATGGATTTAAATATGAATGTGTTTGATGACAATGATTTTAGTAAACCAACGTTCACTCTTTTTTTTTTGAAATGTTTCCTTTTTAAAACACAAATTGATTGCTGCCATTATTATTTTAATTAAAAATGATTTCATTTCCTTTTAAAAAATACCTTTATTTATTAATTAGTTGTTTATTTATTTTTAAATTATTATTCATAATATTTATGTGACAAATAAAGAAAATGAATGATATGTTGAAGGGCAATATAGTAAAAATATTCTATGGAAATCTTAAAATATCTTAGTAAGTTATTTTAGCTATTTTCAATATTTATAAGGTTATTATGGTAAATCATCATAATTTTAATATAATATTTTGCTCAAAATTGGACAAAACACATGAAAACAAATATTAGGTTCAATACGACTTCTTGGCTTTTAATCCAGAGATCTTAGGTGAATAAATTCTCTTTCATCCAAAAAATGGAGAGTACGACTTGTTGGCTTTTAAAGGATGCATATTCCTGAAATATCTCCTTTTAAGAACTTTCGCAACCAGAAAATTCGGAAACTGATATAGTCGCAAAATTTTTTTGCCATCAAAACCATTTTAAAATTTTCTAAAAATCGGAATCCAAGTATACCCTCCTTTTTTGGTTTACATAACTTATCCCATGCTAAAATTGTGATAACCCAAACCGGACCAACCGGACCAACCGGTTCGATTTCTAATTTTTGCCAAAACCGAAACAAGACCTATAAAAACCGCAAAGAAGAAAAAAAAACCCTAAGTCTATTTTTTCTCTCTCTTCTCTTCTCTCTCGCCGCTCCTTGTTCTCTCTCTCTCTCTGTCGAGCTTTCCGCCGCATCTCTCTCACCGTCGCACGCCAGCCTCGTCGCCGCCGCACCGCCTCTCCTCTTTCCTGCTCGCGTCGTCGCTGATTCCACCGAGAGAAGCCGCCGAGATTCCCTTCTCACGTCATCACCACCGCTGCCAACTTGCGGGCCACTTTCCTGACGAACCGCTGGGACTAGACGACGATCTACCTATCAAACTGAATCCCCGAGTCTCATCTTTCCGTGAAGCTCAAGTTCATACGAATCAGAGATCTGTGTCAAAAGTTATGGTTGTTACAGTGCTCGGTGTCGGATCTTATTGGGAGATCGATGAGATCGACCATACCGAGATTATGAAAATCATGAAGATCCGGAAAGATCTAGAAGATTATGGATATTTACCAATATCTTAGTTTAAGAAATTTACCTTTATCTCTAAATATATTATTTACATTTATGTTTATCTTAAATTAGAAAATATAGATTACTTCTACCGCTATATAAGTTTATGCATCTTGTAACATTATTCTTATGAGAGTCTAATAATAATTCTTCCTAAACACTTTTGTGTTCTTACTCTCATCAATTTATCATGGTATCAGAGCCTTGATCCAATTCATGTGAATTAGGGTTCCGTTATCTTCCGCATTAAAAAAAAAAAAAAGAAAAAAAAGAAGGTATTCGTCTCTTTTGAAGAGATTTGATGACTTGAAAAAGTCAAGATAATGATCGACCCTATAATGGATGTGAACATGAACGCTTATGCTACGTTCGTTCGGTGATGATGCTTAAGCCTATGATGGCTAATCACGTTACATCTATGGTGTTAATGGAGATCATATTTTGGAGATGATACTATGATCTCTTTATTATTTTTTATAACCGTGAATTTTATCAAAATTATGCTAATGATGGTATATACTCACATGGTTATGTTTTGGTGGAGATACGATGATGTGTATTTTCCATCTGATTTGATCCGACGGCCGGGTATATATGTTGTTGAAGAACCCTACGACCGGGTATAAACGTCGTTGCCCAACGGATGGGTGTTGTAGCCGATTTGACCTTTCGACTGGGTATAAACGTCGTTGCCCAACGGCTGGGTGTTGTAGCCGATTTGACCCGACGGCCGGGTATAACGCCGATATTTTGAAGACTTGTCCAATCTCATACATGTTACCACGTATGAGCTTGCGGGAGGGTATTGGGAGATCGATGAGATCGACCATACCGAGATTATGAAAATCATGAAGATCCGGAAAGATCTAGAAGATTATGGATATTTACCAATATCTTAGTTTAGGAAATTTACTTTTATCTCTAAATATATTATTTACATTTATGTTTATCTTAATTTAGAAAATATAGATTACTTCTACCGCTATATAAGTTTATGCATCTTGTAACATTATTCTTATGAGAGTCTAATAATAATTCTTCCTAAACACTTTTGTGTTCTTACTCTCATCAATTTATCAGATCTGCCTCTCCTCCTTCATCGCCGAGCTCCTCTGATGAAATCAGAGGCGAGCTGGTCACGCCACCGCCACCGTCTCTGCCTCCTCCTCCACCGCATGCAGTCAGGTGAGGGCATGATACATTTTCCTTTTTCCATTATACGATTTGATGTCGATAGTCCATTCCTAAACCGTTGATGTCTGTTTACATGTCTAGTTGGGTAATGGATAATGGGTATAACTTGGAGTTTATATTCGTTTGATTGTTGGTACCAGATTGAACTGTCTGGCTTGTTGATGAGTTGTCCTGTTTGTGTGTCATGCACCTAGATGATTGTTTGCGTGCAGGATTAAAACGGTATTGCGTGAGATATATTAGTAAACGTTAGGTCCTCGACACTGTGATGGGATCAGTGGTTCGATTTGTTTGCGCACCCGAGACCAGAGAATGGTAGGCTTGCACGGGGTTAAAAGAAGCTATCCCGTTGCTTCGGGCCAGAGAGCCAAGTATGAGAAAAAGGCCGGAGAGCCAGACAGTTTCCCATTGTGTTAGATTGCGTGTGAGCACTGGTAGAGTGTGTTGTTTGAGAACCGGAAAGAAAAGAAAAGTATTGAGAAAAGAGATTATGTGATGAAATAAGAAAGAGTAACTAAAAAGAATATTGTGTGGAACCTTGATTGAGCTCGTTTTAGGTTTAGACTGTTGGTTATTATTTCGTGTAGTGTTGAAAGGGTTAAGTGGGTCTCTGAAGGCTCTTCCTCATTGGGTAATCTCGATTACTCAACTCTATCCCCTTGTTTCCTTTCAGGTTAGATTGGATCGTGTGAGTTGTGTTGTTGTTGTTACTGGGCGTTTTCCTGGCGATCATGTGCTTCTGGCCATTGGTCGTCCTAACATGCCCGATTCTCAGTTATCTCCGGAGATCCGGGATAGGGATGTTACAAAAATGAACAACGAAGTTACATCCATAATGCCCCACAAGAATTTGGCTATTGTACTGGTTAACTTCGAAGTTAACGATTGACAATTTTTTTATACCTTGCATGAAATAAGTCATGGGGCCAATAACCAGTGCCGTGCTTAGGTTTATAGAAGCATAAGGCGAATTTTAAAAATGTGGCATTTATTATAAAAATTAAACTATTTTTTTAAAGTTATAATATTGAAATGAAACATACAAAAATAATGATAATATAAAAATTCTAAATTAAAAATTTTCTTACTTTTCTTACAAAATCATTTATCAAATTTACATATTCAAAATTTCTAACTAATTCTCTCTCTATAGATATGATAACCAAACTATTTAATTTCTCTTATAACAATAAAATGTTCAAACAAATAAGCTAAACACATATATTAAACTATATACATAAGCCTAATTTTGGAAAAAAAATGTGGCCCTATAATTTTGTTAATTTTGATGTGGCCTTAGGCCATTGCCTAATTTTTTGTACATTAAGCACGGTACTGCCAATAACGACTGTATCAATCACGATCTCTTTCCACCCTTTAGAAAAAAAATCTTTATCGACCAACAATTTATATTTAAAGATTTTAGTTTTAGAGTGACCTAAACATTCCAAGATTCCAAAATAAAATGTCTTTTTTTTTATAGAGATAATTCATCAATCTAACCCTACACATAAAATTTATTACTAGACTAACTCTTATGGAAAGGAGACTAACTAAACTAACTTTAGAATGTTAGTAAATGTCATTTGTATACATATGTTGTATTATATTACGAAAATATCATTATGCTGATATAATTTATTTATTTTTTATGAAAAACTAGCTAATTAATGAAATTCTCTTAAAGTAAAAAAAACAACCCCATAAAATTGGGTTTAGAAAAAAAAAAACATGTGCTCTCAAGAAGGATACGATATCGGCGACCGTTGGGGCTAGTTTCGATTCCGACGCAATTCAGGCGGCGAGAGAGGAGTTTTTGTCGACGATTAGGTAAGTGTCTTCCTCCTCGGCCTTCGTTTGTTATTTTCTATATCTTCAACGAAGTTTGTCGGAGGTTTCTATCACGGGGAAGTTGGGTAACGATGAGTCGGGTCTTAGGGTTTAGGGTAGGCGAGTCGAGTGCCGGGCGAGTCAACAGTCGCCGTTTCGGCGATGTATGGGGAGATACGGCGGTTAGCGGTGGCGAGAAACCTAATTTCACAATTCTGTGTAAATAACCTAACCCTAATTTTTTTTGCTGCATATAACTTGGTTAATATGTGATTCCAGTATACTAAACGGGATTCCGCTGAGAGCAAAAGCTTTCCGGTGAGGAATGTTAAATTTTATATTTCTTTGGTGGTAAAGTTTTTAACATGTGATGGTAGATTTATTTGAAAACGAAATGTGGTTTGGTGGTTTTGGTAGATTTATAATTATTAGTGGTAAATTTATTTTAATAGTGGTAGACTTATTCTTTCTTCTTCTCCGACATGTACATGGCGTCTTCTCCGGCCATATTACCGCCGTCTGAACATTCCGGTAACGGTTCTGAAATTTGAGGTTAGAAATAAATTGTTCATGATGATAGATTTGTTTGTTTATGACGGTATATTTGTTTATTTTATTTTTTTGTTTTTCTTTCTTATTCCAATTCTCAGGAATCTGTGAAGACTAAGCAACCCCATCTCCACTATGAGTTAAAGTTGTGTATGTTGATGCGACGGTTCGTGGGATGGTGCGTAATCTGGATTCCGGTGAGGGTTAGGTTTGGTATTGTATTTTTCATGAATTAAAGAATAATAGTTTTTTTTATTTGATGGTAGATTTATTTGTAATTGATGGTAAATTTTTTTGTTAATGATGGTAGATTTCTTTGTAAATAATAGTAGGTTTGTTTTTAAATGATGGTGACAGATTTGTTGTGGAATACTTCTCAAAAACGGATCGAAGGAGAAGGCTTGACACCGGGTTTCAGGTGGCTCTAGGTTTTTCGATATCAGATGCCGGCGGCGGAGCTTGAGGACGGCTCAACGGTGGTGATGAAGTAGGTTAAACTCAATGGGTACATGGTTCAATCTGGATTTTATCCAATTTTGGTTTAGCGAACCGTAGCTAATTCCTGGTTTTGAGTTGGTTTAATTTAAATGTTTTTTTTAAATTAATGTAAGCGTTATAATTGCAAAAAAAAAAAACATATGGTTAGCTGCCAAAAAAAAAAAAGAGAATTAGTCATTTTTAGGTTTTTTTATATTTTTTGGATTTTTTTTTTATTTGCTTTAGTCATTTATGTGATCTCGTTTACATCTACAATTACGATATTCCCATTAAAATCTATTTTCATGATGCAAAATTATGTGCGTTGAATCATGAATGACTTACGATAATATCACTCATGTTCAGTTTCTTTACTTTCATGTTTGCACAGTATGTATAATCAAAACGAGTGAGATTTTAACCAATTATATACAACAAACCTTCATAGGCAAATGCAGTTGAATTTATTTGTAATTTAGAAGCTTATTATAAATAAAACTATAGTAATTTGATATAAAATAAACAAACAAAGACAATGTAAAAAATGTTAAGAACAAAAACAATAGTATCAAATACTTCGAAGATATAAATCTGCGTGTATGCGCGGGTAATCACCTAGTGTTTGTAATACTTGACAACTGTATATTCATTGATAGATACGTTAAACTTGTGATTTAAGATGAAATAAAAAGTTAACTCCATAAAAAAAACTATCTAACAAAATAAATCTACCATCATTACAGTAAATTTACCATCAAACAAAAATATTCTCATACTTAGCAAATATGGGCCTCTAGTTTTTTTGTAGATCTGAGATTGTGTAGGGCAAAAATGTCATTTCTCATTCTGAAAAAAGTCATACGTCTACCACCAAACAATGTCAATAAATTTACCATCATTAAAAGTCTACCACAACGCGAAATAATAAGTCTACCAACTGAAGTTTATCTGAGTAAATACCAAAAGATTTACTAAATCTACCGCCATTACAAATAAATCTACCAAATAATTTAAATCTACCGTCATTAATATTAAATTTACCATCATTACAAAACGAAGTCACATAGATGTTAGACGGTTTTATATCTACTAGCATTACAAACAAATATACCAAATTATTTTATATCTACAGTCACTAATATTAAATCTACCACCATTACAAAACGAAGTCACTGAGATGTTACACTAATTTATATCTACCGTCATTATGAATAAATCTATTGAACTAATATAAATCTACCGTATCCATTACAAATCTACCGCCAAAGAAATAAATATACCGTCTCGAAAATTAACCATCCGATATTTCCTATTAGATAACTCTGACACCAAAAGAAATAAGTCTACCGATTTTAAGATTAATCTACCAACATTGTCAATGAATCTACCCAAAAAGTCAAATATTTACCGTAAGTCAACGTATTGGTCGTAAAGTTTACCAACCCATAAACAAATCTTCTATCAAAAATAATATATCTACCGCCTTGAAACATATCTACTGTGTCGTTAAAATATGTCTATCAAAATAAGTCTACCAATATTTAACAAATCTATCATCCTTCAAACAAATCTACCATCCATCAAACAAATATATGGTCTAAAATTTGAGTTGACCAAAATCAAACAAGTCTACCATCAAAGAACGATATACTTTCGTTTTTTACGCGCTGATATTTTTGTAAATAAAACCAATTTTTGCATACATGGCAAAAAAAAAGTCATGACAGTTTTGTAATTACGTTTTTCTCAACAAAGATCAAAAAGATATTTTCGATGTGATAAGTTATCCTAGTAATTTTGATAAAATAGATTCACATTAATAATTTTTAAAAATTCTAACATTATTTTAATAATTCTTCCTTTTTTCTTAATATGGAAATTACGCTTGAGCTGAACCTTGATTGACTCGGTATACGTATATCCTTACAAAACATGACCAGAATTTGCCAAAAATATATATTGTCCATAAGCTTTATCGTACTTTAATGCATCCAAAATAAATCTGACATTTTGATGCCAAAAAATTCTAATAAGTTCATGATGCCAAAATTTTGCACGTGGTAAACTAAGGGTATGAATGGAGAAGTGGTTAAAGGACGGATCGAACGTAAAGCGGAAAAAACGTATGTAATTTGCTATTCATACAAGTTAAAAGAATTAAGTAACTTTAAAAAAAAAATATTAATAAAATTTTAATTTGAAACGCCACAGTAAAAGCGGGTGAGATTTGTGAAGGAAATGAAGTGATCCACTTTGTACCGTAGAACCACTGGATATTTGTTGTGTGTGAACCGTCTTTTATATTTTTACTTTTATAGGTTTATAGCATTTTTAAAAAATATTTCTCATTATTATAGTTTTTAAAATAATACAGAATATTTTTTAAAAATGGTATAGGTTCATTTATCAATTTGTTTTTACAGATTTATCATTTTATATATTGCATTCAGAAATAACATTTTGATCACTCAAAATATTAGAAAAATAATGAAAATTAGTAATTATCTAAAATTACAATGATAAATACCAAAATATCTGAAATACCCGAAAGATCCAACAATCTTTAGTTATATTTGTCAAAATTAAACATTTTGAAAATTTCACTAAATTTTATTTAACTTAAATTATTTTTTAAGTTTTTTGAAGAGTTTTGGAATTTTTTTTTTTTATGACAATTTCTGATAGTTTGTGTAAAAGTAATCAAATATCTAAATATCTAGGCCTGCTACGTACTACATTTTATCCGTTTTTCCATTTAACCATATATCTTAGACTTCCTAATCTACATTTAATCTATCTGATTCGTCTGATTTACATTTGATCCATCTGATTCCTTTGAATCGCTTTCACCATTGGAATGTCCATTGGGAGGCTAAAGGATAAACTATCCAGATAGATGAGGAAACAATATAAAACGAATAAATTTAACTTTTTGACCGGGCATGATTAGTCACATAGATCACCACTAACTTTTTCGTATTTTGTCATTACTCTTACAGTATTTTATAATAGATTACACTTTCTAAAATTTATATAATTTTCAACATGCTTATTTATGAATTTTTCTGATANATAATTGTAAAATCAGATAATAATTAATCAATATATAAATATATATAGAGAGTTAAAATATAATAAATTAATAAATAAATAATAATTAAACAAAAAATTATTTATCTCCTGAATTATTTTAGTTTTTAGTTCATTAAAATTTAAATAGCTTTTTTTAATTAACAAGTCAAATTGTTTTTTAACCATTCATTTGTGGTATTATTAGAATTTTAAAAAATCATGGTATTTGTAGAATTATTTAAAAGTATATCGTTTTTGAGAATTTTCCATTTTTCTTTTAAAATATCTATTATTTTGATGGGAAAATATTTGTAATTTTAAATATATAATCGTAGTGAATGAGATCAATTTGTTTTGTTTTTAAATTGATTTTAAATTCTAAAAAAAAAGGATTAAATAAAGACAAAAACATGGTTTAATTTTATTATAAACCACATCTCTCAAGACATAATACACTACTCCTTTTTTACATAAATAATAGCTTTCTTTTATAGAATTTATATTTTACCAAGACAAGTCGACAACAGCTTTTTGTTACTAAAGATTGTCAATGTATTATTCTTATTGTAACACCCCGACCTCGCCTTTCTGAAGGGACCAGACGAATCGGTAATGCCACCCTCGACCCCGCCTCTTTATCTCCGTAAAGACGACGTGTCGGCTAACAACAATAACTCATATTACACAATATCCACGCTCTATATAATACTTCTTATTAAATCCCAAATAATCGTCTTAAAAATCCAACATAAATCTTACATGAATCCGAAGCAAATAACGAATAATTGTCTTTAAATGAAATAACAAAAATTGCCCATAAAACCCAAAGGAGAACTTCTGAACTCCTAAAACCGCACACCACACCGGAATCACTTATCTAGTTCTACAAACTCGTCCTCATCGGACTCACCTGAAAAGAAGAGAGAGGGATGAGTAATTTGGATTACCCAGTGAGAACTAAACCTACACTTTCAACACATCCAAACATTACTTTTTAAATACGTTAAGAATAAATTTAACCAAGCTCAAACATTACGCTCTACCAGCGCACAAACAATTTACACGCAAGGGAATACTCCAATCTCAACGGCATCTCGATAGCCAAGCCCACCACGGACCATATTTACACGGCATCTCATAGCCCAGTCCACTTTGGACCATATTTCTCTGGGCCCGGGAAGACCCACCCCGATGCAAACTGACTTTTTCTGCAAGTCTCGGCTCACAACAAACATAATCGAACCACCGTTCCCTTCTCCGGTGACGATCACCTCATTCTAACTACACTACACACACTGATCACACAACAGAGTGAACAATCAAGGATGCATGTTCTTCATCTAATGCTTTCCTAACTCATTTCGTTAAGCAGATGCAGATCTAACTAAATGCACATAGAAAACGTGTCCGTACTCCATAACACGCCCTAGCCTAATCATATCTAGACTCAACATACCAAAAAGAAATGAATCAACGTATGGAAAACCTAGATCTAATCCTCACAGTTGCCTTTTGCAGATCTGACGAAGGCGACTGAATAGAGAAGACGACGGAGAAAATCGGCGGCGGCTCCGGCAACTCCGACGAACTTCCGGCGAACTCCGGTGGTGGGCGGTCAGCTCTTCGGCGACCTCCCTCTCTTTCTCTCGGACTCTCTTATTTTGGTGTGGAGATTTGAGAGTTGCCCTCTCTTCTTTATATAGGGGGAAGGGTGGAGGGTCTTTGGGAGAAAGTTCCGATGTGTGACTTTTCCCTAAAAAAGGAAATGGGCTTGGGGGAAAAATGGGCCTGGGTTTAGGGATGTTACACATAACTTATTACTTTATTGTATATAAAATTATATAATTTAGGGGTTCAATCTGACCAATCCTAAAGATGGAACGACTCTACAGAAATATTAGTTTTGTATAAAATATTTTAGGATTATATAATTTAGGGGTCTCATCGTTTCAACGATCGATGCTACACCACGAAGTTCAAAAATCTTGTTGATTAGTCGCAGGGGCGGCTCAATAAAAATTATAAGCCCTATTCCAAAAAAAAATTGGCCCAATAAAAAAAAATTAGGCTTTAAAAAAAAATTTGGCTCTTAAAAAAAAAAATGTGGGTTCTGTGTATTTGCACACCCTCAGAACCGGGCCTGATTAGTCACATAAATCACCACTAACGTTTTCGTATTTTGTCATTACTCTTACAGTATTTTATAATAGATTACACTTTCTAAAATTTATATAATTTTCAACATGCTTATTTATGAATTTTTCTGATAATATGTTACGGAAAAGATAAGTATATTTTAGTAATATAGATAATTTAATCAAAAATTTTAAATATTTTCTCATACACCACTATTTTTCAAATAATTCATTTTCTGTTAGCCGAAAACCAAATAAATTTATTAGATATAAAAATAATAAATTTAGAAAAGCTATTTTTTTAAAAAAAAAAATAGAGAATAAACCGAAGAGTATATTAGGTTTAAAAGACTAACATTTTAACAAAAGAAATGATTTGATCCTCATAACTCATAAGTCTCTAAACGTTTAAAAAAAATGAAATAATAAAATTATTAACGTCTATTTGAACTAAGGTAATTTTTCTCTTACGCGTATAGTTTTCCTATATGGAAAACCAACTTTTCCAAACTTTTCATCAATCTTCTCCTATATAGAGAACATCTTTAAACACTCAGGTTTGATGACATTTCGAGTTAAATGTTTCGTTCGCTCGCTTTTAATGGCAGAAGAACTACTATCTGTCTTGGAGGTGCTCTTGGTTATTTTATATGATTGTAATCTTCTATATTATTTTTATGCTTTGTATTTTAATTTAGTTTTAAGTTCGGATTCTTTGGTAACTAAGGTTTAAGATTAATATAAGTATGTGTTGAAAAAAAAAAAAAAGAGAGGAAAGACCAATCTTTTAGTCTTCGCCAACAACCAAAAGTTAATTTTTTTTAAGTTAAAGATAAAAAAAAGTAAAAAAAAAAAAAATTTGGCGAATTATACATCGACACGTGGCTAAAAACCCCACATAAAAACTAGTTTTTAAAGTTTTTAACTTTTCTATTTAATTTTAATTTTTTACATTAAGAACCCTTATCGGAGAAGTTCTAACCAATCCTAAAGTCAGTACGACTCTACAGAAATATTAGTTTTGTATAAAATATTTTAGGATTATATAATTTAGGGGTCTACATCGATCGATGCTACACCACGAAGTTCAAAAATTTTGTTGATTAGTCACGTAGATCACCACTAACTTTTTCGTATTTTGTCATTACTCGTACGGTATTTTATAATAGATTACACTTCTTGAAATTTATCTAATTTTCAACATGCTTATTTATGAATTTTTATAATAATATATTACGGAAAAGATAAATGTATTTTAATAATATAGATAATCTAATCAAAAAATTAAATATTTTCTCATACACTACTATTTTTCAACAAAATTAATTTTTTACAAGTTCGTCTCATACTATATTAGATATAAAAATAATAAATTTAGAAAAGCTAATTTTTATATAAAAAATAGAGAATAAACAGAAGAGTATATTTGGTTTAAAAGACTAACATTTTAACAAAATAAATTAGTTGATCCTCATAAGTCATAAGTCTCTAAACGTTTTAAAAAAATGAAATAGTAAAATTATTAATGTCCATTTGAACTAAGGCAATTTTTCTTTACGCGTATAGTTTCCCTATATGGAAAGACCAACTTTTTTTTGCACAAAAAAAAAAAAAAAAAAAAGAAAGACCAACTTTCTCCAAACTTTTCACCAATCTTCTCTTGTATGGATTTAAATACTCAACTTTGATGACATTTCAAGCTAAATGTTCCGTTGGTTCGTCTGGCAAAAGAACTACTATTCCTCTTAAAGGTGCTTCTGATTATTTGTTATGATTGTAACCTTCTCTATTTTAATTTAGTTTTAAGTTCGGATTCTTTGACAACTACAGTTTAAGATTAATATAAGTATCTGTTGAATAAAAAAAAGGAAAGACCAATCTTTTAGTCTTCGCCAACAACCAAACGTTTCAAGTTTTGACTTTAGCGGGTCCCAAGTTTTAACTTTTAACCTCGAAATTGACCTTCTCGGTCCAAAATCGTCAGCGAATGATCCCAAGCATCACTATATATACACTTCACCACATTTACAAAAACTCAAAGCAACTCCCATAATCAGAAACACGTTCTTTTCAAATTCCTAAAACTCAGTATCACTGAATTAATTATTCAGATTTATTAATCTTTTTTTCTCTGCAAACAAAGAAGAAACAACAACAAAAAAAGATGTTACCAGAAGCATGCGTAGCCAATATAATTTCCTTCACATCTCCGGCCGACGTATTCTCGTCGACGGCCGTCTCATCAGTTTTCCGGTTAGCCGGAGACTCGAATTTCGTATGGGAAAAGTTTCTACCGTCCGATTACAAAAGCATCATCTCTCAATCCACTGATCATCATCGGAGTTTCTCATCCAAGAAGGAGATTTATCGATGTCTGTGTGATTCTCTTCTTATCGA
>PKML01043743.1:0-42805 GCA_002933935.1 Eutrema yunnanense
TACCTAAAATCTATATGAAATGCATGCTAAAACCATAAAGAATATGCACATGTCAAGGTGGACCTAAAGAAACTTCCCACGGGACTAAGGTACGCTTTCCTAGGTCCGAACGAGTCATACCCGGTTATTGTAAATGATAGTTTGAATGAGAATGAACTATCCTCCCTTCTTGTAGAACTTAGGAAATATAGGAAAGCAATTGGCTATTCTTTGGATGATATCAAGGGTATTTCCCCTAGTTTGTGCACGCATAGAATCCATTTAGACGATGAATCAAGGACCTCTATTGAACATCAAAGAAGGTCGAATCCTAATTTGAAAGATGTTGTAAAGAGAGAGATTCTTAAGCTCTTAGACGCGGGCATTATCTACCCAATATCGGATAGTATTTCGGTCTCACCGGTTCATTGTGTGCCTAAGAAAGGGGGGATAACGGTTGTTAAAAATAAAAAGGATGAAATGATACCAACTAGGACAATAACCGGGCATAGAATGTGCATTGACTATAGGAAGTTGAATTCATCCACTCGTAAGGATCATTTTCCGTTACCTTTCATAGATCAAATGCTTAAACGTCTAGCGAATCATCCATTTTATTGCTTTCTAGACGGTTATTCGGGTTTCTTTCAAATACCAATACACCCGAATGACCAAGAGAAAACGACTTTCACATGCCCTTATGGCACCTTCGCATATCGGAGGTTGCCATTTGGGTTGTGTAATGCACCCGCGACATTCCAACGTTGCATGATGTCCATTTTTTCCGATCTTATTGAAGACATGGTAGAAGTCTTTATGGACGACTTCTCCGTGTATGGCTCTTCATATGGTGTTTGCTTGTCTAATCTTTGTAGGGTCTTGCAACGATGCGAAGAAGCAAACTTGGTGCTCAATTGGGAGAAGTGCCATTTCATGGTACGTGAAGGCATTGTGCTTGGGCATAAGATCTCCGAGAAGGGGATTGAGGTAGACAAGGCCAAGATAGAGGTGATGGTTAGTTTGGAGCCGCCTAAGTCGGTCAAAGACATCCGGTCTTTCTTGGGTCATGCGGGATTTTACCGAAGGTTCATCAAGGACTTCTCAAAAATCACAAGACCTCTCACAAGGTTACTTTGCAAGGAGGTTGAGTTCGTGTTTGATGAGGAGTGTATGGTGGCATTTCTAGAGATCAAGAAGGCGTTGGTTAGTGCTCCCATTGTCCAAGCACCGGATTGGGATCTTCCTTTCGAGATAATGTGTGATGCTAGTGACTACGCGGTTGGAGCGGTTTTGGGTCAAAGGAAGGACAAGAAGACCATTGTCATCTACTATGCAAGTAGGACCATAGATGACACTCAAACCCGGTATGCCACAACGGAAAAAGAGTTGCTAGCTGTGGTTTTTGCAATGAAGAAGTTTAGGTCTTATGTTGTGGGATCTAGGGTGATTGTCTACACCGATCACGCGACTTTGAGATACATTCATGCCAAGAAAGACACCAAGCCAAGGCTACTCCGTTGGATCTTGCTTCTACAAGAGTTTGACTTGGAGATAGTTGACAAGAAGGGGATAGAGAATGGGGTCGCGGATCACTTGTCTAGAATTAGGATTGAAGACCTTGTCCCAATAAGCTCCCCGAGGAGAGTCTCATGGTGGTCGGCGTCTTGAAGAAAGGGGTTGAAGCCGTGCAAGGACTAGAGAGTGCTAATGGGTTACGAGACGAGAAACTACCATGGTTTGCGGATCTAGTGAACTACTTAGTGTGCGGGAAGGAACCGCCTTTGGATGGGTATAAGAAGAATAACTTCTTCCATGACGTGACTAGATACTATTGGGACGAGCCCTACTTATACAAGTTGTGCTCGGATGGGTTGTATAGAAAATGCGTGGCGGAAGAAGAAGTCCAAGGGTTTCTACTCCATTGTCACGGGTCAAGCAATGGTGGGCATCACGCATCCTACAAAACCGCTACAAAGGTCTTGCAATCCGGTTTTTGGTGGCCTTCATTATTCAAGGATGTGCACCTCTTTGTCTCCACATGTGATGCGTGCCAAAGGAAAAGGAACATTGGGAGGAGAGGTGAGATGCCCCAAAACCCAATCCTTGTGGTGGAGATGTTTGATGTATGGGGCATCGATTTTATGGGACCTTTCCCGTCATCGTATGGTAACCAATACATATTGGTGGCGGTTGATTACGTCTCTAAATGGGTGGAAGCAATTGCAAGCCTGACCAACGATGCTAAGGTTGTCCTAAAACTATTCAAGTCCATCATTTTCCCAAGGTTCGGAGTTCCAAAGGTGGTGATTAGTGATGGAGGTAGTCATTTCATCAACAAAGTGTTTGAAAGCCTACTTAAGAAGCATGGTGTGAGGCATAAGGTAGCAACACCTTACCATCCTCAAACGAGTGGCCAAGTAGAAGTATCCAACCGGCAAATCAAGGACATACTCGAGAAGACGGTTGGGGGTTCAAGGAAGGATTGGGCCAACAAGTTAGATGATGCTTTATGGGCATACCGAAACGCATTTAAAACACCTATAGGGACTACACCATTCAACTTGTTTTATGGGAAGTCATGCCATCTACCGGTTGAGTTGGAATACAAGGCCCTATGGGCGGTGAAGCTTCTTAACTTCGACATCAAGACCGCACAAGAAAGGCGGTTGATTCAACTTCAAGAGTTAGAGGAGACTAGGCTTGAAGCCTATGAGAGCTCGAGAATCTACAAGGAGAGGACCAAAGCATTCCATGACAAGAGGATTGTGCACAAGGATTTAAAGGTTGGGGACCTAGTGTTGGTGTTCAATTCCCGGTTGAAGCTCTTTCCGGGGAAACTCAAGTCAAGGTGGTCGGGTCCGTTTGAGGTTAAAGAAGTAAGGCCGTATGGAGCCGTGGTGCTTGTTAACAAGGAGGGCCAAGATTTCATTTCAAATGGCCAAAGGCTCAAACTATACCGAGCAAATCAAATCGTCGAAAAGGGAGGCTCGATCCCCCTCGATGATGTCCCTCTAGCTTGAGAACGGTAACAAACGTCGGACTTAGTGACGTTAAACAAAGTGGTCTTGGGAGACACCCCAAGCTTATCATTGTATATATTTTCTATTTGTTTATCTCTTTTTCTATCTTTGCTAGATCTTTTTGATGTTTTTGTTAAGTGTGCATAGGAGTTCCAAGGCAAAAAGGGGAATACCGAGGAGAGATACCGAGGAGTGACCTTTGTCGTTTGTCTTGTCTCTTCGCAAACCTTTGTCTCTCATGGAAACTCCACTGTCGCCGTCGACTATACCGCCACACGACTCCCCTGAGTCAATCCTGATAACTGACATAGCACCACCAGCGTCACCGTCGCTAACGCTACCTCCACCACCAGCTCCGATTGATTTTGACTCTGAGCTAAGTAAACTAAAACAACTCTCTGACTCAACCTTTTTTTTCAACTCAGCCTTCTGACTACTCATGTGCATCTCTCTGTCTTCTTACCCTCTGCTTGAACCAGCACCCAAGGAGATAAGAGAGTACGATTCTCTTCCATCCTGTAATGAGTAAGTAATCTGAAAAACACTTTGCATGTTACCTTTACCGGCTTTGTGTGTTCCTTTTACCGTCGATTAACCTTTATCCGAGAAAACTGACACCGCTTCCTCTTCTCTTTCCCTGCGAGATGAACTCAACCGACATAACCATCTCCAGGTACATCTCCAGTCGCTCATGAGACGACTTTGAGTGTTACGAGGCACTTCTCGAAAGAATTTCCAGGCAAACACTTAGTCAACATATCTGCTGGGTTTAGGGTCGTATGAATCTTGTGAATGCTTACCAAACCTTCATATAAAATGTCTCTGATAAAATGAATCTTGGTAGCCACATGCTTGGTCCTGTCGTGATGAACTACATTCTTTGCTATACAGATTGCACTATGTGAGTAGCAATTTAGCTTAAAAGACTCCACTTTGATTCACAATTCAATACAAAACTCTCTAAGCCACAAACCCTCCTTCGTTGCTTCTGACAACGCCATGTACTCAGCCTCTGTGGTGGATAATGCTACCACATGCTGCAGTGATGCTCTCCAGCTCACTGTGTTTCCCCCAACCTGGAAGATACGAAGGGCAATACCGACGTCACAGATCGGTGCAACACCTCGGTATGGAAACAGAAGGAAAACCTCCTTAACACC
Source organism: Eutrema yunnanense (assembly GCA_002933935.1). NCBI lineage: Eukaryota > Viridiplantae > Streptophyta > Magnoliopsida > Brassicales > Brassicaceae > Eutrema > Eutrema yunnanense. Next base: position 4,160 of record PKML01043743.1, read on the forward strand.
GATTTGATGCACCGAGGAGTGACATCGGTACGTGTATACCGATGACCAGCACCGAGGAGTGACCTCGGTATGCTCACACCGATGCCCAAAACCGAGGAGTGACCTCGGTATAGACCGTGTCAAACGAGGGACCAATACCGACGTCACAGATCAGTGCAACACGTCGGTATGGAAACAGAAGGAAAATCCCTTAGCACCGAAGTGTGGTACCGACGAGTGACATCGGTATGCCAATACCGATGTGCAACACCGAGGAGTGACAACGGTGTTCGCCGAAAATTTTAAAAAAAATCAGTCAATACCGAGCTGTGGTACCGACGAGTGACCTCGGTATTGACCAATTTTTTAAAAAATATTCGGACTCGACCCAGCTAAGATCCGACCCGATCCAGGTAAGTCTCCTTCTTCTTCCTCTTCCACGCGACCTTAGCCCATTTTTTTTACCTCAATTTCGCGATTCAAGAGAGAATTTTTGCACATCTCCCTCTTTTCTCAACCAAATTTCGTGATTTCAAGCCCCATAATCTCGATTTTCACTGCTCTTTTTGGATATATCATCATTTCAAGCATCTAATCCAAATTCCCCAAGGTATTATTCAGTTAAACTTTCGAAAACCAAGGTTTTGTTCTTGAAGAAATATTGCTTGAATATGGTTTGATATTGTCTTTCACTGGTGCAAATACTTTGGGGATGATTTATCTATGCTTAAACTTGATGATTCATGTGCAAATTGTTGATGGTTTGATGAAAAAGAGAAATTGGGATTTTGAGAATTAGGGATTGTGAATTGGGATAATTTGCTTGTTTGGTGTGAATTGTCACCTTGGTTCATTGCTCTTAGATCATCTTTTGGTGATCCCTTGTTAATTTGATAAGAAATTGTACATATGCTCACAAATTGTCTCGAGGATATTTGTAGGTAGAATGTCGGACAAAGGCGCTCCATCGACACGGGCACGGACCAAGGTTTCAACAGTTGGGAAAGGGAAAGGGATTGCCCAAGCTACGGCCGCGGAAAAGGGATTGCCAAGGCTAGTGCCAAGGCAAAGGCTAAGACCGCGGCTACGAGCTCTAAAGCCAAGAAAACAGCAAAGGGAAAGGGCAAGAGAGTCGAAGAAGAGGTCGAGAGTGAGAGCTCAAGTGGAGAAGTCCTTGTGCCGTAACGGACAACGCCAAGCGAGCAAGATTACTTCGACAAATTTTGCCAAATGAAGTTCGAGCAAGGCAAATTTGTCGATGCGGAGGCGATGGATAGGTTGGGGATAAGTGACGAAGTGTGAACTCTTTTTGAGAATATGGGGCTAAGAAAGTTTATGAGCATGAAGCATGAACCTTTAAAGGCACTCACCGGCAAGTTCCTAGCCACCCTTCGAGCTAAGTTCTACGAAACAGAAGATGCAAATTCCGGGTTTGGAGTTTTAAAGTTTGGACTCATGGGCACCACCTACACCGTCACTTTCCACGAGCTTTGCGGGATATTCGGGTTTAGAGAAGAAGGTACATACGGCGGGCAATACTTTGACTATCCGAGACTCGAGCTCCGAAACCTTTGGGCAACGATTGCAAGCGGATAGTTTAGAACCGGTGACTCTAAGAGTGCAAGCATACGGCACCCGGTTCTCCAGTACGCACACAAGGTGTTGGTCCACAATTTCTACCACAAGGTATAGATTGACACGGTTACTACGGAGGAGATGGAGTTGTTGGGGCTTGGTCTAAAGCCCATCCTCCCCGTTCTCGGAAACTGTAAAGCATTTGAGGGACCGGAGAGACTTCCTTGTCTCGCAACACTCTTGGTGAGACACTTGTTTGCTTTCCGGGATTGGGATTGGAAGTTAAACTCGAAGAAGGCCGCGATTTGCCTCGGATGGATGATAACGCCTATTCTCATGGAAAAGGGGATCAAGGTTGCACTTGGACACTTTGAGTGGAAATCTTTGGATACGGCCTACCTTTCAAAGACTAAGTTCTTCAAGGGATATATCGAAGGCAAGATGGCTTACAACCTCCAACTCACCGAGACATCCGTGGCACAAGTCCTTTTGTATAATCCCGCGCTCATCAACTTCCATGACCCGAGGAACGTCATGTTTATTCCTCCCCAAGAGTACCTCTACAACCCCACCGTCGATCCGCCTATGCAAGCTTTCCGCAAGAGAGCACAACGGAGAACCGCTACCGACGAATCTCTTGATCTCGACGAGGAGGTGCCGAATGAGTCGTCACCCGAGACCGTGTACGGTAGTGGGCGCTACCACTTTGACCCTTATGATGGGGCTATCACTAACGCGGCCACAAGACACGCTCACCACCAAAATCGTCTCCTCCAACGCATGTGCAAGTGGCAAAACAAAAACATGGAGAAGATGGTCAAGACGATCAAATCTTTGAAGAAGACGGTTAAAGCCATGGGTCGAACAATCAATGAGCTCAAGGACGGAGGTTGTGGAGCGAGTTCATCAAGGGCCGGTGAAGGAGGAGACGTAGTCATGGACACTAACCTCGCGCCTCGAGGAGATGATCGGGCATTGGTCATGAGCTCTAGCCGACCCACGGCCCGACCGAAAAAGGCACCAAATAGGAGAGCGACACTGTCCCCGTCTCCCGTCTCAAGTAATCCATCTTACTCAATGGGGTCTACATCCCCATCTCCAAGATTCTAGGTACGAATCCAAAACTCTTGTATATATTTTTCTTTTAAGTCTTGCATTGTATAGTTATCTCTTGTTTTTGGTCCTTTCCTTAGGCTTATTTCACACCGAGACGGTGTGATTTAAGTTTGGGGGAGGGACCGGTATCTAATAACATTTGCTTTGTCTTATTTTCAATTTTCATCTTGAGTCTCATGCATACATCTAAGGCATAGAAAAACCAAACAAATTTTAAAAATGAAAAGACAAAAAGAATTCATTTAGGATGCATTTACACTTCATGTAGGATCGAGTGTAGTAGCATATAGGTTGTATTGCACGTGCATAAGGAGCAATGATGATTTTTCCTCATTAGGGTAACATCTAAAGAAATTGATTCGTTCGTAGTTGTTTAATGCATCTATCCGAGTTTGAAAGTAAAGACGAACCATTCTTAGATCTCATGCTTCATCATACTTGCCTTGGTTGAAACAAGCTTGAATTGCATCCAACTCCATCTAAGTGATAACCGTAATCTTGACTTGTAAATATTGTGTTTGTGCATTTTTAATTGAATTTGTGGATCACATATACATATTTGGATAATCTTTTTCCTTTCTACATACCACTCTTGTTTATCCAAGTAGCCATATCCCATCATTGGAATGGTTTCCCCTACCTTAACCGCAACCTCCTTTCTAGCCATTGTTATTAGTGTGTGATAGATAGACTTTTTAGGTCTTAATCAATACCTCATATCATTGTAGTATTTGAGGATCAAACCGAAGAGGTTAAGATCAATACACTAGGAATGCATGAAACTTCCTAAGCTAGGGCAATGTTTTTGGGTTTTTATGTTTTTTAAACTAAGGAAACAAATGCAAGAAAGAAAACAAAGATATAAGTGTTGGATCATGGAATGAACTATCAAGAAGATGATTAATGAGCAAACAATTATGTCTAAGATTGCATTGAACACTATCCTAGAACATGGGATTCATAATTTTGACTAATCCACCGTCGTACCACTAATCACTTTGTTAATCACCAAATCAAGAACAAACCGTCGTTTGTGATAGGGTGATTAACAAGCATTAACCTCCAATCCCACTTAGTTCACTAATCACCCTAGACATCAACTATCGTTGGCTAGGCACAAAAAGCTCACAAAAGATTCGTTTCAAGCAATTCATTTAAACTCTGGCTAGGAGTGAAATGCCTAAGTTCAAGACTCGAATTAATAAATCTAATCTAGGACTAACACCGTTTACTCGAATCTCTCCCTAATGCATGGGACGAGACCAAAAATCCTAGGGTGTAGCTCTATATTGGTTTGTCACGCCAACTAGAACTACCTAATCTAGGTGTAGTTCTAGATTTTGGTTTATCTCATCAAATCTAGCATTGAGAACCAACCTAAGTGAAGGACCTAACAAAGATCAACCTAAATCATCATCATATAATCATCAAGATAATTGACTAACGATGCCTAACACACAATCAATGCTAATCCTTAGGTTAAGATCACTAATTATGACTAATCCTCGCACTAATCACTTTGCTAATCACTTAATCAAGATCAAACTCTCATTTGTGATAAAATGATTAGCAAGCATTTAGATCAACATTCAAATCAACCAATAAACACCTTAAGCAACTACTTTCATAGGTTAAGAATGTTTATCTCTTACTAAGCTCCTAGGGGAATTTCATCAAACACTTGGTGTGCATGATTTTCCCTATGATCTAGATTGACTCTCTCAAGCCCAATATAGCACTAGAATCACTTAGAAAGAAATGAAAGCAAGGATTAAGAACATAAGCATCAAGAATCAATAATCAAAATCAAGCAAAATCCAAAATCCAACAAAAAAGGGCCTAAGGCCTAAATATGAAGAACAAGATAGAACACAAAGGAAAAAGAGACATAAAAATAGAGAACAAATATTAAATAAACATAATATATAGATAGGTTGAAGAATCCTTCACTAGAGTGGCATGAATGATGTAGATCCATCCAAAATCATCTTAGAAAGAGTTTGGGATAAAACCCAACTCTAGAGAAAAGGAAACTTAAAATGAAAATTAGGGTTTTTGGGTTTATAAATGAAAATGGGCGAACCGGGTCAACCCGGAACAAACCGGGTATTGCCCCGGTCGGATCTTGGATGCGTCTTCGTTAAATTCGAGGCATCTCCCTAGCCTGATGTCCAAATGACATGATTTTTGCTTGTGTGCACAACTAACTCTTCCCTCTACAACTTTCATGAAGGCCGGAGAGGCTGAATATGATCGGAAGAACTTCGTTTTACCGGTTCTTTGGGCAATGTCATCTCTTCTCGGCCAGGCAGATCATGCTTCAGTTTCTTGGCCATAAAATCCGATCCAGAGGTCCCAATGATATGATTCAAACTCCTGTGTAAATCTGATTCACTCCTATACAAGTTTCATGAAGACATCAGATTAAACTGGACATGGAAAGATCTTCATTTGGCCTGATCTTTGAGACCGACCAAAACCGACCATGCTGATTGGGGTAGGTCGGATTTCCTCCGGGGGAAATTAAGCCGACCTTGCTCCTTTTGGTCGGTCGGTTTTTGCTTCTCTGGGTCGGTCGGATTCTCGGGAACTCCCTGCCCTACGACCGGCTAAAACCGACCACGCCGATTGAGGTTGGTCGGATTTTTCCCGGGGAGAATTTTAGCTTCTCGGCCAGACGGACACACTTTAGTAAAACTGCGATAACTCCCGAACCATATGTCCGATTGTTTTGAATCCAACTCCTGTGTAAATCTGATTCACTCCTCTACAGGTTTCATGCAGACCACTTGAGTTGATTCGGACCAGAGCACCTTCGTTCAGCCATGTCTTTGAGACCCATCAGATGAGCTTTGCACTCGACTTAGGTCCAATTCTCCAAATATCATCAATTGCCTCCAAATCACCTAAAAACACTCCAAATGCATGCAAAACTCACTAGGACCTAATGCAAACACCTAATACTCTAATAAATACCAAAATGCTATAAAACTATGCAAGACACATGCATGAGACACAAAACACCAAATAATATGCATGCTAAAAGATGTAAAATATGAGATTATCAGTGTGTGAATTGTGAGGCCTAATTTTCGAACAAACTTGGGAAAACGTGTTAGGTTTAGGGCGACAAGAGGGAATTCTCGTGTAGATTTAGCTCCAACATCTCGGAGTTAATCTAGGAATAGGCTAGTTAGGATGTTGACTTGGTTCAAGTTTGGGGGAACGGTGTTAGACTTGGTGAACGGTTGATTTGTGTAATGGAAAGGAAGAAAAGGAGAAAGAGAAAAAGGGGATCGGATTTGTGTAGAGTGGTTGGTACAAAAATCATAAGACTAGCTCTAAAGTATAAGATAGCCTCAAAAGATAGAAAGAAAAAAGAAGAAAGCTAAAAGGCAAAAGCATCAAGGAATGAGAAGATGCGTTAACCAAAAAGAAGAGAAAGAAGAGCTAGATCACAACAAAAGAAGCACCAAACCATGAAAGAACAAGAAGTGATCCCCGAATGAGAAGAAGGTGAAATGAAAAGACAAGAAGCATGTGGGTTTGAGGAGGCAAAATGCCTTAGGAAAAAGGGTAGCTTAGGATGTGGGCGCAACGGGTTAGAAGGCTTTAGGTTAGGGACACTCTAGGCACTTGGGTAGATGAGAATTCTCCCTTGTATGCATAGGTTGCCTTTTACCTTTAGCATTTTTCTAAGGTTTGTTCATTCCGTGAGAGATCCTTGAACTTAATTACCCATGCATGATAATGAGATCACCTTCATCTCATAAACAGTACCCTTAGCCAAACGGATTCGATTTAACCTTGCATAAACATGATTCATGATTTCACCATTAATGAACGTTAAGGAGTTGGAGAATAGGATTGCTTGCGTAGATTGGGGTTCGGAATTGATGCATGATGAGATAGGAATGGCTAGATCCTTTAGAGTAGACGCGCTTGGTGCATTTTAGAACTGCAAATTTGGGCGATGAATGTGTTTTTTTTTTTATGTTGCGTGAGGATTTGAGCTCCCGCTCTCATATATCTTTTCCCTCTTCTTATATTTGTTTGCCTGAGGGCAAGCAAAGACCAAGTTTGGGGGAATTGATATCATCATATTTTACATCATTTTAGCATCCATTTCATTTAGGTTTCGAGTCATTTGCATATAGTTTATGTTATCTCTTTAGCATTTTAATCATTTTTAGGAGTCTAATGTGTCCACATTTAGTCCTAGATAGTCCTTGCATGTTTTGGATCGTATTTCATGTGCTAAAGAGGAGATTCGTGACCCAAGGAGAGAAGACAGAGACTGTACCAACGTCACTGGTCGGTATTGGTCCTCGGTATTGAAGGCAGAAGGGTTGCACCGAGGTCACTGCTCGGTGCAACTGATCGGTATAGAAGACGAAGGAAGATAACCACAGTACCGACGTGCAACACCGAGGAGTGACGTCGGTATCGAAGCTTCATGGGATTGTACCGAGGTCACTGCTCGGTGCAACTGATCGGTGCTGCTGAAGGAGGAGACCCGGGGGGAAAATCCCTTAATACCGAGCAACGATACCGAGGAGTGACCTCAGTATCCATCGAAGAAACATCAAGCATCTCCCCTTAATACAGACGTCACTGATCGGTACCCCCGTCGGTGCACAAACCCAGGCCCAATACCGAGATGTGGTACCGACGAGTGACCTCGGTATTGGCCGACCAAGAACTTTTTATCCATCTAAACCGGGTCGGTACCCGGTTTGTCCCGGGTCGACCCGGTTCGTCACTATTCACTATTTATGCCCAAAAACCTAATTTTGATGGGCTAAGTCTTTTTCTTAAGCAAAAACCCTCTCTAAGAGTGATTTGTAAGAGATTGATCCTTTTGATTTATGCAATTTGAGTATTGTTTTCTTGATTGAATCCATTTATCTTCTACTTTCTAATCATCCAATCATCTTGATCATGAGTTTTAACTCTTCCTTTCTTGGATTTGTTGAACCCATGATGATTAGTGAGTAGTCTTTAGGATCTTGAGATAGGGTAGATTATGGTGGTCCAAGGTTTGATTAGTGGTGTTTAGGGTTAGATATTCTTATATTCCTTCTTGTCTAGTGTCCCTAATGCTAGATTCAGCTTGAAAGAGTGGATCTAGATCATAGGGCATTTCATGAACACCAAGTGTTTGATGAAATGCCTTGATGAATTAGACAAGAGATTTATGCTTCTAGCCTATGATAATAGTTGTCTAGGGTGTATTTTTGGTTGATCTTGCTTATATTCTTAATGTTTGCTAATTTATGATTCACAAATGAAAGTTTGTTAATGAGTTAGGAGATATTTATGATTCACAAATGAAAGTTTGTTAATGAGTTAGGAGATTAGCATAGTGATTAGTTGCTTGAAACACTACAAGAAAACATGTCTATTACAACGGATAGAATCGATGTAAAATCGATGTAAAACAAGCTTTGGGACGAATTAGCGACGATTGCCAAATCGTCGTAAACTGATCGTCGTAACTCGAAAATCGTCGTAAAAACTGGGACGAATACAAATCGTCGTAAATTATTCGATGTAAAATTAACATCGATTTTACATCGAATAATAGAATTTTTGTATTGTGAAATGAATTTGATGTAAATGGAATTCGATGTAAATCCGATATAAATTGAATTCGATGTAAATTCGACGTAAATTCGATGTAAATTCGATGTAAATCTTAGATCGATGTAATTTCGATGTTATGTATAAATTATATAATTAATAAAATTATAATTATAAACTAATAATTAATAAAATTAAATAATTAATAAAATTAAAATTATAAACTAATAATTAATAAAATTATAAATTATAAGTTATATAATCAATAAAAGCATAAGTATAAATTTTATAAATATATTCAAAATATAAAATAAAATTCGAAATACAAATAATAAAAATACAATTCGAAATACTAATTATCTAGGTTGATATCGAAGTTCCTTAAAAGATAATTTCCAATCCTAACTAATTTCTAATCCTAACTAATTTCCAATCCAAATTTCCAATCATAATTTCTAATCCTATCTAATTGAAAAAAAAATTAAATTAAATTTTAGAGAGATGTTGGAGCTTTGTGTGATAGAGAGAGATTGTGAGAGAATGAGGTTGAAGGAAGAAATCTGGGCTCGTATATATAGAGTGGTGGTCGTCGTAATTCCGATGGTAAATTACATCGGAATTACGACGGATTCGATGTAAATCCGTCGTAAAATTTTAACCGAAAATTCAAACAATATGAATTTTCCCTCACGCGGCAAATTTACGACGGTTTTACGACGGATTCGATGTAAATTCGATGTAAAATTACATTAGAATTACATCGAAAATCAATTTTTAGTATTTCGATATAAATTTGATGTAAATTTTACATCGAATTTACATCGAATCCGTAATCCATACTAATTTAGGGTATAAGGTTTAGGGCTTACAATGATTATAGGGTTAATTATAAGTTTTACAAGATTGGTTTTTCATCGTTTATATTGTTTTAACTAAGTTCTACTCATTGTATACAAAAATTTGAGTTTCACAAAAATCAATAACATTATATACTTCATGCTCTTTATGGATATACTTATAAGAACAAAGCTTATACATTATTATGCAAGATAAGGAATTTTTCCAGAAATTAGATTCAATCCTCGTTATTGAATTTGTTGTTTACTAAGAGAAGTATTGGATGCACAAATATACACAATATGTAAATATATCAACGAAGTATATTTGTGCTTCCAAGACTTCTCTTAGTAAACAACAAATTCAATAACAACGATTGAATCTAATTTCTGGGAAACTTACTTATCTTGCATAATAATGTATAAGCTTTGTTCTTATAAGTATATCCATAAAGAGCATGAAGTATATAATGTTATTGATTTTTGTGAAACTCAAATTTTTGTATACAATGAGTAGAACTTAGTTAAAACAATATAAACGATGAAAAACCAATCTTGTAAAACTTATAATTAACCCTATAATCATTGTAAGCCCTAAACCTTATACCCTAAATTAGTATGGATTATGGATTCGATGTAAATTCGATGTAAAATTTACATCAAATTTACAACGAACTACACAAAAATGATATTCGATGTAATTCCGATGTAATTGTACATCGAATTTTGACTTCGTCGTAATGTCATCGTAAAAGCGTCCTTATATTACGACGATTTTATGACGACAAATATTTACGACGACTTTACATCGAAAAATATTTCGTTGTAAAATTGATGCATATTCGTTGGTACTTTACATCGAATTATTTCCGTCGTAAAATTTTGTTGGAATAAGGCTGTTTTCTTGTAGTGAAAGAGAGTTAGTCAAGATTAAGGATCTCTTGCCTAGGAATTAGTTTCTTTGTGTGAATGAATGCCACTAATTGGATTTCGATCACCTTACATCAATAACCCTATCTCTTGCTCCGCTTTTATTTATTGATTTACTATCTTGTTTAGTGCTACATCTTGCTTAGTTAGAATTGGATACTTAACAACAATCACACTTGTTTAGCTTAACTCGCTTTAAGTCCCTTGCATTCTTAGTGATTAGAATGATCCCAATTATGGATTGATAACCTCCTTACTACATCGTATTGGGGATATTGATACCTCCTTAGAGACTAAAAAGTCTTGTATCAGTTGTTTTGGTAAGAAATTATACCTATGCTCACAAATTGTCTCAAGGATATTTGTAGGTACAATAACCGACAAAGGCGCTCCATCAACACGGGCACGAACCAAGGTTTCGACAGTTGGAAAAGGGAAAGGAATTTCCAAAGCTACCGCCGCAGAAAAGGGGAAAGGAATTGCCAAAGGTAGTACAAAGGTAAAGGCCAAAACCGCGGATACGAGCTCCAAAGCCAAGAAAACGCCCAAGGAAAAGGGCAAGAGAGTTGAAGAAGTCGAAGAAGAGGTTGAGAGAGAGAACTCAAATGGAGAAATCCCAGAGGTGCAACGGACAAAGCCAAGCGAGCAAGATTACTTCCAAAAATTTTATCAAATAAAGTTCGAGCAAGGCAAATTCGTTGATGAGGAGATGATGGATAAGATGGGAATAAGTGATGAGGTGTGGGCACTTTTTGAGAATATGGGGCTAAGGAAGTTCATGAGCATGAAGTATGAAGCTTTCAAGACGCTCTCTACCAAGTTCCTAGCCACCCTTCGAGCTAAGTTCTACAACACGGAAGATACAAATTCCGGGTTTGGAGTCTTAAAGTTCAGTCTTATGGACGCCACCTACACCGTCACCTTCCACGAGCTTTGCGAGATATTCGGGTTTAGAGAAGAAGGCACCTACGGTGGGCAATACTTTGATTATCCGAGACTCGAGCTCCGAAATCTTTGGGCAACGATTGCCTCCGGAGAATTTGAAGCCGGCGCATCTAAGAATGCAAGCATACGGCACCCGGCTCTCCGCTACGTGGACAAAGCGTTGGTCCACAATTTCTATCACAAAGTGGAGATTGACACGGTTACTACGGAGGAAATGGAGTTGTTGGGGTTCGGTCTAAAACCAATTCTCCCCACTCTCCGCAATGGTAGAGCATTTGAGGGACCGGAGAGACTTCCTTGTCTCGCAACGCTCTTGGTGAGACACTTGTTTGCTTACCGAAATTGGGCTTGGAAGACAAAGTCGAAGAAAGCCGCCATTTGCATCAGTTGGATCATAACGCCTATTCTCTTGGCAAAGGGCATCAAGGTCTCGGTTAGTAGCAATGAGTGGAAATCTTTGGATGCGGCCTATCTTTTATCGACGGCAAGATGGCTTACAACCTCCAACTCATCGAGACATCTATTGCACAAGTCCTTTTGCCCAATCTCGTGCTCACCAACTTCCATGATCCGAGGAACATCATGTTTCTTCCTCCCCAAGAGTACCTCTACAACTCCACTGTCGATCCGCCTATGCAAGCGTTCCGTAAGAGAGCACAACGGAGAACCACTACCGACGAGTCTCTTGATCTCGACGAGGAGGTGCCAAATGAGTCGCCACCCGAAACCGTGTACGGTAGTGAGCGCTACCACTTTGACCCTTATGATGGGGCTATTCCTAACGCGGCTACAAGACATGCTCACCACCAAACTCGCCTCCTACAACGCATGTGCAAGTGGCAAAACAACAACATGAAGAAGATGGTCAAGACGATCAAGTCTTTAAAGAAGACGCTCAAAGCCATGGGTCGAACCATCAATGAGCTCAAGGATGGAGGTTGTGGAGCGAGTTCCTTAAGGGCCAGTGAAGGAGGAGATGTCGTCGTGGGCACTAACCTCTCGCCTCGAGGAGAGGATTGGGCATTGGTCGTGAGCACTAGCCGACCCACGGCCCGACCGGATAAGGCAACAAATAGGAGAGCGATGCGTTCCCCGTCTCCCGTCTCAAGTAATCCATCTTACTCGATGGGGTCTTCATCCCCATCTCAAAGTTTCTAGGTACGATCCCAAAACGCTTGTATATATTTCTTTTATTTTGAGTCTTGCATTGTCTAGTTTTCTCTTGTTTTTGGTCTTTTCCTTAAGTTTATTTCACACCGGGACGGTGTGATTTAAGTTTGGGGGAGAGACCAGTATCTAATGTCATTTATTTTGATCTTATTTTCAATTTCGTTTTTGGAGTCTCATGCATCTCATGCATTCATCTAAGGCATAGAAAAAACAAAAAAAAAATTGAAAAATTTGAAAACACAAAAAGAAGTCATTTAGTGTGCATATAGGATCGAGTCTAGTAGCATATAGGTTGTATTGCACGTGCATAGGGAGCAATGATGATTTTACCTCATTAGGGTAGCATCTAAAGAAATTGATTCGTTTGTAGTTGTTTGATGCATCTAGGCGAGTTTGAAAGTAAAGACGAACCATTCTTAGATCTCATGCTTCATCATACTTGCCATGGTTGAAACAAGCTTGAATTGCATCCAACTCCATCTAATGATAACCCTAATCTTGACTTGTAAATATTGTGTTTGTGCATTTTTAAATGAATTCGTGGATCACATATACATATTTGGATAATCTTTTCCCTTTCTACCACTCTTGTTTAGCCAAGTAGCCATATCCCATCATTGGAATGGTTTCCCCTACCTTAACCTCAACCTCCTTTCTAGCCATTGTTATTAGTGTGTGAATTGTGAGGCCTTTCTTTCGAACAAACTTGGCAAAACGTGTTAGGGTTTAGGGCGACAAGAGGGAATTCTCATGTAGATTTAGCTCCAACATCTCGGAGTTAATCTAGGAATAGGCTAGTTAGGATGTTGATTCTTGGTTCCAGTTTGGGGGAACGATTTTAGACTTGGTAAACAGTTGAGAATGGATTGTGGAATGGAAAAGAAGAAAAGGAGAAAGGAAAAAGGGGATAGGATTTGTGTAGATTGGTTGGTGTAAAAATCATAAGACTAGCTCTAAAGAATAAGATAGCCTCAAAAGATGGAAGGAAAAAGAAGAAAGCCAAAAGGCCAAAGCATCAAGGAATGAGAAGAGGCGTGAACCAAAAAGAAGAAAAGAAGAGCTAGATCACAACAAAAGGAGCACCAAACCATGAAAGAACAAGGAAGAAGAAGTGATCCCCGAATAAGAAGAAGGTTAAATGAAAAGACAAGAAGCATGTGGGTTTGAGAAGGCAAAATGCCTTAGGATAAAAAGGATAGCTTAGGATGTGGGCACAATGGGTTAAAAGACTTTATGTTAGAGACACTCTAGGCACTTGGGTAGATGAGAATTCTCCCTTTGTATGCATAGGTTGCCTTTTACCTTTAGCATTTTGCTAAGGTTTGTTCGTTCCATGAGAGATCCTTGAACTTAATTACCCATGCATGATAATGAGATCACCTTCATCTCATAACCATACACTTAGCCAAACGAATTCGATTTAACCTTGCATAAATATGATTCATGGTTGCACCATTAATGAACGTTAAGGGGTTGGAGAATATGATTGCTTGCGTAAATTGGGGTTTGGATATGATGCATGATGAGATAGGAATGGCTAACTCCTTTGTAGTAGACGCGCTTGGTGCATTTTAGAACTACAAGTTTGGGCGACGAATGTGTTTCTTTTTATGTTGCTTGAGGATTTGAGCTCCCGCCCTCATATATCTTTTTCCTCCTCTTATATTTGTTTGCTTGAAAGTAAGCAAAGGACCAGGTTTGGGGGAATTGATATCATCATATTTTGCATCATTCTAGCATCTGTTTCACTTAGGTTTCGAGTCATTTGCGCATAGTTCATGATATTTCTTTAGCATTTTAGTCATTTTAGGAGTTTAGTGTGTCCACATCAAGTCCTAGTGAGACCACTACAAGAAAACACAGTTTTTGCGACTACCAAAATAGTCCCAAAATAGTCGCAAATGAGTCATTTGCGACTATTTTGTGACTAAAAAATTTAGTCGCAAATATTTGGTCGCTAAATACAGTAGTCACAAAACAGTCGCTATTTTGCGACTAATATGTGACTCTAATATCAGTCCTAAATTAGAGATTGATTTTGCGACTACTTGTTAAAAAAAAAAATTTTAAAAAAACAAAAACAAAAAATCAAAAAAAAAATATTTTTATTTATTGATTTAATTCATTACAAAAAAATGAAAAAATAAATAAATAAATAAAAAAGGAAAACAGATCGGAGATCTTCGCCGGTGGTCTTCTTCATCCTCTTCTTCTTCGCCGGTGGTCTTCTTCGCAGGTGATCGGAGCTTCATCTTCTCCATCCTCTTCTTCATCCCCGTATGTCTCCTCCTCTTCTCCATCCTCTCCTTCGCCGGCGGCTGGATCTGGAAAGAGGAGATGAAGCCGAGATGAAGCTTCTCCGAGATGAAGCCGCCGCATCCTCCTCCTTCTCCGAGATGAAGCCGCTGCCTCCTCCTCCTTCTCCGAGATGAACCGCCGCTTCCTCATCCTCCTCCGAGATGAAGCTTCACGGCAACAAATTCCGACGCCCTTGTCTCGGCGACAAATTCCGACAGCGGCTAGATCTGCAAAAAAAAAGGAGTTAGATCAACTCATGAATTACAAAGGAAGAGAAGGAAGGAGGAAGAAGAAGAAGAAGAAGAAGAAGAAGAAAGAAGAAGAAGAAGAGAATCGTGGGAAAGAGAGAAAGAAAGAAAAGGAAAGAAAAATAATAATTAAAAATAATAATAAATAAAACAGTATAATCCTCCACCGTTGGATTAAATCAATCAACGGTGGAGGATCTCAATCCTTGTCTAAATGAATTAGCCAATGAGAATTTTTCATTATTTTTGTTATTTAGTCCCAAATTTGGGACTATTTTGTGACTACTATTAAAAAAAATCGACTGGGGTTGCTAAACGGTCACAAATTTGGGACTATTTTGTGACAATAAAATTTTTTTACCCTAAACCCTAAACTTTAAGAACCTAAAAAGTTTGAATATGACTTAATAATGATTTTGTGTATATAGTAATTCAAAAATATGTTAAAACTTAAAAATAAATAAATTTTGAGAGAATTTTTATCTTTCAAAATCATTTCTTATAAAACTCATGTAACACTTAGTAGATGTTATGATTAGATTGAAATTTTTGTAAGTGTTATATATTTTTTTATTNGTATATTATATGATGTTTATGTGTAAGATTTAGTTTAAAATTTAAGATTTATATCAAGTTTATGAATAAGGGTTAGAGGTTTAGGGTTTAGGGTTAAGGGTTTGTGGTTTAAGTTTAGAATTTATTGATTTCTATAAAAAAAATAAAGTGGAGTTGCAAATTAGTCCCAAATTTGGGACTATTTTGTAACTACTATTTTAAATTAGTCGCAAATTAGTCCCAAATTAGTCACAAAAACTGGATTGGCAAATTAGTGTACATTTTACATTAAACCCTAAACTTTAAGAACATATAAGGTTTGAATATCAATTTACAATGATTTTGGGTATATAGTTGTTCAAAAATATATTTTACAATTTAAGATTAAGATTTTATGAATAAGGGTTAGAGGTTTAGGGTTTAGAATTTAGGATTTATAAAATGATTATATTTAAAAAAATTGTAAGTGTTGAATTTTTTTGTATATTATTTGATGTTTATTTATTTGATGTTGTTTACAATTTAAAATTTAAATCAAGTTTATGGTTAAGTGTTAGAGGTTTAGGGTTTAAGGTTTNTTGAGTTTAGAATTTATTGATTTCTAAAAAAAATCGAGTGTAGTTGCAAATTAGTCCCAAATTTGGGACTATTTTGTGACTACTATTAAAAATTAGTCCTAAATTAGTCAGAAAAAGTGGGTTTGCAAATTAGTGTACATGTTACCCTAAACCCTAAACGTTAAGAACATATGAGGTTTGAATATCACTTTACAATGATTTTGGGTATATAGATGTTCAAAAATATATTTTATAATTTAAGATTTAGAGTTTATGATTAAGGGTTAGAGGTTTAGGGTTTATAATTTAGGATTTATAAAATGATTATATTTTAAAAATTGTAAGTGTTGAATTTTTTTTGTATATTATTTTATGTTTATTTATTTGATGTTTTGTATATTAAATGATGGTTTAGGGTTTAGAATTTAGGGTTAAGAATTTTTTTGTATATTATTTGATGTTTATTTTAAAAAAAAATCGAGTGGAGTTGCTAAACCGAAGCAAATCAGTCAGAAATTTGGGACTACTTTTGCAAGTCTTTAAACAGTCGCAAATAAGCGACTATTTTCTGACTGCTTTGTTTAGTTCGTAATTTGTGACTATTATGCCTCTGTATTATGAGTAGTCGCAAATCAGTCACAAAATCGTCCCTTTTTTTTTAGACTAAAAAAAATAGTCACAAAAACTGTGTTTTCTTGTAGTGGACCATGCATGTTTTGGATCGTGTTTTAGGTGCTTTGGAGGAGGTTCGAGACCCGCGGAGAGAAGATGGAGGCTATACCGACGTCACTAGTCGGTATCCCTCATCGGTATTGAAGGCAGAAGGGTCATACCGATGTCACTGATCGGTGTGACCGATCGGTATAGAAGACAGCGGAAGGCAGCCCCAGTACCGACGTGCAACACCGAGGAGTGACCTCGGTATTCACCGAAGGATCTTCAAGGCATTTCCCCAGTATCGACGTCACTGCTCGGTACCACTCATCGGTACACAAACTCAGGCTCAATACCGAGGTGTTGTACCGATGAGTGACCTCGGTATTGGCCGCCCAGAACACCTTTTATCCATTTAAACCGGGTTGGTATCCGGTTTGTCCCGGGTCGACCCGGTTCGTCACTATTCACTATTTATGCCCAAAAACCTAATTTTTATGGGCTAAGTCTTTTCTTAAGCAAAAACTCTCTCTAAGAGTGATTTGTAAGAGATTGATCCTTTTGATTTATGCAATTTGAGTATTGTTTTCTTGATTGAATCCATCTATCTTCTATTTTCTAATCATCCAATCATCTTGATCATGAGTTCTAACTCTTCTTTTATTGGATTTGTTGAACCCATGGTGATCCAAGGTTTGGTTAGTGGTGTTTAGGGCTAGATAATCTTATATTCTTTCTTGTCTAGTGTCCCTAATGCTAGATCTAGCTTGAAAGAGTGGATCTAGATCATAATGCATTTCATGCACACCAAGTGTTTGATGAAATGCCTTGATGAACTAGACAAGAGATTTATGCTCCTAGCCTATGATAATAGTTGTCTAGGGTGTATTTTTGGTTGATCTTGTTTGTATTCTTAATGCTTGTTAATCAATGATTCACAAATAAAAGTTTGTTAATGAATTAGGTGATTAGCATAGTGATTAGTTGCTTGAAAGATAATTAGTCAAGATTAAGGATCTTATGCCTAGGAATTAGTTCTTTTGAGTGAATGAACACCACTAATTGGATTTGGATCACCTTACATCAATAACCTCATCTCTAGCTCCGCTTTTGTTTATTGATTTACAATCTTGTTTAGTGCCTTTTGTTTAATTTGAATTGGATATTTAATCAAACACACTTGTTTAGCTTAACTTACTATAAGCACCTTGCATTCTTAGTGATTATGATAAATCCCTTTATGGATTGATAACTTTCATACTACACGTATTGGAGTTATTGATACCTCCTATAGACTAAAAAGTCTTGTATCACCTACCGGACTCGCCCCAAGGTTTTGAGAGAAGCGGACCAAGACCTCGTTGCCAAATAGATGCCTCATGGGCATCTGATGATGCCATGTTTGGGGGTGGTTGTGTAATCGAGCTAGCGAACGGACAAAGAACTTTCGGCGCCTTTGCGAAGGAAAGAACTTTATCCCCCCCTTCATGCTGAATTTAATACTTTATTATAAACAATGAAGACCGCCTTGCATCTAGGAGTACTAGCGATGAATTTTGAATCAGATTGCCTACAGATGGTTAAGGTGATCAATGAAGAGGAAGAATGGCCTGCTCTGGCCTCGGAAATGGATGAGTTCAATCATTTACATTCTAATTTTGTTTATTTTGATATTTCCTTTATTCCTCGTGTTCTCAATGTACGTGACGATTCCCTTGTAAAAGGGGCTCGAGCCTGAGGTATTGCCTTTTCCCATGTAGACTATTTGATTCCGATCTGGATGGCCTCCGAGGCCACCCTACTCGAATCATCGTAATAATATATGAAGATTTTGATGTCAAAAAAAAAATTTAAGTAAGAACCAAATTAATAATAATTTGTTATTTGATTTGATCAGTTGAAGGAAAAATGTGAAGATTTAGTCAACTGTTGTAAATAGTTTTAGCGCCTTTGCGAAGGAAACAAATTATTATTTATTTTCATGGTTTTTACCTTGTTTAAGCCATGATATAAGTCCCATTTATAGAGTCTTTATAGTATTTTGGAGTCTTTTAGAGTCTTTTAAAGGTTTTAGCACATTTGGAGCATTATTGGAGATATTGCAGTTTTATGGAGCGTTCTGGAGCAAAACTGAAGTCTGGTGACTAAGTGCCCGATCGAAGCGTCAAGTGTCGATCGATACCGCCTTGGTATCGATCGACACCCATCGAGGAGATTACGAGTCGCGACTTTTAATGAAGTTTGAAGAATTGCAGAACTTGCCCAGAAGACTTTAATATTTACAAGAAGACCCCAATTCGTGTTTAGACTATTTAATTAGGTTTTACAACCACTTTGGCTGTGTGCTTTTATTTTACTTTAGTTTTGTGAGAGAGCTTTTGAAGGGAGACAAGTCTGAAACTCTGTTCGTCCAAGAGAAGATTTCGAACCCTCTTGTTACTCTTTCTGTTTTATTTGATGATTTATTCAAACATGTTTATTGCTTCAATTTCCATGTCTGAGTAGATCTCTTGCTAGGTCCAGGGTTCTCAGTAGGGTTTTCTCTGAATGCTAGATTGATTTATTATTAAGATTCACTATCTGAATTAGTTCTTCACCATAGGTTGTTTGCAAAGCTAATTCTAGATTGATCACCTAGAACTTAGACCTTAGGATAATTGGTTAGGCGCAGAAGTGCGATTAATTACCTGATAGAACCTAAGGTGAGCAAAATAACTATTCGCAAAGGAATTTGGTTTAGTTGTTTTGTGAACATATCAAACCTGATTTAAAAGCTGATTTAGACTTTAGGATTCGCAAAGGAATTTGGAATTTCTAGGATCTAGATAGTTTTCGCAGCGGAAGTTGATTAACTATATCTTAGTGATTTGAGTTCAAGAACCGTGCTAAATCCGAATCATGTTAGTTAATTTATCTGTATTTAGTGATTCCCTGATAAATACCCTGAACCTATCTTTCTCCAATTGAATTCACAACCGTTTTAATTTGCATTTTGTTTTCAATACCATTAATCACTTAGCGTAATTCTCACATATATAATCTATTGTGTGTCTCTGTGAGTCCTTGTGTTCGACCCCTACTTTACTGCAACTACTGCTTAGTACTTTTAGGGTATTAATTTGAGCATATCAAATTTGGCGCCGTTGCCGGGGACTCAATTCGCCATTAGATTACGTTTGAGAATTTCGACTAAGTTTGTCGGTATCGGTCGATACTATCTAGTGTCGGTCGATACTCGACGTTTTCTTTTGTTGATATCGATCGACACCACTCAGTGTCGGTCGATACTCATCGTGTTGCCGATTAATTACGTTCTTGACTTCTGTTTTCAAGTGCATGCCTAATCATAAAACCAGAGGAAACAAGAACACTCAGCTAGTTGAACTGTCATTGGAGCAGCTAGCACTTGTGGAACGCACGAACAGAAAGGCAAAGAAACCAGCAAGGAAGAACAACAATCAAGTAGAGTTGGTTCGAGATGAGGCTGGTGCTTACAGGGACCCAGAGGGTCGTTTGTGAAATGAGAGAGGACAACGTCTGGATGGAGAGGGGAACATCATTCCACC
Organism: Eutrema yunnanense; assembly: GCA_002933935.1. NCBI lineage: Eukaryota > Viridiplantae > Streptophyta > Magnoliopsida > Brassicales > Brassicaceae > Eutrema > Eutrema yunnanense. The sequence continues at coordinate 24,172 of PKML01043743.1, forward strand.
TGCTCCTGTTGTCGCCGGGAATGTCGCTGGGAACGCGAACGCTGAGAATGTTGCGGTTAATCATGGCAGAACGATTGGTGAGTGCAACATACATGATCAATTCTATGCAAATCGATCAGCGATTCGTCCTCCACCTTATCAGAGGAATGACTTTGAGCTGAAACATGCATACTACACTCTTGTGAGCCAGCACCTTTTTCATGGTCTTTCCAGCGAACATCCCATGGATCACATTGAGAGGTTCGAGGATTTGGTCACTAGCATCAAGAGCAATGGAGTGTCCTACGACTACCTTTTCTGCAAGCTTTTCCCATACTCACTAGGTGGAGAAGCAACTTACTGGCTGAAGCAGTTGACTCCTGGATCGCTGACTACTTGGGATCAAACTAAGACTGCTTTTCTAAATAATTTCTATGATGATGCACGATCTGAGGATCTGAGGAACAAGATCTCCCAGTTCTCTCAAGGACCTACTGAGGCGTTCAAGGCTGCTTGGACGAGATTCAGATCGTATCAGAGAGATTGTCCACATCATGGATACTCTGATGTTCAGTTGATGGGATTCTTTTTCAGAGGGCTCGATTGGAGGTATCAGATGACTTTGGATGCTTCGAGCAATGGAAACTTCAACACCAAGTATCCTGATGAAGCCTATGTACTGATTGAGAACTTGGCGTCTAGTAATAGCACCAAGAATGCTGATTTTGAGCGGAAGAAGCTGGCTGGTAACATGGATGGTTCACAGATTGCTGATGTTCAAGCCAAGTTGGATTCTATGCACAGTCTTATGATGGACAAGACAGCAAAGGCTGTTCACTTTGCTGAAGATGTCGAGGTATTCAACGAGGATGAAGTAGAGGATGTTAACTACATTGGTGGTTCTGGTTTTCAGGGTCAGAGGAATCAATTCAACAACAACCGAAACTTCAACAACAACTCTCAACAAGGAGGTTCGAATCAGTTTGGTCAGAGATCATCTCAGAACAGTGGGTACACCAGGAACTATGGAAATTCATCCTATCAACATGTACCTGCTAAACTCCCTGATAGCAAGATCGAGTCTATGTTTGAACAACTTATTCAAGGACAACCGCAGCTCAAAGTGAATCTCAACGGAAAGATAGATGTTGTGTACAAGGATATGAGTGGAAGGATCGACGCGCTCGATACTCATCAGAAAATGTTGGAAACGCAAGTAGCTCAGACTGCAATAGCTGTCAAAGGAAAGACGACTCAGGCACATAAGGAGTACGTCAATGCCATCACCTTGAGAGGTGCAGAAGATCTCGAAAACCTTGAAGAAGGTGTTTCCGAACCTGACTCGTCAGTATCGATCGATACCACTGCTGGTATCGATCGATACCCCTCGGAGGCTGAACCAGAGATCGTGAGGAAACCAGAGATAGTTGAGGGACGTGTCTACAAACCTAAGAAACCAGATCCTGGACCACCTAAACACCTCAGAGATCCCATTTCTCCAAAGCAGCTGCGTGGCTTTGAGAAGATGGTACGAAGAATTCCACACACACACACTTTTGAAGAAGCCCTAGAATATCGCCCTCTGCTAAGTCACTTCCGGGATTGCAGAGAAACTGAGGACGAGATTAAGACACTTTTCGCCAAGGTCAGAAGTCCACCGCCTCCACTGAAGCGGTTGACTAAGAGGGAAGACCCAGGGAAATTTTCAGTTCCATGCTCCATCTCTGGAGTTGAATTCAAGGGATCACTGGTTGATTCAGGGTCTAGCATGAATGTCATGTCAAAGGCACTTGCAGAGAAGCTTAAGATCGATGACATACGATCTACTCAGATGCCTCTCACATTCGCGAACTCTTCCACATCAGTTCCATACGGTACAATCCCTGATTTGATGGTTAAGGTAGGAGACTGTCTGGTTCCTACCGATTTTCAGGTTGTGGAGATGCATGCGAGGTCTAGCACACCTTTGATCCTTGGAAGACCGTTCATGGCCACGGCTGGTGCAGTTATGGACACGCCCAGCAAAAGCATCTCGTTTTCATACATAGACGAACAGGTTTCCTACGAAGCCATCCCCTCTAGAAGAGCTCCCACACATATATCTTGCATCCCCGTTGGTGCAGGAGAAACATTGATGGTTGATCTTTTGGACGAGCCTTCTGATGAGCCAACTGTCGTGAAAGTTCTGGATCATCCTCCTGTCATCACTAAAAAAGCCACCAAAAAGACAAAGTCAAAGAAGGAAGTGAAGAGCAAAAGAGTCGAGAGTGCTACACTTGTCACCTTAGCTCCTCAGAAGTGGGATGGAGATTCGATCGAGTATAAGGTGAAGTGCAAGGAACGCTCGAAACCGTTCTCTAAGGCCAGAATCATCCTAACTCTAGAGCTGAAAGAGAAAGGGCAAGAGGTTATTGAGTGTATGCTACGCAAAACTCTGAGTTTGGAAGTGTCTAGTTGTGGGACTTGCATGGGAGTGAGCTCCCTACTTCCTTCCGACTGAACGACGGTACAGTCAAGCTAATGACATTAAACGAGCGCTTGGTGGGAGGCAACCCACTGGTGAGTTTGCTTTTGAATCTTTTTCTTTTTATTTTTCGTTTTTGAGTCTGTTTCAGGATAAAACAAGGAGCACAACGAAATCGCCTGAGTGTCGATCGATATCCTTGGGTATCGGTCGACACCCTACGCAAATACAGACAACATCGTATCGATTTAAGCCTGGTATCGCCTGATACCAAGCTGTGTGTCGATCGATACTCAATGTTCCAGCATGGTAACTTCTTGTTTCTCCTATTTCCATTTGATCCATTTGTTTTCTTTCACCAACTCTAGGCTAGATAACACTGGGGACAATGTTGTTTAAGTCTAGGGGAGGTAGTCGCTGACTTTGTTTTTGTTTTTCTTAGAGTCAGTCCGTTATCGAGTCAAAAACGTTGTATTGAGTCAAAACTTGTTGGAGATGATGATCATGTGCTTGAATTGTTGTTTTGACCTTGCTTCTAAGTGACCATTGTTACAGAATCAGTTCTAGATCGACTAATGAAAAATCAGTTACAGAATCAGTTTTAGAGTCTTTTACAGGTTTTAGCACACACTACAAGAAAACACAGTTTTTGCGACTACCAAAATAGTCCCAAAATGGTCGCAAATGACTCATTTGCGACCATTTTGGGATTAAAAAAAGTAGTCGCAAATATTTGGTCGCTAAATAAAGTAGTCACATAACAGTCGCTTTTTTGCGACTAATATGTGACTCCCAATATCCGTCATAATTTAGAGACTGATTTACGACTATTTGTAAAAAAAAAAATTCAAAAAATATATTTTTATTTATGAAATTAATTGATTATAAAAAATAAAAACAAAAAAAAAACAAAAAAACAAAACGATCTTCGATCTATCTTCTTCACCTTCACCTTCATCTCTTTTTTTTTTTTCCGCCTGCATCTTCTTCTCCGTCGCCGGCATCTTCTGCTCCTCCGCCTGCATCTTCTTCTCCCTCGCCCACGCCGATTTGTCCATCCGCCTTTAAGCCTGACTCGCGAGCTCCTCCGCCTGCATCTTCTTCTCCCTCGCTGGCGCCGATCTGCTCCTCCTTGGCCAAGATCTGCTCCTCCGCCTGACTCGCGAGCTCCCCCTTCTTCGCCGGCGTCGCTGGATCTGGAAAAAAAAAGGAGTTAGATAAACGGTTGTGAGGGAGAAAGGATAACAGCGAAATCCTAAAAGCAGAGTCAAACCCCAAAATCAAAATCTGATATTTTTTCCATTTAAAAGGGAATTTCTATAGTTCGCGGCATAACAATAAGAAAAATATATAGTCATTCTAACACGTTCAAGAGAATACTTGCAAATATAAACAACGAAATTGAATTCATTATACACAATTTAGAAGAAAATGAAGAACAAAAATGTTCAGAGGATTTTGCTTACCTGTCCCACCAAACCTAGAATTGATTTTTCTAAAAACAAGAATAATAAAACAAAAAATCAAAACTGCAGATTGGTTTAATCTTAAATTCAAAAAGGAAGAGAAGGAAGAAGAAGAAGAAAAAAAATCGTCTGAAGGAGAGAGAGACAGAGAAGGAAGAAGAAAGAATAATCAACGGTGGAGAGGGAGAAAGATAAAAAAAAAAAAAAGTAAGTTAGATCCTCCACCGTTGGATTAAACCAATCAATGGTGGAGGATCTCGATCCTCGTCTTAATGAACTAGCCAATGAGAAGCTTTCATTATTTTTGTCATGTAGTCGCAAATTTGGGACTATTTTGTGACTATTATTAAAAAAAAATCGACTGGGGTTGCTAAACAGTCCCAAATTTGGGACTATAATGTGACAATAAAAAACTTTTACCCTAAACACTAAATTTTAAGAACCTAGAGGTTTGAATATGATTTTACAATGGTTTTGTGTATCTAACAATTCAAAAATATGTTAAAACTTAAAAATAAGTAAGATTCACTATCTGAATTAGTTCTTCACCATAGGTTGTTTGCAAAGCTAATTCTAGATTGATTACCTAGAACTTAGACCTTAGGATAATTGGTTAGGCGCGGAAGTGCGATTAATTACCTGATAGAACCTTAGGTGAGCAAAATAATTATTCGCAAAGGAATTTGGTTTAGTTGTTTTGTGAACATATCAAACCTGATTTAAAAGCTAATTTAGACTTTAGGATTCGAAAAGGAATTTGGAATTTCTAGGATCTAGATTTAGATAGTTTTCGCAGCGGAAGTTGGTTAACTATATCTTAGTGATTTGAGTTCAAGAACCGTGCTAAATCCGAATCCTGTTAGTTAATTTATCTGCATTTAGTGATTCCCTGAGAAATACCATGAACCTATCTTTCTCCAATTGAATTCACAACCGTTTTAATTTGCATTTTGTTTTCAATACCATTAATCACTTAGCTTAATTCTCACATATATAATCTATTGTGTGTCTCTGTGAGTCCTTGTGTTCGACCCCTACTTTACTGCAACTACTGCTTAGTACTTTTAGGGTATTAATTTGAGCATATCAGTTGCTTGCTACACGTTTTGAGATCGCCGCTTCGAAGGCGCACACATGATCATAGGCGATGTCATTGGAAAATCCCCCTAAGATAAAGTATTACATCGAGATGGATCTGGGAAATATAGATAGATGTAACAAATTATATGAGCATTATGTGGAATTGTAACAAGAGAATTGCTTAAGATTATTGAAAGTCTTTTGAAACTTATAACGATCAAATCAACCAAAGATCAATACCGCTGAGGTTGAAAAGAATCTCAATGATACTGAATAAGCCAATGCTATTCTCAAGCTTGCGATATTTCAATCATCCTTGATGGACAAGCTTTTGTGGTAGGCATATGTTGAATTTGAGAAAGCAAGGGAAAATATAGAAGATACAGTCTGAGACTCTATGACCGTACAAAGCATTACGGTCAAGGCCTAAAAAATTGAAGAAGAATCACATAAGACAATGAACATATGAAGCAATTACACTAATCTTTGAGTCAAGCGTTTGTTTAATGTAACACGACTTGAGGCTTCAAATATATTTGTGCATATTTCTTAAGGTTTGTTTCTGTTGGTCGATATCACGGTTTTTGTTTTAATCAAAAATTCAATAGTTTCTCTTTGTTTGTTGCTTTGGAGAAGATGGAATACTTTTGTAGTTCTCATCGTCGTTGTTAATGGATAGTTTGTTTTGTAGGATTATTATAAATAATCCACTTAAGCATGCCAGTCTCTGATTAATAAGAACAGAAGCGGAAGCGTACCTGATGGATCCATTGCTAAGGTTATGAAGTTTGGGAATGGTTCTTCCAAAGCGAACCCTGAATAGCTTTAGGTCTTTGTTGATGGGATGCAGAGAGTTTACTGTATTTCAGATTAGGGTTGCTTTGGGGACCATAACCTTCTATTTATATAGAAACAATTTCTAATTCAGCCCTTCATCAAATTAGAAATTACTGAATGTATCCTCACATTAAATTTTCATAACACTTATGCCCCATAGTCTTTTATTTTATACTTAAGTAACCACATAAATTTTGACTACTTTAAATAATGACCCTAACACATTGATAATACACGTGTGACCCCTAAATAATTCTTACAATCTCCCACTGGGTCACATATGTATCCAAAATTGTGTTAGACTTTATGAGCTCAAAATTGTCATTATGCAGCAGGGCATAAACAATCACGTCCATTGACTACAGAAATATAGGATCATGGCGGTCTTCGTTATAATTAAAAATAACTAAACCTTCCATGGTCACTGAAATCAATATAGCCAAATGACATTGATCAATTATGAAAGTGTGGCATGAAAATCACATGAAAAGTGATCAATACATGTCGATTTTCAACTGGTCCTACCTTATTGAGATCTTTTAACTTTATTGTACAAAGAGTAAACATAAAAACTTTATTTCTGATCAGAAAGGAAAATGTGCATAAACACAAACCAAAACATAAAACCCAAAACCAAATGAAAAACTCCCACTAATCCAAATGATCATCAAACACTGAAACACCCATTCGAGCAATATGCTCATGAAAGACCTTCGGTGGAATAGCTTTAGTGAGAGGATCTGCTATCATGGAGTCTGTCCCTAAGTGTTCTATGGAAATCTCTCCACTTTGTACTCTCTCCTGAACAACCAGGAACTTAATTTCAATAAACTTAGACTTTGTCGCACTCCTATTTTTGTTTGAGTACTGAACCGCTGATTTATTGTCACAATACAACTTTAGTGGTCTTTCAATTCCTTCAAGAATTCGCAGCCCAGTGACAAAATTCCTCAGCCAAAGTCCATGATTGGATGCCTCAAAAACTGCTACAAATTCTGCTGCCATTGTGGAGGAAGCTACGAGTGATTGTTTCGCACTACGCCAAGAAATAGCTCCACCGGCCAATAGAAAAACAAAACCTAATGTAGACTTTCTACTATCTTGACATCCAGCAAAATCAGAATCATAATATCCAATGATCTCCAAGTTATCTGATCTCTGATATGTGAGCATATAGTCCTTTGTTCTCTGCAGGTACCTCATGACCCTTTTGGTTGCTTTCCAATGGTCCAAACCTGGATTACTTAAGTATCTGCCCAAAACTCCAACAATGTACGCTAAATCTGGACGCGTACAAACTTGAGCATACATTAGACTCCCTACAGCCGACGCATAAGGAATCTTTTGCATCTCCTGAATTTCTAAATTTCCTTTAGGGCACTGACTGAGACAAAATTTGTCTCCTTTAGCAACTGGGGTGTCACCTGGTTTGCAATCATGCATGCCAAATCTCTTGAGTATTTTATCGATATAGCTCTTTTGAGACAATCCAAGAATTCCTCGAGTTCGATCTCGATGAATCTGGATTCCTAATACAAAAGATGCTTCACCGAGATCTTTCATCTCAAATTTTTCCTTAAGAAATTTCTTGGTCTCATGCAGCATGCCTATATCGTTAGTGGCCAGTAGTATGTCATCAACATACAATACCAGGAAAATGCATTTACTCCCACTGAATTTTTGATACACACAATCTTCAACCAAATTCACCTCAAAACCAAATGAGGTGATTAGTTCATGAAACTTGTGGTACCATTGACGAGAAGCTTGTTTTAGTCCATAAATGGATTTATTTAACTTGTATACCATCTTCTTTGAATCACCTAATACAAAGTTTTCTGGTTGCTCTATATAAATCATCTCATCAATGTTTCCATTGAGAAACGCTGTCTTGACATCCATCTGATGAAGCTCTAAGTCATAATGTGCAACAAGGGCCATGATTATCCTAAAAGAATCCTTTGATGAGACTGGAGAAAAGGTTTCTTTGTAGTCAATCCCTTCTTTCTGAGTATAGCCTTTAGCTACTAGACGAGCCTTATACCTTTCCACATTACCACTTGAATCCATTTTAGTCTTAAAAATCCATTTGCAACCAATGGGTTTCTTTCCTTCTGGTAATTGGATAAGGTCTCAAACCTTATTGTCTAGCCTTGACTTATACTCTTCTTCACTAGCTTTGACCCACTTATCTGAATTGGAACTACTCATGGCCTCACGGAAGTTGATAGGATCATCTTCCAACTGAGTTTGATTTTCCTCTTGTTCCATAAGAAACACTATGTAATCATCCGGAATAGCGCTTCTCCTTTCTCTAGTGGATCGCCGCAAAGGCACTTGTTCTTGTTGCACTAGTTCCTGAGGATTTTGAATTTGACCTTCATGTTCGATAACATTGTCATCTTCATTTTGAGGAAGGATTTCAGTATCAACTTGAGGTTCCAAATTTGCTTTATCCAAAGCAACTATATGAATCGGTATAGATACTGAATCTGATTCTTCCTCAAAGATGATGTATTAACTTCATTTCTCCCCCCAAATTCAACATCCTCAAAGAACGTAGTTGTTCCCGTCTCAAAAATATTCTTATGCATGGGATCATAAAACTTATAGCCCCTAGATCGCTCAGAATAACCAACAAAGTAACTGCTCACAGTTCGGGAGTCCAATTTCTTCTCAAACGGCCTATAAGGCCTAGCCTCAGCTGGACATCCCCAAATGTGAAAATGCTTTAAACTAGGTTTTCTGCCAGTCCAAAGCTCATAAGGTGTTTTTGCAGTTGCTTTAGTTGGCACTCTATTAAGAATGTAAGCTGCAGTCTTTAGTGCCTCTCCCAGAGTGATTCAGGTAAGGTGGAATGACTAATCATACTCCTAACCATATCCTTAAGAGTGCGGTTGCGTCTTTCTGACACACCATTCATGCTGGGAGACCCAGGCATGGTATATTGTGGGACAATTCCACACTCCTCAGATATCTGGCAAATGGTCCTGGACGTTGTTCACCTGAACCGTCATACCGACCGTAATATTCACCACCACGATCAGATCTGACATATTTTATCCTTCGCTCAAGTTGGTTCTCAACTTCAACCTTAAATTTCTTGAACACGTCCACAGACTCTGACTTTTCATGAATAAGAAATAAGTATGCATATCGAGAGTAATCGTCTATGAAAGATATAAAATATAGTTGACCGTTCCAAGATGCCGTAGGGAATGGTCCACAAATATCTGTATGTATCAATTCAAGAACTTCCGTAGCTCTGTATGCACCTAATTTCTTTTGTTTAGTCTGTTTTCCTTTAATGCAATCCACACAGACATCACAATTTGTGAAGTCAACAGAACCCAATATACCATCCGACACAAGTCGCTCAATTCTATTTTTAGAGATGTGACCTAAGCGTTTGTGCCACAGAGTTCCTGAACTTGCATTTTCAAATTTTCGTTTAGTACCCCTTGATTCAACACTTAAACTTTCATCATGAGAAGTTAGAGTGTCAAGCATATAAAGACTGTGATTATCCATAAGTGTACCAGTTCCAATTAAAACTGAATTTAAAGACAAAGTAGCTTTTCCATGCTCAGTTAGACAAGAATAACCAGATTTGTCTAAATAAGGACCAGAAACCAAATTCCGTCTAAATGACGGTGCAACAAAAGTGTCTTTCAAATCCAAAAACCGACCAGTACTAAAAAACAATCTAAAATGCGCCATTGCCTCCACATCCACCGGAAATCCATTAGCCACATGAATGCGTCTTTCAGCTTCAGTTGGTTTTCGGTAGCTCAGGCAACCCTGCAATGAAACACTGATGTTAGTAGTTGCACCTGAATCTAACCACCAAGTGTTTCTGGATACCTCAACTAAGTTCACTTCAGAACATACCATAGCAAGGAACATACCTTTCTTTCCACGCCAAGCGTGGTACTTTTGGCAGTCCTTCTTCATGTGTCCAGCTTTCTTACAAAAGAAGCAGGTATCTTCAACCTTAGTCTGCTTCTTTTGAGATGGATCTTTAGCAGCATCATTCTTAACAACCTCAATTTTCCTTCTCTTGCCCTGACCCTTAGAGGTGTTAACCATATGAGCACTTTCAGACCTTTCTTGTTTCATCCTATTCTCCTCATTCACACAATATGAAATAAGCTCATTAAGAGACCATTTCTCTTTATGTGTATTGTAACTGGATTTCAATTGATTGAATTGAGGAGGAAGAGAGTTCAAGACAAAAAATATGAGCACTTCTTCTGGAAGCTCAGTCTTGAGAGTCTTAAGTTTTGAAACAATGTTGGACATTTCCAAAATGTACTCCCTTATGTTTCCTTTGCCGTGATACCTCATGGTACTAAAGCGATACAGAAGCGTACTTATTTATGCTTTATCGCTACTTGCAAAACGCAAGTCCATCTCAGCAAGGAACTGTTTGAGATCTTTGATCTGCTCATCACCTCTAAAGGTTGATGGAATGGTGTCCATAATGATCATTAAACCAATACGATTAGAACATTCCCACTTCTCATAAACAGCCTTATACTCAGCAGTGTTGGTGTCTGTAGGAGAAGTAGGTTGTTCCATCCTTAACGCAAGGTCAAGATCCATACACCCAAAGACAATCTTAACTTTACTTTTCCATTCCTTGTAGTTGGCAACAGTAAGTGTTGGAATTGAACCTAAGTTTGCAGATACTGTAGTGAAATTTGCTGAAAAACAAAAGACAATCCTTAATTAGTAACTCATTACTTAATCGAAAATAAATCAATAATAAATTATAAACGATTGTACAATCCATCTCAAGATACCAAGTGTAACATTAATATCAAGTCTTTGGACAATAATATTAATTGCTAGCGATACTCTTGTTGTAATGATCAAACATTGAAAATAATGCATGATGAATAATAAACCTATCTTTGGATCGATTTATCATTCACATGTTTATCCTTATAATTGTCACATGTTTATCATCACGTGTATATATATAATCCGGCCAAATATAAATCTAACTTTGGGTCGATTTAATATTCGCATGAAAATACATACACACAACATTTAATACTATTCATGAAAAAAATATCCACAATAAATATTACTTTGGCAACATATTGCATCAATAAATCCAATTCAAATATTAAACTTGTACAATCAAAATTATTTATTGATTAGAAAACTTGATTTATTCTTGCTCAGACATATATCTAAAAGTCTGGGGGCTCCAGATGCAATAATATACTAATGGCAGAATGGTTGAAGATTGGAAGGATGAAAGCTGTTTCTCCGAAGCAGGGTTCGATTCCTGTCAACATCAAAATTATTGTCGTTGACTTCTTAATTGGCCCGCGGCCCGAACCCTTTTTTTTTTTTGAGTAATTGGGCCATAAAACCGAAAAGCCCAATAACTAAAAACTTTAGTGAAACTCATCGTTTCATTTAATCACAAATTCCTTCTTCAACCAAACGTAGGTTTTCGTGAAAAAAACCCTAAATTTTCTAAGTTAGCCGCCATGGCCAAAACCAGATCCATTGCTCCCAAAATTCCGAAAATTTGATTAAAATTTCCAGAAAAATAAAACTGTATGAGCAATAATCTAGATCCGAATTTTTCATAAACTTTATTTTTAGATCTAAGATCTAAACATGTTATTCTCTAGAACAATTACCCAAAACTAGATGTAAACATGCATATCATTCAGATCTAACATCACAATTTAATCACAGATTCCAGAATACTTAATCTAAACAATAACCTTGAGAAAAACTAGATTCAACAATCTGAATTTTTCATCAAATAAATAAATCCGAATTTATCAAAATAATTAACCTGATTATCAAACAGAAACTGAACATGGTGCTCTGATACCAATTGTAGGATTATTATAAATAATCCACTTAACCATGCCAGTCTCTGATTAATAAGAACAGAAGCGGAAGCGTACCTGATGGATCCATTGCTAAGGTTCTGAAGTTTGGGAATGGTTCTTCCAAAGCGAACCCTGAATAACTTTAGGTCTCTGCTGGGGACCATAACCTTCAATTTATATAGAAACAATTTCTAATTCGGCCCTTCATCAAGTTAGAAATTACTGAATGTATCCTCACATTAAATTTTAATAACACTTATGCCCCATAGTCTTTTATTTTATACTTAAGTAACCACATAAATTTTGACTACTTTAAATAATGACCCTAACACATTGATAATACACGTGTGACCCCTAAATAATTCTTACATGTTTATATAAATAAATCAATTTCTATCAATGACTCTTAATTTGTGAAACTCTTGTAACTTAAATAAATAGCACATGCAACCCTAAATTATAATGGAGCAAATCCTTCTTTTTTTTGAATATACTGTAAAACTCAATAAAAGAGAGCAAATTGTAATTATACAAAAGATGCTAATAAAGCCAAAAGACAGACCTTGCTCAAAAAAATATAAAAAAGCAAGGAAAGCCTACAGAGAAAACGAAAAGGAAGATTTTAAGCTTAGGCAAGCCAGATTTGCATTAGATCTCTAAAACCCTTCTTATTCTTCTTGGAGATGATGGTGTCTCGGATAGACCTGTCTATGCATCGAAAGATAGCCCTGGAGTTGCCGCACTACAAGAAAAAGGCACGTTGGTAGCGCGAAAAAATGCTACCGTAGCCTTTGGTAGCGTATTTTAAAACGCTAGGTTCGCCACAGCTACAATAGACCCCTCCCCTATCGTAGCATTTTTTTAAATGCTACGTTAGTCTGACCTATGATAGCGCAAATCAAAAGCTATAGAAATTAATTTCCTAGCGTCATATTCGTGCTATTCTTAGATTTTTCGTATCATATTTTTAATGCTGTAATTTGTTTTATAGTGACAATTTTAAAACGTCATTGATTATTTATTAATGGCGTTTTGTCGTGCTGTAAGATAATCTATAGTAGGAGATTAAAAATGCCATTGATTATTGTTTCATGGCATTTTTCTCGTGTTGTAACACTAATTATGATGACAAATATAAAATGCAACCGAATATTTGTATCGTGCTATAATTGTATTGCTATATATTGAGATGATATTACCTAATTAATATAATTAACACTAATTAAAGACAATTATATCATAAAATATAATTAGATTTTCCATTAAAATTCCAAAACAACAGTCATAACATACAAAACATGAAATCTTAAACAGACCATGTAACCATCAAACATAGATTTCTCTAAACTAAACCCTAGAAAATGAGAATCATGATTCTTGTTGTGGTTGTTGGAGGAGTTGTGGTTTGACTCCGTGATTGAGAAAAACTCCTGCCTGGAAAACATAAAGAAGATTGATCAAAAGATGTTCTAAGGGAAGTTGCTTCAAAAAAACGTTGCCTGGTTTAATGGAAAGAGAGGATATATAAACAAAGGATAGAAAGAATATGAAACAAACTGCACCTCGAATTTGCCAACAAGTCTGGTGGCGTAGTTGTCAAACTCTCGAACTGAACGTGACTAAAACAAGAACACACGAAAGTCAATTTACTTGATTTGGAAAATAGATAGAAATTCAGAATCCACCTTCTTAATGCCTTCCCAATCGGCTATACGAGAAATGATGGAGTGGTGCCTGCAGGTTACAACCATGTGTAAGGGAACAAGAAAGACATGACTTAAGCGAGACAAAAGTAGGTACAAAAATACAGAGTTAACAGTACAAGACATGAATATAGACATACAATTGTGCATAACCTTGTAGACCAACAGTAAGCACTCTGTCATAGAGTTTTTGCACGAGTTTCCGGTTGATAAATCGGTCACATATCTGCAAAGAATACCATTTCGGCCTTTGACTTAGCTCCACTTACGATTTGTGGGGAAAAATCGTTACTTTCAGCAAATATATTTAACCTAAACACACACAAAATAAAGAAACCATATTTCGAAAATCACAGTAGAAAACATGAATTGGGTCGACATGAGAATTGGGATTTATGGGGACATTATCGGAATAGAAGCAATAACGAACAAAGAGATTCAAGTTTCTGGGTTTTGAAAGAGAACGACAAGCGAATCCAGAGATACTAGGCTTGGAGATGGAATCGAGCCTTGCTACGCGGAAACCGAATCCAGGATAAGAAGGAAATCGGCCAACAAAACTCGATTTCGCCGGCAGAAGGAATAAGAAGAGAAGAGGAGTAGATAAGACGAGTTCTTCGGAGAGACATGGGATGGATCGAGAGATGAACCACCGTGAGAGGGATCGAGAGAGAAAGAAGAGAGAAGACGAAGAGACGAATAGGAGAAGAGGAGAAAAAGAAGGAGAAGATTAACGTCCGTTGGATTGAATATCATCAACGGTTGATATTAAAACAAAAGTGGAATCCTTGTGACTATGGATTAACAAATCAGAAGCTTTCATTTAGTAATATAGTTTTTATTTAATTTTGATGTTTAAATCTAAAATCTAAGATTTATAGTTCATAATTTAGGATTTAGGAATTGGGGGTTTAAGATTTAAAAATGAATATATTTGATTATAAGATTTATATTTTTTTGTAATTGACAAATATGAAAAATATGTTTCAAACGTGAATCGTTAACACTATATTCCAATACTCTAAATCCTAAACCCTATACACTAAATCAAACCTTAAACCCTATACACTAAATCAAACCCTAAACCTTATACACTAAGTCTATTGTGGTATACATGAAATTCAAGAAAAACATGTATTTCAAACCCTAAATCCTAGAGACTATATATAACCCTAAACCCTATACACTAAATCAAACTCGAAAATTCTTCTAATTATTATTTTTTTTTAAATTTTGTGTTGTGTATTGTTACCCTAAACCTTAAACCTAAACCCCAAATATGTTTTTACAGTATGAAACAATAATTTTACTGTATTTTCTTTTGTTAATTGACAAATGGAAAAATATGTTTCAAGTGCGAATCATAAACCATATATTCCAATGCCCTAAACCCTAAACCTCAAACCCAAACCACAAACCCTATACCCTAAACCTAAACCCCAAATCCTAAATCATAAACTCTAAACCTTAAACCTAAACCTAAACCCCGAACCCCAAACACTATACCCTAAACCTAAACCCCAAACCCTAAATCATAAACTCTAAACCTTAAACCTAAACCCCAAACCCCGAACCCAAACCCTATACCCTCAATTAACATACTATATCACAGTTAACAAACAAATCGATATCAATATTCCGAAGACGCATCGAATTAGCCAATTAGAATTTGATTGGAAAAAGTATGAGTCACGATCTCGAATTTGATTTGGTGCTTCATATATGGTTTCATTTGTTCTCTTAAAATTTTGATTGCTTTTTGATTTTGGGCTTCTAATGGAAAGTGGAATTCTTTGACTACTTACCACTCCCAGGTGAAGCATGGACTTGGGTTCGAGGAAATCGTGAACCATGTCTTGCACTCATGGGAACATGCGACCGGGAACAAGCGCCATTAATGGGTTCTTAAGACCCAAAATGGAGAAGAACTAAAACTGAATGAAACTCTCTCAATACTTTTCTTGAACTCGGTTTATGAACAAAAGCTTATGCACATCTGTTTGTTTGTTGTACTCAAGACATAAGAAAAATAAGGTTTCAAATACAGCATGAGACTCTTACATTGTGATTGATTTGTATTCATTCTAGTTAATGCACAAATCACAGCTTGAGAATCATCACCTATAGCTTCCGCTAGCTTCTCGAGACCTTCAAAGTTCTTTGCCTAATCTGACTTAATCCTAATCATAAGCTTCAGAGCAAACACGGTTTCCAAAGAAATCAACCGTGGTTTCGGCAAACTGTATCATAGAGACACTTCTTTCTTTTCTTTATATTCCTCCAAGGTTATCAGTGATTCCTTGGTTTTGGTCCAATCTGCAGGTCTTGGCATGATTATCACAATGTATCCTTCGCGATCAGCCTGAATTTAGAATTTTTTTATAAAACAGATGTAATCAAAAGACGGAGCATCATCAGCTTTATCCTAACTCATATATAAAAGCAAAGAGAAGTTGATCAATTTATTTGAACTATTCAGTGCTGGTTGATTCCATAAGAAAATACGATAATAGAGATTCATAGCATAAACATTTGATTTTCATAGGTTCATCAATTTAGGGATTTGTTAGACAAGACAAACTAACAAAGTATGAATTCCATATTTTCCTTGTATTTCTTACCAATGAATTAAGAAGATGTGGTTGCTTGATTAATCTCTCGTTCATCTCCTAGAGAGAGCCTTTAACGCAACACCTAGTAAAAGTAAAACCAACACAGAACCAATAAAAAAACCTTCAATCTTTCACATATGAGAAACTTAAGACAAAGAAAATTGAAACCGGCAATAGCTTTGCACCTCACAATATAAGAATCATTTGCAGTAGAAACTTTGCACAATGCTGTATTCGATTCAGAGCGCATAGCATTCTGCACAAGAACAACATTTGAATACACTAGCTAAAACTGGAATCTTGACCCAATCAAGAAAACGAAGAAACAATTCCGAACTGCGACTTCAAGCTATAACAACTAGCAAAAGTCTTTTAAGACTGAGTGAAAGCAAGAAACAAATAGTGGAAGGAAGAGAAAGCAACCTTTTTACGCTTGCCGGAAACTTTCAAGACGCTACGATCAGACTTACGCTCCTAGAGTTTGTTTCCCTGAACTTGTCGTCAGAACAAAGTAAAGTATTGGCCCAATAAGCTTCATCTGTCCAAAAAAAACGAAAACATCACAAAGCTGTATAATCAAAAAAAATATCATGGAAACTACACACACACACAAGCTCGTACCTCCTTCTGGTAAGCTAGAGCTACTCTTGTACATAACAGCAGAAACCGAGAGTGATCAAAATTAGCGCATAATTTGAGACAATATTCGGAAATTTGTATATACCGAAAAGGTGTCGGAAAGCATCGCGGCATGATTCGTGGATGAAAGAGGCGTATTGATCTCATTTCTCTGCTGCTCTCATAATCTCCGGCTGAGCTGCGAGCGGGAATTTCCGGATTCCGCCGTGAAAACCGCTCGAACCTGGTTCATCCGAATCGACATCGCCGCTCCTAAGCCTCATCTCTCCCTCACCTTGGTGTTTTTTTGTAGCGACCCCGATGGAGTGCCGATGATGTTATCGATGAGATGATGTCAGCGAGTTGGGGGAACCAAGTAAAATCCGGTAAAATCAGAGGCTTTGAACTGAAATCCCCCTGTTGCTGAAAGAGATCGGCATAGGCTTTGAATTGAAGGGAAAAGGGGAAGATGGCTGGGATATTGCTGGTTTTTATGTTCGAGAGAGTGAAATTAGGAGGAGATAGTGAGCAAAAGGAGAAGATGGATGGGTATTTTCTGGGTCTTTTCTTCTCGAGAGTGAGATTATGAGGAAAAATGGTAGATCGAGAGTGAGATTAGGAGGAGATAGGAGATAGAATCTGAGAGAAGAAGAAGGCTTAAGAGAGACAGAGGAGAGAGAGAGAATCTGAGAGAAGAAGAAAGTGTAGATCAAAGAAAGCTTCGCGCAAAAACCGAAAATTGGCTAAGTGTTTTGGCTCCGAAATAAATTTTCAGCTATAGTAGTGATTTTTGGGTTCCCGCTTAATGAAATTTTTTCCTAGCGCGAATCTAATGCTACGATAGAGTCTAGATCCGATTTTGGCACTTTTGGTAGCAGTTTGTGAATTAGTGCTACAATGGCCTGCTACCAACGTGCCATTTTCTTGTAGTGCCGAGCCCCCGTCGTGCAACCTCTGGTTTCTTTCCCTCCACAAGTTGTAGATCACTGAGTGAGCTACTAGTCTTCTCAGGATTCGAGGTTGGCTCTGTTGTGATTGGGAAGAGAGCCACATAGATAATGCGGTCCATGTGTGAAACCTAATTGCCTGGAGCAAATCCTTCGCAGTGGACTTACACAATACTCACGGTGATCGATTTCATGCTTTCACGAGTCTTTTAATCGACAAGAAGA
The DNA here is from genome assembly GCA_002933935.1 of Eutrema yunnanense. Classification (NCBI taxonomy): domain Eukaryota; kingdom Viridiplantae; phylum Streptophyta; class Magnoliopsida; order Brassicales; family Brassicaceae; genus Eutrema; species Eutrema yunnanense. Next base: position 41,967 of record PKML01043743.1, read on the forward strand.
AGAAAGTGGCCTTGTGTTGTGATTCATTATATGTGACAGGGATGTGGTATACACTATTTTAAATCAGTAAAGTTACGTGTTGCTGAAATAACAAATTATGTTCCACACAGGAAATCAAGAACAAATCAATCACCTTCTTAGCTGCTCATGTCTCTAATCTCCTGGTGTTAGAGGGGGGATTAGCACCCCCTGGTTTAACTCGGTTCGAACCGAGACCGGTTCAATCAAGACCGGTTTACGATGGTTCGGATCAAGGACAAATCAGCCCAAAAACATTGGGCCAAGCTCGGAATCTCGCTAAGCCCATCTCGGCCAACGATCTAGGCCCAGTGTGAGCCCAGTCCGTTACAACAGATAATAACCGGAATATTTCCTCTTTTTCCGCCGATCTCGGAAATGGAAATATTCCCTTCGACTGAGTCTTCGAGATATTAGGAAGATATCCTTATCTCGGAGAGAAAACCGGAATATTTCCTTCTCCTAATCAAACTTGGAAAAGGAAATATTCTCCCTTCAAACCGCCTCAAGACAATATAAATAGAGGAGAATGCTCATTCATCCAGACATACACAACTTCCGCAGAGACAGAGAATACGAGAGAGCTCATTACCGATCTCGAATCCTTTTTGTCTTTGCCTTTTTACTTAAACTCTGTTGTAACGCCGACTTAGATCAATAAACGAGATTCCGATTAAAAGTACTGTTTTACCCCCTTTTGTGTGATTTACGAATCAACAATTGGCGCCGAGATAAGTCAAATTAGCACCCCTTAGAAATTCGTAAATTGTTGATTCGTAAATCACACAAAAGGGGGTAAAACAGTACTTTTAATCGGAATC
>PKML01043744.1:0-13091 GCA_002933935.1 Eutrema yunnanense
TTAACTTGTAACAGGGAGAGAAATACCATTCTTTCAAACACATGGGTTCCTTTGTCTGATACGAATGATGAATCAAGCTCTGTGAGTACTAACCACATTGATGAAGTGCAAAAATTTGGCTCAGGCTTTAAAGAACTCTGCCGGAAACATGAGTATCTTCTAGTTAACTGGTCAGCCTTTGGATTTTTCATTAGTCGATCTTGAACTGATTATATAACAATGGTCACTTAGAAGCAAGGTCAGATCAATAGATTCCAGAAAAAGATCACATTCTCCAACAAAGTTTTGACTCAATAAAACAAATTTTGACTCAAAAATGACTGACTCTAAGAAAAACAAAAACAATGTCAGCGACTACCTCCCCCAGACTTAAACAACACTGTCCCCAGTGTTATCTAGCCTAGAGTAGGTAAAAGAAAACAAAAGAACAGAATATAATTAAGAGAAACAAGAAGTTACTGTGCTGGAACATCTGGTGTCGACCGACACACGGCCTGGTATCGATCGATACCAGGCTTAAGTCGACATGATGAACTCTTCTCAATCGCGTATGGTATCGACCGATACCAACAGGGTATCGATCGATACTCAGGCGATTTCGAGTTTTGCTCATTGTTTATCCTGACACAAACACAAAACGAAAAAATAAAAAGAAAAAGACTCAAAAACTGACTCACCAGTGGGTTGCCTCCCACCAAGCACTCGTTTAACATCATTAGCTTGACTGTAACGCCATTCAAGCAGGATAGGAATGAGAGCTTGCACCAAAACAGGCTCCACAACTTGACATCGCTAGCTTCAGAGTTCTGCTCAACATCCTCTCCACAAACTCCTTTTCTTTCTCTTTCAGCTCTGAAGTAAGAAGAACTCTAGCCTTAGAGAATGGTTTTGAGGCTCCTTTGCACTTCACCTTGTACTCAATCGAATCTCCATCATACTTCTGAGGGGTTAGAGTCACATGGGTAGCACTCTCGACTCTTTTGCTCTTCGCCTTCTTCTTTGTTGCCTTAGCCTTCCTGACAACTTTATTGGGGATGCTGGGCGGTTCAACCAAAACGTCTATGACAGTTGGGTCGTCCGGAGGCTCTTCCAAAAGATCAACTACCAATGTCTCTCTTGTGACAATAGTGAAGCATGAGACATGTGTGGGAGCACCTCTAGAGGGAATGGCATCATAGTAGACCTCTCCATCAATGTAAGAGAAAGAGAGTCTCTTATTAGGTGTGTCTATGATCGCACCAGCAGTAGCCATAAACGGTCGTCCCATGAGCAAAGAAACCTCAGATCGTTCGCTCATCTCCACAACCTGAAAATTAGTGGGCACCAGACAATCTCCTACTTTAACAAGCAAAGCATGGATAGTACCGTATGGAGGTGAGGTGGAGGAGTTCACAAACGTGAGAAGCATCGTAGGGGGTCTTATATCAGCCCTCAATCGTTCAGCAATTTCCTTTGATATTACATTGACGCTAGACCCTGAGTCAACGAGAGACTCATTGAATTCAACTCCAGAGATGGAGCATGGAACTGCGAATTTCCCTGGGTCATCCCTCTCGGTCAACTGCCTCAGCGGTAGTGACTTGCGTCTTGCCTCGATAAAGAGTACTTCGACCTCTTCCAGAGTTTCTTTGCAATCTTTGAAGTGACTTAGCAGAGGGCGATCTTCTAAAGCTTCTTCAAATGTCAGTGTGTGGGGAATCCTTCGTACCATCTTCTCAAAGCCACGCAGCTGCTTTGGTGTGATGGGAGCTCGGAGGTGTTGAGGAATATGATTCAGCTTCTTTGGCTTGCAAAGTCTGTCAACACTCATACGTGGCTCCTTCGCAGTATCTGGGTGGGTATCAATCGATACAGGTAGGGTATCGATCGATGCAGGGGTGGTGTTCGAATTCTCATCGTCAGATATATCATCAACCACATGAAACTCCACAACCAACTTATCCAACATAGCTTTGCATCTGGCGTCCTCCAATTCCTTCTTTGTCATAATATGAGGCATATGATAAGGTATTATGGGTTTCTACACCCTCTCCTTGACAATCTCAGCCTTCTTCTCGACATGCGTCTCAGCATCGACCGACACTGGAGGAGTATCGATCGATACACGTGATTTTCTATCCACTCGTACAGGTGTTTGGACCGGTATCGATCGATACCAGATCGACACTGGCTGGTATCGATCGATACTCGGGAGATTTCAGAATCCCAGTCGTTATCTTCAACAGCATCGTCGAAAATTCCTGCATCAAAACCCTTTTCTACCAATGCAGTGGCTTCTTTAGCACTTCCTATGGTGATTGCATTGACGTGTGCTCTTGGATTCTCAGTTTTCCCTGGAAGAAAACCTTCCTGCCAAATGTGTGCTCTTGGATTCGCTCTGCATAGCTGCTGCAGTCTGAGCAACCTGAGTTTCCAGCTTCCTCTGGGTCTGATTGATAGCTTCAATTTTCCCATTCAGATCAATGTACAGAGAGTCAAACTTCCCATTGAAATCCACTTGCAACTTCTGCTGTCCCTGAAGAAGTTGTTCAAGCATGGATTCCATTTTATTCTCTGTGGACTTTGGAGAGATTGGTTGGTACGAAGAGTTTCCGTAATTGCGAGTGTTGTTGTTGAAGTTTCGGTTGTTGTTGTACCCAAATTGCTGACCCTGAAATCCAGAACCAACAACGTAGTTAACATCCTTCACTTCATCTCCACCGATATTATCGACTCCATCAGCAAAGTGTACAGCCTTCTTCGACTTCCCAATCAGAATGTCCAGCTTGAACTTCAGCAATCTGCGAACCATCAATTCCTCCAGCCTGCTTCTTTCGCTCGAAGTCAGCATTCTTGGTGCTATTGCTAGACGCCAAGTTATCAATTAGCACGATCGCATCATTTGGATACCTGGTGTTAAGTTCCCATTACTCGCAGTATCTAAAGCCATCTGGTACCTCCAATCGATTCATCTGTAGAAAGTACCCAGCAGTTGAACCTGAGTGAACCCATGGTGAGGACAATCTCTCTGATATGACTTGAAACGAGTCCACGCAGCTTTGAGTGCCTCTGTTGGACCTCGAGAAAATTGAGAGATCTTGTTCCTGAGCTCCTCGGATCTCGCATCATCATAGAAATTGTTCAGGAATGCGTTCTTCGTCTCATCCCATGTAGTTAGCGAACCAGGAACCAACTGCTTCAGCCAATAAGCAGCATCCCGACTAAGTGACCAAATCTTCGAACCTCTTGATATGATCCATGGGGTGTTCATGAGATAGGCCATGGAAAGGATTCTGACTGACAAGAGTGTAGTACGCAGGTTTCAGCTCAAAATCATTCTTCTGAAAAGTTGGGATGTGAATCGCAGATCGATTGGCATAGAACTGATCAGGTATATTGTGCTCAGCAAGTGTCCTACCTCGATCAACTACAGCATTCCCAACATTGGCGCGCGCTGCTGGCGCGACAATCTCAACAACAGCAGCAGGAGGGACAATGACGTTTCCAGCTTCATCAAGTTGTTGCCCTCTCTCATTGCACACATGACCCTCTTGGTCTCTCAGAACTCCAGCTTCATCGGGTCTTAATACCACTGTGTTGTTCATCCCTGATGTTTGCTTTGTCTTTCTGTTTGTGCGTTCCACAAGTGCTTGCTGCTCCAATGACAGTTCAACCAGCTGAGTGCTCTTGTTCCTTCTGGTTTCACGAATAGGCATACACTTGAAAAACACTAGGCAAGGCACGTAAGTGACAAAAAAAAACACGTTGAGTATCGACCGACACTGGGTGGTATCGATCGATATCAACAAAAGAAATCGCCTTAGTATCGACCGACACTGAGTAGTATCGATCGATACCGACGAACTTAGTCGAAACTCGACAAGTAAAATCTAATGGCGAAATTGAGTCCCCGGCAACGGTACCAAATTTGATATGCTCAAATTAATACCCTAAAAGTACTAGAGCAGTAGCTGCAGTATATCAGGGGTCGAACACAAGGACTCAGAGAAATCAGACAATAGATTGTATAGTATCGAATCAAGCTAAGCGAATCAGATGAAACAAAAGCAATAAATAGTAAAAGAGTTGTTAATTTGATGGAAAAAATATAGATTCAGGGTATTTCTCAGGAAATCAATGAATGCATATATACTAATTAACAGGATTCAGATTTAGCGCGGTTCTTGAACTTAAATCACTAAAGTATAATTAACCAACTGTCGTTGCGAAAACTATCTAAATCTAAATCCTAGAATCCCAAATCTCTTTGCGAATCCTAAAGTCTAAATCAGCTTTTAGATCAAATTTGATTTGTTCACAAAACAACTAAACCATATCTCTTTGCGAATAGTTATTTTGCTCACCTTATGTTCTATCAGGTAATTAACCGCACTGTCGTGCCTAATCAATTATCCTAAGATTTATATTCTAGGTAGCTAATCTAGAACAAGCTTTGAACACAACCTAAAGCGAAGAACTAATTCAGATGGTGAATCCTAATAAACTAATCAACCTAGCATTCAGAGAAAACCCTTATGAGAACCCTGAACCTAAAGTGGATCTACTCAGACATGGAGAATGAAAGCAACATGATTGAATAGATCATCAAAGAAAACAATAGAAAACAGGAGTTCAGGGTTGTCTCTCCAAAAACCAAAGTAGAATAAAGAGTAATGAAAGCGTAGTCATAAAAGTTGCTGTAAAATCCTATTAAATAACCTAAATCACGTTTTAGGGCTTCTTGTAAATAATACAGTCTTCTGGGGCAATTCTGCAATTCTTCAACTCTTGGAAAAGTCGCGGGTCGTGTCTGCTGCGATGGGTATCGATTGATACTGATGCTTCAAATCGGGTACTCAGCAACACGAACTTCTGCTTTGCTCCAGAATGCTCCAGAAAGTTCCAATATCTCCAATTATGCTCCAAACGTGCTAAAACCTGTAAAAGACTCTAAAAGACTCCAAAATACTTGAAAGACTCTATAAAACGGACTTATATCATGGCCTAAAAGGGGTAAAACCCATGATATATCACTTCGCAATGAGATTTCAAGCTTCACTCAACGGTCTAATGAGTCTTTCAACGAGGCTTTGGAGAGATTTTGAGGCTACACTTCTAAATGCCCACATCATGGCTTCTCCAACACTTCACTTCTTTGTACCCTCTACCGAGGCGCTTTACCTAAGATTCGAATGCTACTCGACACGGCTTCGAATGGAAATTTCTTAGCTAAGGATGTAGAAGAGGCTATGGAGCTAGTGGAGAACTTGGCTCAAAGTGATGGCACATATGGTGACGACTATGACCGCGCCACAAGGACCACTAGCGACTTTGATGAGAATAAGTGGGCCAAGGACATGAAAGTGCTTAATGACAAGTTGGACAAGCAAGCCAAATTGATTGATAAACTCCTAGCGTCTTCTCAAAAGTCGGTTAGCTTTGTGGATGCTTATGATGCGAATCAAGGTGCTATCAAGAGAAGAATGCGGACATGAACACCCAAGAGGAGGTGAATTACGTGGGGAACCAAGGGAACTACCAAAGCCAAGGGTTCAACCAAAACTATAGGAACCACCCCAACTTCTCCTACCGGAACACAAATGTTGAGAACCCGCAAGACCAAGTCTACCCTCCACAATCCAATCAAGCCCAAGGAGTTCCACAAAAGCAATTCCAACCTCAAGGTCAAACTTCTAGCACCAACCAACAAGGTTATGTCCAAAGGAACCAATTCCAAGGAAATCAAAGTGGATTCCAACCCAAAGCTCCACCCGGCTTTCAACAAAAGTTTGCACCTCACGTCCAAGCTCCTTCTATCAAGCCTCAATACCTTGATTTGGGTGGCATGTTTCAACAACTCATCAAGGGCCAAGCGGAAACCACTAACAAGGTCATTTGCTCTTACAATGATCTTAATAGCAAGTTTGAGGCATTGAGCTCAAAGGTGCAACTAATGGAGCAAAGGAGTGCCGCCCCCTCTTCACATCATCCTCAAAGCTCTTCAACCGGGAAGGCAATACAAACATCTAAGGAGTTTTGCAACACCTTTTCCACTCTTGATGAGCAATAACACATAATTGAGGAGTTCCTCGGGCTATTCTCTAGTCTCAATGAGGATATTGAGCAACAAGGTGGGTAGGTGACCCTTGGGAGTGAGAATGATATGATGTTGGTTGAAGAAAAGAATAACAAAGTTGAGGAGTCAAAAAAAGATACTTGTAGGTTGAAGAAAAGAATAACAAAGTTGAAAAACGTAGAGATACTTGTTGGGTCAAAAAGAGAGCCCATTCGCACTTTACCTCCCCCATATGAGCTTCCACTTCCATTTTTCGGTGGTTTCCTCAATAAGGCACAAGAGAAAGTGCCTCCAAGCACAACAAAGATCGAGCCTAAGACTCTCCCAAAGCTTGGAAACCCAGAGAAATGCTCTTGGAAGACACCCCAAGCTTATCCTTGTATATACATTTCCTTTTAAGCTCTTCTTTCGTTGTTACTTCCTTTTGATGGGTTTTCTTAGTGCAAGTAGGTTTTCGCTGGTCTTATGGGCATGGACTTATGGACTAAGGTGCATAGGATGAGGTGATGGAGTATGGCGTCCCTTGATCCCTCTCGTCCCCTCCATCCTTTTCCAAGGTAACACTCCAAACTTTGTACATAGCATTTAGAATCATATCTTCTTTCCTTCTTTCATGCATTGTTTAACTCTTCCTTAAGCTTCTATTACACAAGGGACTGTGTAATTTAAATTTGGGGGAGGGTTTGTGTGTTATCTAACATCGTTTTTGGTGTTCTTATTTTGCCTTTTGCACCTTGAGTCTCATGCATATCATGCAATTTCAATAAATTTGAAATTTTTTGAACTTTTGTGCATTCCATATAGGATTGAGTCTAGATGTATAGCATATAAGGTAGCTTTGCATGAGCATTAGGAGCAATGATAGATTTGTCCTTGTAAAGTACCTTATTAAGAGCCTAGTCCAATGCCATTGTCGCTAGTTACATGATGCTTTGATCTCGTGTAGAAATTAAGAACGAACCATGCCTTGATCTCATGTCTTATTGTTCTTGCTTTGATTGAAACAAACCTTGACTTGAATTCAACCTCATCTAAGTGATAACCATAAATTTGACTTGTAAATATTATGTTTGTGCAATCTAGAATGAATTCGTGGATCACCAATACATACTTGGATATTCTTTCTCCTTTCTACCATTCTTTCTTATCCAAGTAGCCATATCCCATCATTGGAATGGTTTCCCCTACCCTAACCATAGCCTTCTTTCAAGCCATTGTTATTAGTGTGTGAATTGTGAGGCCTTTCTTTCAAACAAACTTGGCAAAACGTGTTAGGTTTAGGGAGACAAGAGGGAATTCTCATGTAGATTTAGATCCAACATCTCGGAGTTAATCTAGGAATAAGCTAACAAGAGATCTACTCAGACATGGAAATTGAATCAATAAACATGTTTGAATAAATACTCAATAGAAAATAAGAAAGAGTGACAAAAGGGTTCGAAATCTTCTCTCGACGAACAGAGTATCAGACTTGTCTCCCTTGAAAAGGTCTCTCACAAATCCAGAATAAAATAAAGCATAGTCTAAAAGTGGCTGTAAAAATCCCTATAAATAACCTAAAACACGAATTGGGGCTTCTTGCAATTATTAAAGACTTCTGGACCAAGTTGCAATTCTTCATTAAGTCGCATGTCTGCTGCGATGGGTGTCGATCGATACCAGGGGGTATCGATCGATGCTCGTCGTGAAATCAGATACTCAACAACACGAACTTCAACCTTTGCACCAAACTGCTCCAGAAAGCTCCAATAACTCCAATTATGCTCCAAAATTGCTAGAACCAGTAAAAGACTCTAAAACACTACGAAATAGCATAAAAACTCTATAAAACAGACTTATATATCAACTCCCCCAGACTTAGCTTTTGCTTGCCCTCAAGCAAATAGAAGACTAAACCAGAGAAAGAGGTTTGAAAACGCGGAGACTCACCTGTTCAGGAACCATCGCAGATATCCTTTTCCCAAGCACCCAAATGTCACCTGACCAGCTTTTGATCTAACCACCATGTACTTCTCCGTAGACATTCGCAGCTTTTCCAGAGTCCACACATTATCCCATAGCATTGTTCAAATAAAGCCTTCATCACCAGTTTCATCGCTGCAGCCAATGTTTAAGAACCTTCTAGATTCTCTACCATACAATATCATGACAAGGAACCACCTTCTTCACACTTTTTGTATCAATTTCTCTCCCCCAGACTTATTTCTTATTATGTTCTTTCTTTTATTTTCAGCTTTGCATATACACATCAAGGTATGAGACGCGAGTATTGATGGTGTTTGCCACCAAATCCCCGGTTCTTCCCTCTCTATGTATCCAAGGATGTAGGCGAATAATGGCATCATAGGAAAATCCTAGCCTCGCTTCCAATCCTTTGTGTGATCATTCCCTCTTAAGTAGAATAATGGGATCGCTGAAAATTTACCTAACCCTCTACTCAGAAGAAAATCATTTCAATCTTTTATGCTCTTATTTATCAACTTATAACAGGGGAGAGAGATACCATAACTCTAAACACATGGGTTCATTTATCAGATATGAATGATGAATCAAGCTCTAAAAACACTAACCACATTGATGAAGTGCAGAAATTTTGCTAAGGTTTCAGAAGAACTCTGCTGGAGACATGGGTGTTTTCTAGTCAACTGGTCTATCCATGGATTTTTTATTAGTCGATCTAGAACCGATCCTGTAATACTATGCACTCAAAAACAAAATCACATCAATAGGTTCAAGCACATGATCATCATCTCCAACAAGTTTTGACTCAATAAAACAACACTGTCCCCAGTGTTATCTAGCCTAGAGTAGGTAAAAGTAACAAAAGAAAAGGATAGATCGAAGAGAAACAAGAAGTTACCATGCTGGGACAATTGGTGTCGATCGACACACGGCCTGGTATCGATCGATACCAGGTTTAGATCGACTTGGTGAACTTTTCATCCGCGATTGGTGTCGACCGATACCAATGGGGTATCGATCGACACTAGGCGATTTCGAGTTTTGCTCCTTGTTTATCCTGACACAAAACGAAAAATGAAAAAGAAAAAGACTCAAAAGCAGACTCACCAGTGGGTTGCCTCCCACCTAGCGCTCGTTTAACGTCATTACCTTGACTGTAACGCCTTTCAGGCTGTGGGTGCATCATCCAAAGGCATTATCTGCCCTGTTGAAATCTCGGCTTTCGCCCAATAATGTTTCACCCTCTGTCCATTGACAGTAAACTCATCTCCTGTAGGACTAATCAGCACGACAGCTCCATGTGGTCTGACCTCCTTGATGGTGAAGGGACCTGACCAACGAGAACGCAGTTTACTAGAAAACAATTGCAAACGAGAGTTATACAGAAGTACCTGGTCATTCGGCTCGAAGTGTCTGGAGATGATTTTCTTATCATGATAAGCCTTTGTTCTCTCCTTGTACAGCTTTGAGTTCTCGTAGGCGTGGTGCCTAATCTCATCCAGCTCGTTCAGCTGAATCAACCTCCTTTCTGCAGCAGGCTTGATGTCAAAGTTCAGCAACTTTGTCGCCCATGCTGCCTTGTGCTCAATCTCCACTGGAAGGTGACATGCTTTCCCATACAGCAAGTGAAATGGTGTAGTACCCAGCGGTGTCTTGAAAGCAGTCATGTAAGCCCATAGCGCATCATCCAACTTTGTAGACCAATCCTTCCTAGAAGCACCTACTGTCTTTTCCAGAATCTCCTTGATTTGCCTGTTGGAGACCTCGACTTGCCCACTGGTTTGAGGGTGATATGGAGTAGACACTCGATGGTTTACACCATACTTCTTCAGCAACCTATCAAAAACCTTGTTAATAAAGTGGCTGCCACAATCACTTATAACAATTCGCGGCACTCCAAATCGTGGGAATATGATGATCTTAAACAGCTTAAGAACCACCGCAGAGTCGTTCTTTTTACTAGCATTCGCTTCCACCCATTTGGACACGTAGTCCATAGCTACCAGGATGTACCTGTTCTTGTGTGACGAGGGAAAGGGACCCATAAAATCGATGCCCCAGCAATCGAAAACTTCAACCTCAAGGATGAAATTATGTGGCATCTCATGTCTCTTGCTGATCTTCCCTCTTGACACACTCCTCCCAAGGATGCTCACTCTACGGTTTGGGTAAGACGGGATAAGCCTTGCAAACGACGAATCGTTTCAAGGGATGTGGATCGAATGGTCTCACAAGGGGTGCGGAAAAACCCTTGATATTCCTCTTTGTTATTTTCGGATATGACTCACCAAAATTAAGCAAAGGTTTTCGATTGATATGACTCACAATCGAGATTTTGATCTAGAGAGAAAAGAGATTTTGATTCAAATACTAGATGATTTTTGATAATGAGTTACAAGGGAATTATATAGGAAAATAAGAGGGGTTGCATGCACAGCAATTAACCACCTCAAAAATTACAGAAAATAAAGACAAAGTTTGAACAAAGACTTGACTAAATTAAACACAAACTTAACCCCTTGCCCTTCCATGCGAAAATGCCCCTTTGGATTCTTGATATTTTTGTTGACTTTGACTTGTGATTTTTGTGGACTTCTTTGGGCTTAGATCAACACATTGGGTTTTATTGGAAGTGAAATATTTGCCTCGTTAAAAACCTTGCTTCGGAAAACCCATTGGGACAAAACCGAAACGAAGAAAAAGAGCACAAATAAATCACTTGAGCCAATGGTCGATCTACTTGGGCCTGATTTCAATACCAGTGAGGTTTGAATGCATCTTCTACGTCCTGACCCAAGTACCCTTGATGATACAACCTCCCTAAGACTAATTTTAATCTTTTGGCTTTAGCGCCTATCTTTGAGTAACATTTTGATTTTCCCCCATTCGGATGTCCCTCGGCAAAGAATCCCTCGGATGCCTCGGATCCCTCGGATCCCTCGGATCCCTCGAATCCCTCGAATCCCTCGGATCCCTCGGTTCCCTCAGCAACTGGTTCAAGCTGCTCATCCAGGATCATATCACCTCTCCTCTGACAGACATCACACCGTGAGATATAGGCATGAGCGTCCTTGAACATAGTAGGCCACCAGAAGCCTGCTTGAAGAACCTTGGACACCGTCTTGAAGGTAGCAAAGTGTCCATCATACTCAGAACCATGGCAATGAAAGAGAATCGCAGGCACCTCAGATTCTGCAACACATCTTCTGTAGATACCATATGAGCAGTGCTTGTAGAGGTAAGGCTCATCCCAGTAGAATCGTCTCATCTCATGCATAAACTTCTTCTTCGCATACTTTGTGGGATGCTGGGGCTCAGTCTCTACAGCAAGGTAGTTAGCAATGTCAACATACCATGGTCGTGCAGGACTAGATACAGCAGCTGTATAGACGTCAAAAGAGTTGAAGTGTGCTGCAGCCAGAACTGGTTTGGATCGAGTCTGGTATCGATCGATACTAGGTGAGTATCGATCGATACTGAAGGTCTGTACTAGTGAAAATTGCAGATTTTCGGACCGATCATCATGTGGTTGAGTTTCAATGAAGTAGACACCCTCTTCTGGTAAGAAATCATCAATAGGCACGAATTCATCGACCTTTATGCGCGATAAGTGGTCAGCAACTCCATTCTCAACTCCTTTCTTGTCCTTGATCTTAATATCGAATCCTTGGAGCAAAAGAACCCATCCGCATAGACGAGGCTTGAGGTCCTTGTTCTTCATCAGGTATTTGAGAGCAGCATGGTCTGTGTGAACAATAACCTTGCTCCCAATCAAGTAGGACCGAAATTTCTCAAAAGAAAAAATAATTGTAAGTAATTCCTTCTCAGTAGTGTTGTAATTACGTTGAGCATCATCCAACGTCCTGCTGGCATAGTAAATAGCACGGAGCTTCTTATCTTTCCTCTGTCACAATACAGCTCCAACAGCAAAATCACTCGCATCACACATAACCTCAAAAGGTAAATTCCAATCAGGTGGTTGGACTACAAGAGCACTCACCAATGCCTTCTTGATCTCCTCGAAGGCTACAAGACAATCAGATGTGAAATCAAACTTGACTTCCTTACATAACAGAGCTGTGAGTGGGCGTGCAAGTTTAGAGAAATCCTTGATGAATCTCCTGTAGAACCCAGCATGACCAAGGAAGCTTCGTATCTCAGGAACAGATCGTGGAGGTTGCAATCTCGTCATGACCTGAATCTTAGCCTTGTCGACTTCGATCCCGGCCTTAGAAACCTTGTGCCCAAGAACAATGCCATCTTGTACCATGAAGTGGCACTTCTCCCCATTAAGAACCAAATGCTTTTCCTCGCATCTTTGAAGTACCTTGCACAAGTTATCCAGACAATCCTTGAACGACGATTGATATATCATGGTTTTTTCCCTATTTAGGCCATGATATAAGTCCTTTTTATAGAGTCTTTATAGTGTTTTGTAGTGTTTTAGAGTCTTTTACAGGTCATAGCACGTTTGGAGGATTATTGGAAGTATTGGAGCTTTCTGGAGCAGTTTGGAGCAGAGCTAAAGATCGTGTTGCTGAGTACCAGTTTTCACGGCCAGTATCGATCGATACCCCCTGGTATCGATCGATACCCATCGCTAGGGGTGGGCATTTCGGTTTAATTTCGGGTTCGGTTCGGGTTCGGTTCGGTTCGGTTAATTCGGGTTGAATAAAACTCTAACCGAACTCAACCGAAATAAGTTTGGTTCGGTTTGTGTTCGGTTTGGTTTAGTTCGGTTCGGTTGTACTTTGGTTTGGTTTTAGTTCGGTTTAAAAAAAATCAACTTATAAAAACAAGAATCTTAACGAAACGTAAACAAAACGAAGTCATAAAAAAAATCATTCCCTAAAATCTTAAAACCAAACTGAAAGTATTCCACTTAATCAAAATTAAAAAAAAAATTAAAAGATTTATGGTTTTGTCTTTCCATGCCACTAAAATGAATATACAACAAGTCAATAACTTAAATATAAGCTAATTATACAAGTTAATGTTTATTCATCTCTTATATGACTCATTATAGGCTTATATCATTAATATAAAACTATCACCATATGTGTTATTATTTTTT
>PKML01043744.1:18047-34434 GCA_002933935.1 Eutrema yunnanense
AATAATCAAAGAAGGTTTAAAGATCTGATCTCGGACGAAGGGAAATCAGACTTGTCTCAAACCCAGAGTATATAAAATAAAGCTTAGCCTAAACAAGTGGCTGTAAAATCCTATTTATAACCTAAAACACGACTTGGGGTCTTCTTGTAATTATCAAAGACTTCTGGGCACTTTTGCAATTCTTCAACTCTTGATTAAGTCGCGATCCGTGTCTTGCTGCGATGGGTATCGATCGATACCAGGGGGTATCGATCGATACTGGCCGTGAAAACAGATACTCAGCAACACGATCTTTAGCTCTGCTCCAAACTGCTCCAGAAAGCTCCAATACTTCCAATAATCCTCCAAACGTGCTATGACCTGTAAAAGACTCTATAACACTACAGAATACTAGAAAGACTCTATAAAAAGGACTTATATCATGGCCTAAATAGGGTAAAAACCATGATATATCAGGAGGCCCCTTGCGGAGATTGCAAATCTAGCTGAACAAGACTAACTTCATGAACTCAAGCACCAGTACAGCTTACCGTGTATAGGTTTTCATGAATACATCTCCTGCAAGTGTAGCAATATTCATCACATTGTAAAATTTGAATTGGTAATATAGACCCTTTGTCACAAATGAATTAGCAAAGATTGATGGGACACGCTGAGATACAAAGCGATCAAAAGAGTTGGGATTTAAAAAAAACCTTCTCCTTATCAAGAGGTAGAACTCAGAACCCTTGATTGATGAGAAATATGTGCAACTAACAAAGTAGAAATAGGCCTTGAGCAAATCTGGTCACTAGACTCAACGAGTTGCAACATATTTGGAGTACACGGAAATATAAGAACGGCTCATCCCAATAGTATCTTGTTACATCATGGAAGAACTTCTTCTTCTTGTACCCATCCAAAGGTGGCTCCTTCCCACAAACTAGATAGTTGACTAGATCCGCACACCATGTGAGCTTCTCATCTTGTAGAACACTAGCATCCTCCATACCATTCACGGCATCAATCCCCCTTCTCAATACCTTCACGACCATGAGGCTTTCTTCGTGGAGCTTGTCTTCAATGGGAACGAGGTCCTCTATTCTCATCCTAGACAAGTGATCCGCTACTCCATTCTCTATGCCTTTCTTGTCCACTATCTCTAAGTCGAACTCTTGGAGTAGCAAGATCTATCGTAATAGCCGCGGTTTCGTGTCCTTCTTCGCATGAATGTATCTTAAAGCCACGTGATCGGTGTAGACAATCACCTTTGACCCCAGAACATAAGATCTAAACTTTTCCATGGCAAATACTACGGCCAACAACTCCTTTTACGTGGTTGCATACCTAGTTTGAGCATCGTCTAGAGTTCTACTAGCATAGTATATCACATTGGTGTTCTTGTCTTTTTTTTGACCCAAAACGGCTCCAACCGCATAATCGCTAGCGTCACACATGATTTCAAACGGAAGGTCCCAATCCGGTGTTTAGACTATAGGGGCACTAACCAACGCTTTTTTATCTCTAGGAATGCCCCCATGCACTCCTCATCAAACACAAACTCGACCTCCTTGCAAAGCAACCTTGTGAGAGGCCTTGTGATTTTCGAAAAGTCCTTGATGAACCTTCGGTAGAATCCCGCATGACCCAAGAAAGACCGGATGTCTTTGACCGACCTAGGCGGCTCCAAGCTAACCATCACCTCTATCTTGGCTTTGTCTACCTCAATCCCTTTCTCGGAGATCTTATGCCCGAGCACAATGCCTTCACGTACCATGAAATGGCACTTCTCCCAATTGAGCACCAAGTTTGCTTCTTCGCATCGTTGCAAGACCCTACAAAGATTAGACAAGCAAACACCAAACGAAGATCCATACACGGAGAAGTCGTCCATAAAGACTTCTACCATGTCCTCAATAAGATCGAAAAAATGGACATCATGCAACGTTGGAATATTGCAGGCGCATTACACAACCCAAATGGCATCCTCCGATATGCAAAGGTGCCATATGGGCATGTGAAAGTTGTTTTCTCTTGGTCATTCAGGTGTATAAGTATTTGAAAGAAACCCTAATAACCGTCTAGGAAACAATAAAAAGGATGATTAGCTAGACGCTCAAGCATTTGATCAATAAAAGGTAACGGGAAGTGATCCTTACGAGTAGATGAATTTAACTTCCTATAGTCAATGCACATCCTATGTCCGGTTATTGTCCTAGTAGGAATCATTTCATTCTTTTCATTTCTAACAATCGTCATCCCCCCTTTCTTAGGCACACAATGAACATGTGATACCCAAGTACTATCCGATATTGGGTAGATAATGCCCGCATCTAAGAGCTTAAGAATCTCTCTCTTTACAACATCTTTCAAATTAGGATTCAACCTTCTTTGATGTTCAATAGAGGTCCTTGATTCATCCTCTAAATGGATTCTATGCGTGCACAAACTAGGGAAAATACCCTTGATATTATCCAAAGATAAGCCAATTGTTTTCCTATACTTCCTAAGTTCCGCGAGAAGGGAGGATAGTTCATTTTCATCTAGACTCTCATTCACAATAACCGGGTATGACTCGTTTGGACCTAAGAACGCATACCTTAGTCCCGCGGGAAGTTGCTTTAGGTCCACCTTTGGGGCCTTTAGTTCGCTCCAATCATCCTCCTCAAGACTAGGCTTACCTTTGCTAGCCTCTTCAACGGCTAGAACAAACTCATCTTTAACCGTATCAACTCTTGACCCATCTTGAACCTCGGCACCACAAATACCCAACTCAACAAACGGCGTATCCTTGTCAACCGGCTTGTGCAGATCCATGAGCAGCTCATACCCTTGACTTTCTTTGCTCAAGAACCCATAATCACCACGCTCCCTGGTCAAAACCACTTCCAACCCGTCTTCTACTCTCATTTCCTCAAGTAGCTCGTCGGCTAGCTCATCCATGGTCTCTATGTAGAAACATTGACCGTCTATAGTGGGCTTTTTCATCACCTTGTTGATATCAAACTCAAGCACTTCTCCTTTACCCAAATGGAGATCTATCTTGCCTTTCCTCACGTCGATTATTGCTCCCGCGGTTGCTAGGAATGGTCTACCAAAGATAAGAGGGTCTTTTGGTTCCTCATCCATTTCAAGAACTACAAAGTCCGTGGGGACGATGAAATCCTTCACCACAATAGGAATATCCTCAAGTAAGCCAATATGAACCCTCACGCTCCTATCCGCCAATATTAGAGAGATGTTGCATGCTTTGTAGCGTGTGAAACCTAATCTCTTAGCTACCGAAAATGGCATGAGGCTTACACTTGCTCCAAGATCACACAAACAATGATTGAAAGCTAGAGGACCAAAAGCACAAGGTAAGATAAATGATCTCGGATCTCCTAGCTTCTTGGGTACCATCTTCTTTTGTATGATGGCACTACACTCATGAGTTAGAATGACCATGGATTCCATTTCCTTAGCTCTCTCATTCACGGCATCTTTCAAAAGTTTGGCATATTGAGGGACAAGTAAGAAAGCATCCACCAAAGGCATTGTGAGTTCCACCTTCTCCATTTGCCTATCAAAAATAGCTTTGTACTTGTCCATGAGTTGCTTCTTGAAACGACCGGGAAAAGGTGGCTTAGGAACGTATGGCTTAGGGACGAACACATTTTTCTTTGGATTCTCTTGAGCAATAATAACTCTAGGCTTGATCTTCTCAACTTCTTCAACCTTATCTTGCTCCCTTACTACCTCATCTTCAACCAAATCATCATCTTCTTGAAGTTCCACCCCCCCCACTTTGTTTCTCAATGTCCGCATTGAGAGGAGAAGGAGATTCTCTTGTAGGCAAGACCGTGCCACTTCGCAAGGTTATGGCGTTGCAATACTCCTTAGGATTAGCTTCGGATTTTCCCGGTAGTTGACCTTGTGGTCGTGAAGAAGATGCAACACCTTTGTTCTCCATGTGGTTTACCTTGGAGTTCAAAGCCTCAATCTTTGTGTTGAGGTCGTTGTAAGAGAAATCCACCTTCGTATGGATCTCCGCTTGTCCCTTGAGTAGTTGTTGGAACATGGAGCTCAAATCAAGCTCTTGCGGTTTAGACGTAGTTGCTTGAAAACCGGGTGGAGCTTTGGGTTGAAATCCACCTTGGTTCCCTTGGAATTGGTTCCTTGGGACAAAGGCTTGTTGGTTGGTATTAGAAGCTTGGCCTTGAGGTTGGAATTATTTTTGTGGGGCTCCTTGAGGTTGAGTAGGTTGTGGAGGATAGACTTGATCTTGTGGGTTCTCCACATTTGTATTCCGGTAAGAGAAGTTGGGTTGGTTCCTATAGTTTTGATTGAACCCTTGTCGTTGGTAGTTCCCTTGGTTTTGAAAGTTCCCTTGATTCCCCACGTAGTTAACCTCCTCTTGAATGTTCATTTCTACGTTCTCCTCTTGATAATAACCTTGGTTCTCATCATAAGCATCCACAAAGTTGACCATCTTTTGGGAAGACACTAGTAGTTTATCAATCAAGTTGGCTTGCTTGTCCAACTTGTCGTTAAGAGCCTTCATATCTTTAGCCCGCTTGTTCTCATCAAAATCACTAGTGGTCCTCGTGGCACGATCATAGTCGTCGCCATAGGTACTGTCACTTTGGGCCAAATTCTCGACAAGCTCCATTGCTTCCTCAACGTCCTTAGCTAAGAAGTTCCCGTTAGATGCCGTGTCAAGTAGCATACGGATCTTGGGCAAAGCACCGCGGTAGAGGGTGCTTAGGAGAGAGGCGTTTGTAAAGTCGTGATGTGGGCATTGAGACGTGTAGCTTCTAGATCTCTCCCAAGCATCGTTGAAAGACTCATTGGACCGTTGTGTGAAACTTAAGATCTCGTTGCGAAGCTTGTCGGTTCTAGCCGGTGAGAAGAATTTGGCGAGAAACGCGCGTTTGCAATCATCCCACGAAGTGATAGATCCTTGGGGTAAGGTCTTTTCCCATTGGTGAGCCTTGTCACCCAAAGAGAATGGGAAGAGACGAAGCTTGAACCCATCTTTGGAGACCCCATTGATCTTCGTGAGACCACATATCCAGTCAAATTGGTCAATGTGGTCCAAGGGATCCTCCATGGACAGGACATGAAATTTGTTGGCTTGAACCATGTTGATAACCCCCACCTTCACTTCGAAGTTGTTATTCTCCACCGGTGGAGCTTGAATGCTTTGGCGGTTTTGGTGAGCATTAGCGGCCATCGCCTTCTCCAACGGCGTTTCTAGCTCTTGGTGGGTGGTTGGGACGGTGATGGTTTCCATTGCCACCACTTATATGCTCAATTTAATACCCTAACAGTACTAAAGCAGTTGTTGTAGTCTAGCTAGGGGTCGAACACAAGGATCCACAGAAATCACTCAATAAATTATAGAATCAAGCTAAGCTAAGCAATTCAGGTTAAGCAGAAAACAGAAAGCAGTAAACGATTTGTATTCAATGGGGAAAAGATAGGTTCAGGGATATTTCTCAGGAAATCAATGAATGCAAATAAACTAACTAATCAGAGTTCAGGTTAAGCAAAGTTCTAGAACTCAAATCACTAATGCATAGTTAACCAACTGTCGTTGCGAAAACTATCTAAATCTAAACTTCAGAATCCCAAATTTCTTTGCAAATCCCTAAGAATAAATCAGCCTTAATTTCAAGTTTGATATGTTCACAAATCAATTAAACCAAATTTCTTTGCGAATAATCAATTTGCTCACCCTAGTTCTATAAGGTAATTAATTGCACTGTCGTGCCTAATCAATTATCCTAAGATCTAAGTTCTAGGTGATCAATCTAGAATTAGCTATGAGAACAACCTAAGGTGAAGAACTAATTCAGATTGTGAACCCTAAATAACTAATCAACTTAGCATTCAAAGAAATCCCTAATGAGAATCCCCAAACCTAACAAGAGATCTACTCAGACATGGAGATTAAATTAATAAACATGTTTGAATAAATACTCTATATAAAATCAAACAGAGAAACAAGGTTTGAGATCTGATCTCGGACGAAGGGAAATCAGAATTGTATCTCTCACCAAAATCTCTCTTAAACTTAAGCAAAATAAAGCATAGCCTAAACAGATGGCTTAAAACTCCTATTTATAACCTAAATCACGACTTGGGGTCTTCTTGTAAATATCAAAGACTTCTGGGCACTTTTGTAATTCCTCAAATCTTGATAAAACTCGCGGGTCGTGTCTTGCTTCGATGGGTATCGATCGATACCAGGGGGTATCGATCGATACTGGCCGTGAAAACAGATACTCAGCAACACGACTTCAGCTTCTGCTCCAAAGTGCTCCCATAATCTTCAATATCTCCAATAATCCTCCAAACGTGCCAAGACCTGTAAAAGACTCTAAAAGACTACAAAATACTAGAAAGACTCTATAAAAGGACTTATATCATGGCCTAAATAGGGTAAAAACCATGATATATCAACCACCTCCTTGATTGTTGTCGTGACCATCTCTATTCCCACCGTTCCGTTGGTGGGGAATAGGTTGTTGGGGGAATAGGCTCATGGGGAATAGGCTCGTTGATGTTCCCAAGTGGAACGTCTCTCAAGTCTTCCATTTCGACGATCACTTCCTCTTGAACACGCGCTCTATTTCTTCTTGCTCTAGAACCTCTCTCAAGTTGATCAATATCGTCTCTTGGCTCGACTAGATTAGTGTTGTCACGGGAACGGGTATGCATACACCTATAGAGAGTAAAAGCAAAGAGAAAGCAAACGATATTAGTAACTTTGTAGAAAATAAGACTTAAGCTCACTAAGAATCTAAGAAAGAATCCCAATATGGCAATGGCGCCAAATTGATACAAGACTTTTTAGTCTCTAGGAGGTATCAATAACTCCAACACGTGTAGTATGAAGGTTATCAATCCATAAAGGGATTTATCCTAATCACTAAGAATGCAAGGTTCATAAGTAATTTAAGCTAAACAAGGTAATTGGTGATTAAGTATTCAAGTTCAAATTAAGCACAAATTAAGCATGGCAATAACTAAACGAGTTGTAATTCAAATAACAAAAGCGGAACTAGAGATGAGGTTAATGATATAAGGTGATCCAAGTCCAATTAGTGGTGTTCATTTACTCAAGAAGCTAATTCCTAGGCAATAGACCTCTAATCTAGATTAGTTCTCTTTCAAGCAACTAATCACTATGTTAATTATCAAGTCCATTAGCAAATCATCATTTGTGGATTAACAACTAACAAGCATTAAGAATCATAACAAGATCAACCAAAGATATGCCCTAAACAACTAATATCTTAGGTTAGGAACATAAATCTCTTGTCTAGTTGGTCTTGGCATTTCATCAAACACTTGGTGTTCATGAAATGCCTTGAGATCTAGATCCACTCTGTCAAGTTAGATCTAGCATTGGAGACTCTAGACAAGAAGGAATATAAGATTATCTAACCCTAAACACCACTAATCAAACCCTAGATCACCCTAATCTACCACATCTCAAGATCCTAAAAGGACTACTCAAGATCCATCAAGAACACCTTAAAATCGATTATGATAGAAGATGATTCCATGGATAGATGTTTGATTAATCAAGATAGAAAGAGGATAGATGGAAGAGATTGATGGAAAGAAATACTAAATTGCATAAATCAAAATATCCTTCTTACAAATCTCAAACTCTCTCAAAGGTAAGGGTTTTGAGCCTAAGAAAAAGCATAAAGAGTAAAAATTAGGTCAAGTTATGTTTATAGTGAATAATATCCGACCGGGTCGACCCGGAACAAACAGGGTTCCGACCCGGTCGAATTGGATTTTTTTGCCGAAAACCCGACCTTGCTCTTTTTGATCGGTCGGATTTCTCCTTCTCCGGGTCGGTCGGATTCTTGGAAACTCCCTGCCCTACGACCAGCCAAAACCGACCACGCCGATTGAGGTCGTTCGGAATTTTCCCCGGGGGAAGTTTTTGCCGAGGACCGCGCCTCTTTCGGTCGGCCGGGTTTCTCCTCTTCGGGCCGGTCGGTTTTCTCGGGAACTCCCTGCCCCACGACCGGCTGAAACCGACCAAGCCGATTGGGGTCGGTCGGAATTTTTGCCGGGGGATCTTTTTGACGAGGACCGCGCCTCTTCGGGTCGGTTGGGTTTCTCCTCTTCGGGCCGGTCGGCTTTCTCGGAGACTTCCTGCCCCTACGACCGGCTGAAACCGACCATGCCGATTGGGGTTGGTCGGAATTTTCCTCGGACCGACTAAGATGCATCGCACGGGTGCTGGTTGGTTGTGCTTGAGCTTCGGGGCTTCCCGAACATCTCCGAGCCGCTCCAAAGTACCTAGAATAGACTCCATAACATGCAAGACACTCTAAGACCTAGTGCAAAACGTCTTATTCTCTAAACAAGACCGAAACATGCAAGAAAGACTTAGATATGCTCGAATGCGACTCAAAATGCAAAGTGAAATGTATGTTATGAAGGCTAAAATGAGAGGATATCAATCACATAGCAACAAAAACAGAGAAAACGGATTTAAGGTATATATAATATATCCACATGAATTTGATTTCAGAGGCAAAAATATTTCTCATCATCATGCTCTGCTTCCTTCCAATACCAGTAAAAACCAATATCCGAAATTTCTATTGGCCAATATGCATTTTCTGGGAAGCTCAGCTATTGAACAGCCCAAGACAGAAAACAAAGGAGCGTAAGTGCCAATATATTGCATCAATTGAGTACCCTTTTCTCGATTTTGTTCAAAACCCAGAAAAATCAAAACCCAGAAAAAGCTAGGAGAAAGTTGAAGGAAAAGAGAGAAAGAGAGAAGAAGCTTACCAGAGTGAGAAGTAGCCGGGGAGAAGCCGCCGAAGAGAATCCGCCGGAGAGAAGCCAACGAAGAGAAGCTGCCGGAGTCGAGAGTTGGAGAATAGGAGAATCAGAGAAGCCAACCGGAGAGAAGCTAGGAGCTCTGTCTCTGCGTTAGATCTAGGTTTTTGCAAAGTAATTTTCTTATTTTGTGAGGGGTACTTTTGTCAATTTTTTTTTTTGGACTGAGCTGATTCATCCAGCTGAGCCAGTTTGGAGCAGCCAGCTGAGTCTCTTTTTTTATTCATAAGTTTTAATACTCATCTAGATGGGTCATTTGGATGTTATGATTTTAGCACTAAAACAAACATCATTTGTCATTTTCACCCAGATGATCCATCTGGGTGAACAACCAAACAAGGCCTAAATCCTATCTAATCACTTGATGTTATCGACCGTAAACCCTATAAAATTCCTGAATGCCCAACGCTTTTAATCTATTGCTTTAAACCGTTTACTTGCTTGCTTATTTATTTTTCGCACTTAGTTTAGTTTCATTCTCTAGCTACAAAAACCGTGACACAAAACCCCCTTTTTATCGATTAGGACTAGAGTCGAGTTAGTAACCGTTAGAAATCATAAGCACAAAAATCCCTTTGGATTCGATCCCTAAGTACTACTGCGTTTGCAGCTTTATTTTAGGGTAAAACTTGTTAGACAATACCCGCACGATCAAGTTTTTGGCGCCGTTGCCAGGGATTTGATCGTTGCTTGTTTGATTTCTTGTTCTAATTTCCGCTCTAGACCACTTGATTTTCGAGTATTTTCTGTAGCTATTTTGACATCTCTTTTTATCTTTGCTTTCTTTGTTTTTAGGTGCATGAACACTAGGAGAACTCCTACTAATGTTTTGCCACTTCTAGACGAGATTGACAAACACGAAAGAGAACTCTGAAGACTCAAAATGACGCTAAAGATGGCTGATCCAAACGCCCATCAAGAAGATCAACAAAATTGTGGTCAACATGATCACGAAGATGACGAACATGATATCTTAGATCACGAAGAAGATTGAGAGGTTGATCGTGGAGCAAACGACCAGCCGCTGCTCGATGACGAAGGAAATCCGATCCTTCCAGCTGTTCCTCTAAACGCGGAAAGAGACAATAACCGCAATGGTGAAATTCCGAGAAGACAAGCTCCCGTCGATCTCGATGCTCCTCTAAATGGTCACAATGCCAATAATCCAATCTTACCCGCAAATCCTCCAAGGAAACAAGCCCGTAACCGCGTCATCGCTCATTTTGACGCACCGCATCAACACTTCCAAAACCAAGCTGGTATCGATCGATATCAGTAAAGAAATCGCCTTAGTATCGACCGATACTAGGTAGTATCGATTGATACCGACGGGCTTAGTCGAAACTTGACAGCTAAAACCTAATGGCGAAATTGAGTCCCCGGAAACGGCGCCAAATTTGATATGCTCAAATTAATACCCTAAAAGTACTAAGCAGTTGTTGCAGCAATAGTAGGGGTCGAACACAAGGACTCACAGAAGTCACACAATAAGTTGTATAGTATCAAGCTAAGCTAAGCAATTCAGGTTTAACAGAAAGCAGAAAGTAGTAAACGAGTTGTAATTCAGTTAGGGAAAGATTAGGTTCATTGATATTTCTCAAGAAATCAATGAATGCAAAATAAACTAACTAATCTAAATCTAAACCTCAGAATCACTAAGCTATAATCTAAATCTAAAGATTAGGTTCAGATTTAGCGCTGTTCTTGAACTCAAATCACTAAGCTATAATTAACCAACTGTCGTTGCGAGAATTATCTAAATCTAAACCTCAGAATCCCAAATCTCTTTGCAAATTTCTAAGAATAAATCAGCTTTAAAGTTCAGGTTTGATATGTTCACAAATCAATTAAACCAAATCTCTTTGCGAGTAATCAATTTGCTCAACCTAAGTTCTATCATGTAATTAATCGCACAGTCGTGCCTAATCAATTATCCTAAGATCTAAGTTCTAGGTGATCAATCTAGAATTAGCTTTGAGAACAACCTAAGGAGAAGAACTAATTTAGATTGTGAACCCTAAGTAACTAATCAACCTAGCATTCAAAGAAATCCCTTATGAGAATCCCCAAACCTAACAAGAGGTCTACTCAGACATGGAAAATGAATCAATAAACATGTTTGAATAAATACTTAATAGAAAGAAAGAGTAACAAGATGTTTTGAGATCTGATCTCGGACGAAAGGAGATACAGACTTGGACTCTCACAAAAGCTCTCTCTCAAATTCAGAACAAAATAAGCGTGGCCAACAAAGTGGCTGTAAAATCCCGATATATAACCTAAAACACGAGTTGGGGTCTTCTTGTAATTATTAAAGACTTCTGGACCAAGTTGCAATTCTTCAACTCTTCATTAAAGTCGCGAGTTGTGTCTGCCTCGATGAGTATCGATCGATACCAGGGGGTATCGATCGATGCTTGACGTGAAATCGGGTACTCAGCAACACGAACTCCAGTTTTGCTCCAAAATGCTCCAGAAAGTTCCAATTTCTCCAATTAGTCCCCAAACGTGGTAAGACCTGTATAAGACTCTAAAATACTACGAAATAGTAGAAAGACTCTATAAAATGGACTTATATCATGGCCTAAAACGGGTAAAAACCATGATATATCAACTCCCCCAGACTTAGCATTTGCTTGCCCTCAAGCAAAACAGAAAACTAAATCAGAGAAAGAGGTTTGAAAACGCGGAGACTCACTCGTTCAGAAACTATTGCAAAGATCCTTTTCCCAAGTGCCCAAATGTTACCTAACCCGCTTTTGATCTAACCACCATGTACTTCTCCCTAGACATTCGCAGCTTTTCCAGACTCCATACATTATCTTGCAGCATTGTTCAAATAAAGCCCTCATCGCCAGTTCCATCGCTGCAGCTAATGTTCAAGAAACTTCTAGACTCTTTACCAAACGATATCATGACAAGGAACCACCCTTTTTCACACTTTTTGTATCACTTTCTCTTCCCCATACTTATTTCTTATTATGTTCTCTTTTTTTTTATGAACTTGCATATACATATCAAGATCAGAAACGCGAGTATTGATTGTGTTTGCCACCGAATCCCCGGTTCTTCCCTCTCTATGTATCAAAGGATGTAGGCGAATAATGGCATCATAGGAAAATCCTAGCCTCGCTTCCAATCCTTTGTGTGATCATTCCCTCTTAAGTAGAATAATGGGATCGCTGAAAATTTTCCTAACCCTCTACTCAGAAGAAAATCATTTCAATCTTTTATGCTCTTATTTATCAACTTATAACAGGGGAGAGAGATACTATTACTCTAAACACATGGGTTCCTTTATCAGATATGAATGATGAATCAAGTTCTATGAACACTAACCACATTGATGAAGTGTAAAATTTTGGCTCAGGCTTCAGAAGAACTCTGCTGGAGACATGGATGTTTTCTAGTCAACTGGTCAGTCCTTGGATTTTTCATTAGTCGATCTAGAGTTGATCCTGCAACACTGTTCACTCAAGAATCAAATCAAAGCAACAATTCAAGCACATGATCATCATCTCCAACAAGTTTTGACTCAATAAAACGTTTTTGACTCGATAAAACAACTGACTTTAAGAAAAACAAACACGATGTCAGCAGACACCTCCCCCAGACTTGAACAACACTGTCCCCAGTGTTATCTAGCCTAGAGTAGGTAAAAGAAGACAAATAAATAGGATACAATTGGGAAAAACAAGAAGTTACCTTACTGGAACATCAATATCGATCGACACACGGCCTGGTATCGATCGATACCAGGCTTAAATCGATTTGAGGAACCGTACAGTCGCGATTGGTATCGATCGATACCAGGAGGTATCGATCGACACTAGGTGATTTGCTCCTTGTTTAACCTGTCACAAATACAAACGAACAAAAAATACAAAATAAAAAGACTCAAAAACAGACTCACCAGTGGGTTGCCTCCCACCAAGCGCTCGTTTAACGTCATTAGCTTGACTGTAACGCCTTTCAGGCTGTGGGTGCATCATCCAAAGGCATTATCTGCCCTGTTGGAATTTTGGCTTTCGCCCAATAAGGTTTCACCCTCTGTCCATTGACAGTAAATTCATCGCCTGCAGGACCTATCAGCACAACAGCTCCATGTGGTCTGACCTCCTTTATCGTGAAGGGACCTGACCAACGAGAACGCAGTTTACCAGGAAACAATTGCAAACGAGAGTTATGCAGAAGTACCTGGTTATTTGGCTCGAAGTGTCTGGAGATGATCTTCTTATCATGATAAGCCTTTGTTCTCTCCTTGTACAGCTTTGAGTTCTCGTAGGCGTGGTGCCTAATCTCATCCAGCTCGTTTAGCTGAATCAACCTTCTTTCTGCAGCAGGCTTGATGTCAAAGTTCAGCAACTTCGTCGCCCATGCTGCCTTGTGCTCAATCTCTACTAGAAAGGTGACATGCCTTCCTATACAGCAGGTGAAATGGTGTAGTGCCCAATGGTGTCTTGAAAGCAGTCCTGTAAGCCCATAATGCATCATCCAACTTGGTAGACCAATCCTTCCTTGAAGCACCTACTGTCTTTTCCAGAATCTCATTGATTTGCCTGTTGGAGACCTCGACTTGCCCACTGGTTTGAGGGTGATATGGAGTAGCCACTCGATGGTTTACACCATACTTCTTCAGCAACCTCTCGAACATCTTGTTGATAAAGTGAGAGCCACCATCACTGATGACAATTCGAGGTACTCCAAATCGAGGGAAGATGATGGTTTTAAACAGCTTAATAACCACCGCGGAGTCATTCCTCTCACTAGCAATTGCTTCCACCCATTTGGACACATAGTCCACAGCAACCAAGATGTACCTGTTCTTGTGTGACGAGGGAAAAAAACCCATAAAATCGATACCCCAGCAATCAAAAACCTCAACCTCAAGGATGAAATTCTGCGGCATCTCATGTGTCTTGCTGATCTTCCCTCTCCTCTGACAGACATCACACTGTGAGATATAAGCATGAGCGTCCTTGAACATAGTAGGCCACCAGAAGCCTGCTTGAAGAACCTTGGATACCGTCTTGAAAGTAGCAAAATGACTAGCGTATTCAGACTCATGGCAATGGAAAAGGATAGCTGGCATCTCAGACTCTGCAACGCACCTTCTGTAAATACCATCTGAGTAATGCTTGTAAAGGTAAGGCTCATCCTAGAAGAATCGCCTTATCTCCCGCATAAACTTCTTCCTTGTATATGTTGTGGGATACTAAGGCTCAGTCTCTACAGCAAGGTAATTGGCAATGTCTGCGTACCATGGACGTGCAGCACTAGAGTCAGCAACCAAATAGACATCATAGGAGTTTAAGTGCTCTATAGACAAAACAGGTTCAGGTCGCGACGGGTATCGATCGACACTAGGTGAGTATCGATCGATACCGAAAGTCTGCATTCGTGGAAATTGCAGATTTTCGGGATACAGGTCCTGAAGTTGAGCTTCAATGCGGTAAATACCTTCCTCTGGTAAGCAATCATCAATAGGGACGACCTCATCAACCTTTAGTCGCGACAAGTGATCCGCAACGCCATTCTCAACTCCTCTCTTGTCCTTGATCTCAATGTCGAAACCCTGGAGCAAAAGAACCCATCGGCATAGACGAGGTTTGAGATCCTTGTTCTTCAGCAAGTATTTGAGTGCAACATGATCTGTGTGAACAATGACCTTACTCCCAATCAGGTAGGACCGAAATTTCTCAAAAAAGAAAACGACTGCGAGCAACTCCTTCTCAGTGGTGCTGTGATTTCGCTGAGCATCATCCAACGTTCTGCTGGCATAATAAATAGCGTGAAGCTTCTTGTCTTTCCTCTGACCCAGCACAGTGCCCACAGCAAAATCGCTTGCATCGCACATGACCTCAAATGGTAAACACCAATCAGGTGGTTGGACAACATGAGCACTCACCAATGCCTTCTTGATCTCCTCGAAGGCTACAAGGCAATCAGATGTGAAATCAAACTTGACTTCCTTACATAGCAGGGCTGTGAGTGGACGTTCAAGCTTGGAAAATCCTTGATGAATCTCATGTAGAACCCAACATGACCAAGGAAGCTTCGTATCTCAGGAACAGATCGTGGAGGTTGCAAGCTTGTCATGACCTGAATCTTAGCCTTGTCGACTTCGATTCCTGCCTTAGAAACATTGTGCCCAAGAACAATGCCATCTTGAACCATGAAGTGGCACTTCTCCCAATTAAGAACCAAGTGCTTCTCCTCGCATCGCTGAAGCACTTTGCACAAGTTATCCAGACAATCTTTGAATGACGATCCATACAGTGAAAAGTCGTCCATGAACACCTCCATAAACTCCTCTGTCATGTCTGTGAAAATCGACATCATGCACCGCTGAAAGGTTGCTGGAGCGTTACATAATCCAAATGGCATTCGTCTGTAGGCGAACGTGCCATAGGGACATGTAAAGGTCGTCTTTCCATGGTCCTCTGGATGTATAGGAATCTGGAAAAAACTTGAGTACCCATCGAGAAAACAGTAGTATGGGTGACTCGCTAACCTCTCCAGCATCTGGTCAATGAATGGCTGTGACATCCCAAACCTCAAATTTTTAAAAATTTTCCCACCACCTACTACACTCCATTAAAACCCACTAAGCCATCCACTACCTCCTTCACCAAACCCCCTCCACAAACGCTTCCACCAACCAAACTCCACCATCTCCACCCAATTATACTACATCAACTTTTTGGTGTATAAAAGGGAGAGAAGGAAGAGAAGAGAAGAATCGCAAAAGAGAAAGAAGAAGAATAGAGAAAAAGAGAGAAAGAAGAAGAGAGAAAGAAGAGAAAAGAAAGAACAAAGAGAGAGGTCACATTACCGTAAAAGAAAGGAGAATAGAGAGAGAGGAAGAGAGGAGTTTTCGTTCACCACCGTCAACTCCCGAGCACCACCACCGTGAGCTGCTCACCGCTGGAGAAGATTCCGCTAGCACCAGAGCTACCACACGTCATCTCTTCTCCATCCCTTCGGCTTCTCCGTGTAGTCACCGTACGTGAAAGGGAGGTGCGATCCGAGCCACCACCACCGCCTCCGTTCTTAGTCGCCGGTCCACCGTCGTGCATCACGGAGGACGCAGTTGTCGTTGGAGTCCCGGAGCAGCACCGCCGAGGGAGTTGTCGTGATCAAAGGTGGTTGCTTGCGTCACAAGTTACTGCTGCATCTCCTCCGTTCGAGTTTGCCGTTGACACCAGCCACTCCGATCTGCTCCGACCAGCCTCGTCCACATCTCGTCGGGGCCAAGCTTTCACCGCCATCACTCAGCTGCCGTGAAGGTAACGAACATACCCCTCTTTCACGTGAAGTATTGTGCAAAGGAAGAAGATGAGTGGAAATTGGGATTTATAATTATGGTTGGTTTATTCTGGTTCGCTGGTTTAATTCGGTTAGAGAACTAAATTGATTGGGAGTTAGTTCAACCTGGTTTAGTTGAATTTGGATTTGGTTTAGTGGTTAATTGGTTTATGTTGGTTTAAGGATTTAATTGATTAAATGGATATTAATCAATTAAATGCCGGTTTAGCTAAACCAA
>PKML01043746.1:5326-41140 GCA_002933935.1 Eutrema yunnanense
AGAATTAGCTTTGAGAACAACCTAAGGTGAAGAACTAATTCAGATAATAAATCCTAACAGATAATCAACCTAGCATTCAAAGAAATCCCTATGAGAAAACCCCAAACCTAACAGGTGATCTACTCAGACATGGAAATTGAATCAATAAACATGGCTGAATAAATACTCAAATAGATAATAAGAAAGAGTAACAAGATGTTTGAGATCTGAATCTCGGACGAGGGGAAATTCAGACTTGTCTCTCTTCTCACCCAGATCTCTCTTAAAATCAGAACAAATAAAGCATATCCTAAACAGATGGCTGAAAACCTAATTATATAGGTAAAACACGAATTGGGTCTTCTTGCAAATATCAGAGTCTTCTGGGCACTTTTGCAATTCTTCAAACTTCATAAAAAGTCGCGGCCCATGATTTCCCGACGGGTGTCGATCGATACCAGGGGGTATCGATCGATACTCATTGCTCAAATCGGGCACTTAGTCATCTGACTTCACTTTCGCTCCAGAATGCTCCATAGAACTCCAATATCTCCAATAATTCTCCAAATGTGCTAAGACCTGTAAAAGACTCTAAAAAGACTCCAAAACACTAGAAAGACTCTATAAAAAGACTTATATCATGGCTTAAACAGGGTAAAAACTATGATATATCAATTGGGGAGATTGTGTACTCACTGCGGTATTTCTTATCAATAGATTGCCTTCTGAGTTACTTAATAACAAGTCACCATTGGAGTTATTGACTTGTAAACAGCCGGCTTATCATTTGCGAATGGTCTTTGGTTGTCTATGTTATGGGTCTACATCACCTAAGCAAAGACACAAATTCCAACCTCGTGCAAGATCATGTGCTTTTCTAGGATATCCAGCTGGTGTTAAGGGATATAAACTTTTGGATCTTGAATCTCATAGAATACTCATTTCTCGACATGTAGTATTTTATGAGACAATATTTCTTTTTGCTGTCAATAAGGAAAACCATTCTCAGATTGAATTACTCCGTTTGGCTGAACAATCTGATATGAGTGCAGAAAAGAATGAAGACGTTCATACAAGCACATCTGGAGTTGTAGAAGATTCAACTCAAGTTACAGATATGCCCAAAACTGATGCACATGAAGATATTCTTGTCGAAAATGAGTACTATACTCTAGCTGATGAGTTTCCTGATTTTTTTTGCAGAAGAGATTGCTGAGATTGATAAGTCACCTAATTCCAAAAGACCTATCAAAACTCCACCTTATCTCAAAGATTATTACTGCAATTTGGTCACTTCAGGAATTCAATATCCCATTTCTGATTTTCTGACTTATGACAGACTATCAACATAGCATAAAACTTGGGAAATTGCTCATTTAATTCCTGAACTATTTTCGCTGGCTCAATTTATTCCTCAACTATCGCTTGCTCAAAATAATTCCCCAAGTTGTAGTTGACTGCGCAAAATCGGGATTAAAAAAGTCAAACGTTAATTACTAAATGGATACAAGTCCACTAAATCGGCTGTAACTCATTCAATACAACCTTAAATGAGTTGAAATCATTTCCATTGGAAATCTAACTCAATTTCCTATAACTTTCATGAAGAGAGCCATATCTAAATTCAAAGAAACGACTTCCATCCGAGTAGATCTTCTAAATACATATTCTTGATACAAGATTGACTCGGATGGAAGCCTTCCCTTTGGATTTAGCTTTGGAGCTCTTCATCAAAGGTATAGGAAATTGAGTGAGCTTTCTAATGGAAATAGTTTCAACTCATTCAGAGTTGTATTGAAGGAGTTACAACTACTAAATGGATATATGTCCACTAAATCGGCTCTAACTCCTTCAATACAACCCCTAATGAGTTAAAACTACTCCCATTGGAAATCTCACTCAATTTTATATAACGTTGATGAAGAGCTCCAAAGGTAAATCTAAAGGGAAGGCTTCTATCCGAATCAATCTTGCATCAAGAATATGTGTCTATAAGATCGACTCGGATGGAAGTATTCCCTTTGAATTTAGATATGGCGCTCTTCATGAAAGTTATAGACAATTGAGTTAGATTTCCAATAGAAGTAGTTTCAACCCATTTGGGGTTGAATTGAAGGAGTTACAACCGATTAAGTGTACTTATATCCATTTAGTAATTAGCGTTTGACTTTGTTAATCCTAATTTTGCGCAGTCAACTACAACTTGGGGAATTATTATGAGCAAGCGATAGTTGAGGAATAAATTGAGCTAGAGGAAATAGTTCAGGAATTAAATGAGCAATTTCCCCATAAAACTTATGCTTGTGCCCTCATTCAACATACGGAACCAACAACATATACACAAGCCAAGAAGTTAAAGATCTAGGATGAACCAAAGGATATTGAGATGAATGATCTCGAATCTACATCAACATGGATTGTGGTCTCTTTACCTCCGGGAAAACATCCAATGGGCTGTAAATGGGTTTATAAAGTGAAACTCAATGCAGATGGTACCTTGGAACGTTATAAAGCTCGTTTAGTTGCAAAGGGGTATACACAACATGAAGGCATTGATTATGTGGATAGTTTTTCCCCTGTAGCTAAACTGACGACATTTAAGAGCTTAATAGCAATTGCTTCTACTAAGGGTCAACGATTTGGGTACAACAACAACCGAAACTTCAACAACAACACTTAGCAAGGTGGGTACAAGTTTGAGGGAAACCAATCTGGTTTTGGAGCAAAACAATTCACTCAAAAACCACTACAGAGCAGCGATTTCGCTCGCAATTATGGGAACTCTTCGTACCAACCCATCTCTCCAAAATCCACATAGAGTAAGATGGAATCCATGCTTGAACAACTTCTTCAGGGACATCAGAAGTTGCAAGTGGATTTCAATGGAAAGTTTGACTCTCTGTACACTGATCTGAATGGGAAAATTAAAGCTATCAATCTGACTCAGAGGAAGCTGGAAACTCAAGTTGCTCAGACTGCAGCAGCTGTGAAGAGGCAGGAAGGTTTTCTTCCAGGGAAAACTGAGAATCCAAGAGCACACATCAATGCTATTACCTTGAGGAGTGGAAAAGAGGTGATTTCAGGAGTGAAGAACAACCCAATTGCAGAGAATCTCGTCGATCTTGCTGAAGATGACGATTGGGAATCTGAAAATCACCATGTATCGATCGACACCAGCCAGTGTCGATCGACACCAGTCCAAACACCTGCACGAGAGGATCCAAAATCCCGTGTGTCAATCGATACTCCTCTAGTATCGGTCGATGCTGAGACGCAGATCGAGAAGGAGCCCAAGATTGTCAAGGAGAGGGTGTATAAACCCAAGATGCCTTATCCTATGTCTCCTAAGATGACAAAGAAGGAATGGGAGGACGCCAGATGCAAGGCTATGCTGGATAAGTTGGTTGTGGAGCTTCCTTTTGTTGATCATATTAAGTCTTCTCCAGCTTTCAGGAGGTATGTGAAGAAGATGGTGTCTAGCAATGTGAACCTTGAGGAAGGTGTCATGATGATTACATCTGAGTGCAATGCGATTCTACTCAACAAAATTCCCAAAAAGCTACCAGACCCAGGGAGCTCTGTTTTAGATTGCACTATCTTCACAGAGAGATTCGAGCGTGCCTCTGCGACATTGGGTCTAGTGTGAACCTTATGCCACACTCAATTGCCAAGCGAATGGGGATGACAGATTTCCAGTCTACAAGGATTTCGCTGGTACTTGCTGATCGCTCAGTGCGACTTCCAGAGGGACTACTTGAAGATGTCCCAATCAAGATTGGGAATTGCTTGATCCCAACAGATTTCATCGTTCTAAAGTACGATGCTGAGCCTAAGGATCCTCTTATCCTGGGCAGACCATTTCTTGCAACTGCTGGAGACTTGATTGACTGCAGGAATAGACAGATAGCTCTCAACATTGGTGATTTGGTGATGTCCTTTAACATGGAAAAGATGATGAAGAAGCCAACAATCGATGGGCAGGCATTCTATATGGACACCTTCAGTGACATAGCTGAGGAGTACTTCCTAGAGATGCACCCTGAGGATCCACTGGAGAGAGCATTGGTCTGTTCAACCACTTCGGAGGTCCATTCGTGTGATGATACTGCTGGATACTCGAAGATGCTCGATTCAGCATCACCAGTATTGATCGATACCCCTCTAGTATCGGTCGATACCCTGCGGCAAGAAGGAGAGTTGGTCGACAGTTCTAAACAAGCTGCTGGGCTTGGTGATTGGAGTGCAGAGAATGCTCCTAAGGTGGAATTAAAGCCACTTCCAGCAAATATGAGGTATAGTTTTCTTGGTCCTAATTCCACATACCCTGTAATCGTTATTGCTTCCTTGAACAACACATAGACTGCCTTACTGCTGAGCAAGCTGCGCAAGTATCGCAAAGCTCTTGGCTATTCTCTTGCTGACATTTCAGGTATAGCACCAGACTTGTGCATGCATCGGATTCACCTGGAGGATGAGTCAAAGTCTTCGATTGAGTGTCAAAGGAGGCTGAATCCTAACCTGAAGGAAGTGGTCATGAAGGAAGTGATGAAGCTGTTGGAAGCAGGGATTATCTATGCCATCTCAGATAGTTCTTGGGTTAGTCCAGTTCACGTTGTGCCTAAGAAAGGGGGTATAACTGTGGTAAAGAATGAGAAGGATGAGATGATCCCTACAAGGACAATCACTGGTCACATGATGTGTATTGACTACAGGAAGCTGAATGCGGCTACAAAGAAGGATCACTTCCCATTGCCATTCATCGACCAGATGCTGGAGAGGTTAGCGAGTCACCCATACTACTGTTTTCTCGATGTGTACTCAGGTTTTTTTCCAGATTCCTATACATCCAGAGGATCAGGGAAAGACGACATTTACATGTCCTTATGGCACATTCTCCTACAGAAGAATGCCATTTGGATTATGTAACGCTCCAACGACCTTTCAGCGATGCATGATGTCGATTTTCACAGACATGACTGAGGAGTTTATGGAGGTGTTCATGGATGACTTTTTAGTGTATGGATCGTCATTCAAGGATTGTCTGGATAACTTGTGCAAGGTGCTTCAGCGATGCGAGGAGAAGCACTTGGTTCTTAATTGGGAGAAGTGCCACTTCATGGTACAAGATGGCATCGTTCTTGGGCACAAGGTTTCTAAGGCAGGGATCAAAGTTGACAAGGCTAAGATTCAAGTCATGACAAGCCTGCAACCTCCACGATCTGTATCTGAGATTCGAAGTTTCCTTGGTCATGCTGGGTTTTGCAGGAGGTTCATCAAGGATTTCTCTAAGCTTGCACGCCCACTCACAGCCCTGTTATGCAAGGAAGTCAAATTTGATTTCACATCTGATTGCCTTGCAGCCTTCGAGGAGATTAAGAAGGCATTGGTGCGTGCTCCTATTGTTCAACCACCTGATTGGAGTTTACCTTTTGAGGTTATGTGCGATGCGAGCGATTTTGCTATTGGAGCTGTGTTGGGTCAGAGGAAAGACAAAAAGCTCCATGATATTTACTATGCCAGCAGGACGTTGGATGATGCTCAGCGAAATTACAACACCACTGAGAAGGAGTTACTTGCAGTTGTTTTCTCTTTAGAGAAATTTCGGTCCTACTTGATTAGGAGCAAGGTTATTGTTCACACAGACCATGCTGCTCTCAAATACCTGCTGAAGAACAAGGACCTCAAGCCTCGTCTATGCCGATGGGTACTTTTGCTCTAAGGGTTCGATATCGAGATCAAGGACAAGAAAGAAGTCGAGAATGGCGTTGCTGACCACTTATCGCGATTAAAGGTCGATGAAGTCGTACCTATTGATGATTTCTTGCCAGAGGAGGGCATTTACTTCATTGAAGCTCAGCTTAAAGACGTTTATCCCGAAAATCTACAATTTTCACGAGTGCAGACCTTCAGTATCGATCGATACTCACCTAGTATCGGTCGATACCAGACGCGATTTGGACCAGTTTTACCTACAGAGCACTTCGACTCTTATGACGTCTATCTAGCTGCTGTATCTAGTCCTGCACGACCATGGTACGCTGACATTGCTAACTACCTTGCTGTAGAGACTGAGCCCAAGCATCCCACAAAGTATGCACGGAAGAAGTCTATGCGCGAGATGAGGCGATTCTTCTGGGATGAGCCTTACCTATACAAGCACTGCTCATATAGTATCTACAGAAGATGTGTTGCAGAGTCTGAGGTGCCAGCGATTCTTTTTCATTGTCATGGGTCTGAGTATGCTGGTCACTTTGCTACTTTCAAGACAGTGTCCAAGGTTCTTCAAGCAGGCTTCCGGTGGCCTACTATGTTTAAGGATGCTCATGCTTTCATTTCGCAGTGCGATGCCTGTGAAGGGAGAGGGAAGATCAGTAAGCGACATGAGATGCCACAAAATTTTATCCTTGAGGTTGAAGTTTTCGATTGTTGGGGCATCGATTTTATGGGTCCTTTTCCCTCGTCGTACAAGAACATGTACATCCTGGTTGCAGTGGACTATGTGTCCAAATAGGTGGAGGCGATTGCTAGCAGAACCAATGATTCTTCGGTGGTTGTTAAGCTGTTTAAGACCATCATTTTCCCTCGATTTGGAGTACCTCGAAATTGTGATAAGTGATGGTGGTTCTCACTTTATCAACAAGATTTTCGAGAGGCTGCTGAAGAAGTATGGTGTAAATCATCGCGTGGCTACTCCATATCACCCTCAGACCAGTGGGCAAGTCGAGGTATCCAACAGGCAAATCAAAGAAATTTTGGAGAAGATAGTGGGTGCTTCTAGGAATGATTGGTCTACAAAGTTAGATGATGCGCTATGGGCTTACAGGACTGCTTTCAAGACACCACTGGGTACTACACCGTTCCACTTGCTGTATGGAAAAGCATGTCACCTTCCAGTGGAGATAGAGCACAAGGCTGCTTGGGCGACGAAGTTGCTGAACTTTGGCATCAAGCCTGCTGCTGAGAGGATATTGATTCTGCTGAACGAGCTGGATGAGATTAGGCACCACGCCTACGAGAACTCGAAGCTGTACAAGGAGAGAACCAAGGCTTATCATGATAAAAAGATCATCTCCAGACATTTCGAGCCGAACGACCAGGTACTTCTGTATAACTCTCGCTTGCAATTGTTTCCTGGTAAACTGTGTTTTCGTTTTCCAGGTCCCTTCACAATCAAGGAGGTCAGACCACATGGTGCCGTCGTGCTGATTAGTCCTACAGGCGATGAATTTACTGTCAATGGACAGAGGGTGAAACACTATTGGGCGAAGGCCATGATTCCCACAGGGCAGATAATGCCTCTTGATGATGTACCCACAACCTGAATGGCGTTACAGTCAAGCTAATGACATTAAACGAGCGCTTGGTGGGAGGCAACCCACTGGTGAGTTTGTTTTTGAGTCTTTTTCTTTTTATTTTTCATTTTTGAGTCTGTGTCAGGATAAACAAGGAGCAAATACGAAATCGCCTGAGTATCGATCGATACCCTGTTGGTATCGATCGACACCCTACGCGAATGAGAAGGGTTCATTGTATCGACTTAAGCCTGATATCGATCGATACTAGGCCGTGTGTCGGTCGATACTCGATGTTCCAGCACGGTAACTTCTTGATTTTTCACAATCCATTCGTTTCTTTTGTTTTCTTTCACCAACCTTAGGCTAGATAACACTGGGGACAGTGTTGTTTAAGTCTGGGGGAGGTAGTCGCTGACATTGTTTTTGTTTTTCTTAGAGTCATAAAAAAAATTAAAAAAAAATGTTTTATCGAGTCAAAACTTGTTGGAGACTATGATCATGTGCTTGAATTGTCGTTTTGATTTTGTTTCTGAGTGATCAGTGTTACAGGATCAGTTTTAGATCGACTAATGAAAAATCCAAAGGCTGACCAGTTAACTAGAAGACACTCATGTTTCCAGCAGAGTTCTTCTGAAGCTTGAGCCAAATTTTTGCACATCATCAATGTGGTTAGTGTTCATAGAGCTTGATTCATCATTCATATCTGACAAAGGGACCCATATGTTTAAAGTAATGGTATCCCTCTCTCTCCTGTTATAAGTTGATAAATAAGAGCATAAAAGATGAAATAATTTTCTTCTGAGTAGAGGGCTAGGAAAATTTCCAGCGATCCCATTATACTACTTGTGAGGGAATGATCACACAAAAGTTGAAAGCAAGGTTAGGAAAATTTCCCGTGATACCACTATTCGCCTAAACCTTTGATACATAGAGAGGGAAGAACCGGGGATTCGGTGGCAAACATCATCAATACTCGCGTTTCGGACCTTGATGTGTATATGCAGATCTAAAAAAAAGAGAACATAATAAGAAATAAGTCTGGGGGAGAGAAAATAATACCAAAAAGTGTGAAATTGGATTGTTCCTTGTCATGATATTGTATGGTAAAGAATCTAGAAGGTTCTTGAACATTGACTGCAGCGATGAAACTGACGATGAGGGCTTTATTTGAACAATGCTGCGAGATAATGCGTGGAGTCTGGAAAAGCTGCGAATGTCTACGGAGAAGTACATGGTGGTTAGATCAAAAGCTGGTTAGGTGACATTTGGGTGCTTGGGAAAAGGATCTATGCGATGGTTCATGAACAGGTGAGTCTCCGTGTTTTCAAACCTATTTCTCTGGTTTAGCTTTATATTTGCTTGAGGGCAAGCAAATGCTAAGTCTGGGGGAGTTGATATATCATGGTTTTTACCCCTTTTAAGCCATGATATAAGTCCTTTTTATAGTATTTCTAGTATTTTGGAGTCTTTTAGAGTCTTTTACAGGTTTTAACACGTTTGGAGTATAATTTGAGATATTGGAGCTTTCTGGAGCATTTTGGAGCAAAGCAGAAGTTCGTGTTGCTGAGTACCCGATTTGAAGCGTCGGTATCGATCGATACTGACTAGTATCGGTCGATACTCATCACTGCAGACACGAGTCGCGACTTTTCCAAGAGTTGAAGAATTGCAAAACTGCCCAGAAGACTTTAATATTTACAAGAAGCCCCAAAACGTGATTTAGGTTATTTAAGAGGATTTTAAAGCCACTTTAATGGCTTTGCTTTATTTTATTCTGGATTTGTGAGAGAGCTTTTGAAGGGAGACAAGTCTGAAACTCTGTTCGTCCGAGAGAAGATTTCGAACCCTTTTGTTACTCTTTCTTATTATCTATTTGAGTATTTATTCAGTCATGTTTATTGCTTCAATTTCCATGTCTGAGTAGATCCACCTTAGGTTTAGGGTTTTCTCATAGGGATTTCTTTGAATGCTAGGTTGATTTATTGTTAGGGTTCATAATCTGAATTAGTTCTTCGCCTTAAGTTGTTCTCAAAGCTAATTCTAGATTGATCACCTAGAACTTAGATCTTAGGTTAATCGATTAGGCACGACAGTGCAATTGAGTAATCTGATAGAATTTAAGGTGAGCAAATTGATTATTCGCAAAGAGATTTTGTTTAATTGATTTGTGAACATATCAAACCTTAAATTAAAGCTGATTTATTCTTAGGAATTTGCAAAGAGATTTGGGATTCTGAAGTTTAGATTTAGATAATTCTCGCAACGACAGTTGGTCAATTATACTTTAGTGATTTGAGTTCAAGAACCGTGCATAACCTGAACCCTGATTAGTTAGTTTGTCTGCATTCATTGATTTCTTGAGAAATACCCTAGGCCTATATTCTCTCCATCGAATTTACAATTTTTTTTATTGTTTATTGTCTTTTGTTTCATCTTATTTGCTTAGCTTGATTCGATACTATATAATCTATTGTGTGATTTCTCTGAGTCCTTGTGTTCGACCCCTGATATACTGCAACTACTGCTTTAGTACTTTTAGGGTATTAATTTGAGCATATCAATGGTCTTAAACAAGCCTCGAGACAATGTATATAAGGTTTAGTTCTACGATGCTACATCTTGGTTTTCGAAAATCAAGAACTGATCATACCTTATTCTTCAAAGTTCAAGACGACGTCGTCATGGCTGTTTTGGTTTACGTAGACGATATCATCATTGCAAGCAACAATGACGATGCATTGATACAATTGAAATTTGCAATTTTTTTTCAAAATCAGAGATTTGGGTCCTTTGAAATATTTTCTAGGCCTGGTGATAGCAAGATCAAGTGAAGGAATCTCTATTTGCCAAAGGAAATATGTGCTAGAGTTATTGGATGAAGCTGGTCTTTTGGGATGCAAACCATCGAATATTCCAATGGATCCAAGCTTAAAACTGAGTCAACACAATGATGAACCAATTCTTGAAAAACCAGAATCTTATAGACGATTAGTTGGGAAGTTAATGTACCTCACATTAACTCGTCCTGATATTACTCATGCGGTTCACAAACTATGTCAGTTTTCATCATCTCCTAAAGCATCTCATCTCAAGGCTGCTCAGAGAGTTCTTCATTATCTCAAGGGTACAACTGGATTGGGACTTTTCTATCCTTCCAAATATGATTTGCAGCTAAAGAGTTTTACAGATGCTGACTGGGGTTCGTGTCCAGACACAAGACGTTCTACCTCAGGTTACTGTATGTTTATGGGTAATTCCCTCATATCATGGAAATCCAAGAAACAACATGTTGTGTCTCGGTCCTCAGCTGAATCTGAATACAGAGCAATGCAATTAGCTGTTGCTGAAATTGAATGGCTGGTTAATCTGCTTGGAGAGTTACATACACCACAGCACACTGCGGTTCCTCTGTTTTGTGATTCTACTACAGCTATACAGACAGCTAACAATGCTGTCTTCCACGAAAGAATAAAACATGTGGAGATGGATTGTCATATTGTTCGAGAACGTGTAGAAAGTGGTTTGATAAAAAACTATGCATGTTCGCACCAACAACCAACTAGCTGATGTTTTCACGAAAGCTCTATACCCTGCTCCTTTTCAATCTCTTATTGGCAAGATGGGTCTACTTTCTATCTTCGAACCATCTTGAGGGGATATAATAGAATTAACCAGAGTTGGTTTAATGTAATGTTATGGTTAGGTGTAAACCATCCTAATTCCCTCTGTATATAAAAGGATTAGATCATTGTAAATCATTCACGAGAGTAATAATATCATTCACTTTCACTTTCTTTTTCCGTAACAAAATCTCAACTAATAGAGACCAACAAGACAAATTCTCATCAAAATTCATATGCGAATTTTCAAAACCTTTTTTGGATTAATGAAAATAAGGAGAATATGTAACTGATTGATAGATAAATCAAGTGGTCCACTGAGATTTATTTGGGAACAGAAGCATGTGTCCAAAGGCCACACCGATCTCTAAAGCAAGAACTGTCGGTGTTATTGGCCATGGACCCGAGTGAAAGTATGTATAATATTATCATAGATATTGATTGCTATTTTTAGACTTTTCATGAAATGTGCTTTTTTGTAATGATGAATTTGTTAATGTTTTCATACAGAAAAGAACAGCACATACAGAAATTGTTAATTTGGTGAATATATGTTTTATTATCTCTTTTGGGGAAAAATGTTCTTAGGAACAAAGAAATAGTGTTCCTAGTAAAACTGCATCTTCACTCTTAGCATTTGCCGGTAACTGTTACTAGCTCTGTTTTACAGTTCGCCATTAGTTAACCGATTCACTGCAAAATCAATCCGTACATATTCTATTTCTAATCAAGCGGTTATAACAACTGAATGCAAAAACACAAGCAATTGCGAAAAGAGAAGCTAAGAAGTAGACAAGAACATGAAAATTAAATTTTAATTATGCTATAAAATTGAAAATAAAACATGAAAATTAAATTTTAAAAGTTGAATATGATCCGTAATATTAATGAGCAGGATTGGGTATACAAATTAATGAGCACGCGGCTGCGACCTGCGGCCAGACGCTGCGGCTAGACGCAGGTGTTTTTGTTCGTTTGTTGGCCGCGCGGCCAGACGCTGTGATCGACCGCAACGATTCGTAACGCAACACTGACTTTTCGTAGCGTTCAAAAATTCTAAACGCAAGTCGCTGCGTTTGGCCGCAGCCGCAGCCTCTTGTGACCCGTAAACGAACATCATTTGATCGCAGCCTTCTGCGACTGACAAACGAACAGACCTATATATGAGTGATGCGAGAATTTGAGTCACGCGAGAATAAAAATTTCAAAAGTGGCATGAGTGATGTTTGACTCCAAGTGATATTTGGTTAGGCCATCTACCGATGACTTTTGTTATAATTACTTTAATTATAATGTGTTTTGTTTACTTTTTTTCTTTTTTACTTTTTGACCTAATATAAGCTCAAGAATTTACAACCAGTTCTATATTTTTTTCTCGTAAAATTCTTATCATATTCATATATATATAGTAGTATGACACTATGGATGGATTTGTATTGGATATAGCAGTCTGGCAGTATTCTCTTAAAAGTAATTTTACAGAGACACACACACAATGTTGAGAACATACGTGACAAAAATGAGAAAAACAAAAATTATAAAGTAGAGATGTAATACTTTTATCGAGAAGCAAAAGGATAACTACGCTGTTACTTTGTTCCTCTTTTTCTATAAACTCCTCTGTTCTTTCTGCCAAGTCACGTATATATATATTATATATATATATATTAAATAAAATAAAATAAAAACAAAACAAATTACATTATTCATTCATGAGAGGGAATCCTACTTTTTCTTCATTCTTCATGCGCATGGAACCAAACAAGCTAAAAAGCCCGGCATTCTCTTCTGCAACACCAAATTAATAAAACAAATATTTTAAAATAACGAAAAGTAAAAAAAAAACAAAAAAGGAATATAAAGTATGAAGTAGTATCGATTTATAAAATATAAACAATCATGAAATCCATCAATCAGTTCACATCAGACTTTAGAAGAAACAAAAACTGATACAAATTAAAAAATTTGTTCTAAAAAATAGAAATTGTATTATATCAGAGTAATTTAAGAAGAAAAACAAAATTCGCAACATTAAATAATTTCCTATAAAAAAATTTGTTCCTAATATTTTATTAGAAAAAATAGTATTAGTAAAGGAGTTATGTGTGAGATCTTAAATAATTACCCTTCTTGTAGAATCTAAAAGCTCAGGAGGAATCTTGTAGAGATCTTCATCAACGGGCTTAGGTGGCTTCGAAGTCGGAGCGACGTCGTTGTTTTTGAACTGCTTCGCACCGTTGACGTCAACGTAATACTTGTCCGTCTGTGCACTGACGTCACGCACGCGCCTTTGTGAGCCCCTCTTTTCCCTCTTCCCCGCCGTCTACGGCAAGTCATTACCACAAAACAACGAGTTCTTCTTTAGATAATTAATTACATCGATCAATTGTTAAATAAAATTCAATATATTTGATTAAAACGAACCTGTCTTGGAGGATGGAGGTGACGTGGACGGGGGTGGTGAGAAGCAAGCTTTAGGGCTTCTGCAGAAGAAGAAGAAGATGATGATGAAGAAGAAGAAGAAGAAGTGAAGTGATGATGCTGACGAAGCAGACCAGCTTGTCTTGGATTCTCGAAGTATTGTGTTATTGGCATCTCATTTGCTTCCTCCCATTCTCCAAACCCCGGAATCTGTCCGCTCTTCTTCTTGTAATTATTATCATATCTCTCCTGTGTCCCCCATGTAATATGCTAATTATTAGTCTCTAATCAAGAACCCCAAAGTACCAATTGAAAGAATAGTAAAGGACTCAAGAACCCTAGCTTAATCAGATTCAAGAATCGAGAATCAATTAGAACCAAGATCCCACAAGAAACAAGGAATCATGAGTCAAGGACCATGAAGGGCCAAACACGTGACCTAGTTTGGCACCTAGCGTATCTATGAATGTGGACTCTCTGTATATATATAACTTCGATAGAGAGAGAGAGATCTTGATGAAGAAATTGTAGATTTGCCAAAAAAAGACAGAATACTTTTAGAACGTTAAAAACGACAGAAAGAACACAAGGATGGAGG
Source organism: Eutrema yunnanense (assembly GCA_002933935.1). Taxonomy (NCBI): domain Eukaryota; kingdom Viridiplantae; phylum Streptophyta; class Magnoliopsida; order Brassicales; family Brassicaceae; genus Eutrema; species Eutrema yunnanense. Next base: position 19,240 of record PKML01043746.1, read on the forward strand.
ATTAGGGAAGTTCACTTACATGAGCCATGACGATTTCTTTATGTTTCTATCTCTCTCCACGCACTAACACACAAAATAAGAGAGAGTGATCTCCAGAAAGGTTACTGTCTTTTATAACAAGAGTGGGGTATGTAGGCTAAAAAGAAATTGTCTTTTTCTTATAAACAGTCAACTATGTGCGAGAGATAGAGATAGAGATTGACAAAAAAACTAGTGAAGAGTAGAGTCCTTTCTAAGTTTGTTTGATTGGAAAAATCAATTGGATTAAATTAAAGTCTTTACGTTTCCAAAAAATTATGTCTTTGTAGTTTTAGTTTCAATTCAATCAAATTGAACAGGTCGAGAGAAAAATATGATCGTTAAGTATATGAAGATGACTTTAGCCACTTCCCGACTTCAATGTATTACTCAACCTGAAGATCAAAGATGGAGAATAAGTAAAATATTTATACCACTTTTGAGTTACAAATCGAATTCTTTAGTAAAAAGCCCCATTCTTACGAGGTTTAGAAAAAGAACTATATTCAGTTGGGAAACAAACAGAACCAAGACTGCCCAAAACAATCCTGGTGTATAAATCGAATAGTCTTTCATTAAACTATACAGAAATAATGTTGTCCACATGGTCACATGAAATAGGAATAGGCATAACAAGATGACACCTTAGGTCATCATACTCTACCTCCAATTCTAACTCTTCTACTCACATTGTTCTTCTTTAAATCCCAATAGAAAAGCTCAAAGTCACCTTCAGAAGTTAAAATCGACACAAAAATGATCTCCCCAGCATCAGTGGTGCCGCAGAGTCTTAGTTGAAGATTCCGATATGAATAACAAAAAGAAGGCGAAAAAACACCAGTCTTCGACCAAACCTGCTTCTTAACATCATCAAGAATACACAAACTATAACTATTGTCATTGGTGGCACAAAAGCAGGCTAGTTTCTCTTGGTAGTCTATTAGACGTACTAACTCCTTTTCTTTAGGTGCTTCCATGAGAAGTAACCGTTCAGAACCAACATCAAAACTCACAATCACAAATCTGGTCGGTGGATTTGCAAGAGCTCCATAATACACAACTCCATTGTTGCATAATGCACTAGTATAGCGAAAGTAATGGATACTACTGTTGGGCCCAAATTCCACACTCAATGCCCATAATGAGTAACTAGGTCCGACAAGAAAGGCTCGGCCCACGACGAGATCTCATGAGACTGTTTGCAAGCTGAAGTAAGCGAGGTTGCGAGATGGAGCGAGTCAACAAGCTAGAAGAGCCAAACACGAGGAAAGGAAGCGAGCTCGCAGGAAAATAAGAACATGCGCTTGGCCAAGTTCAAATCTGGTCAAACATATTTATTTCATATTAAAAACAAAATATTACAAATTTAATTATGTAGTTAATGTGTATAGTAATTAGGCAGTTATATTTTCAGTTGGTATAAGTTTGAAACACCGGTCTTATTGTAAAGGACCAAATTCTTGGCAAACATAATAATACACAACTTTCCTCTCAAAATCTTCTAAATAATTTTCAAGAAACATCCAACCCGCAAGCCGAGAATTGAGGTTGTGAGATTCAACTCTCACAATTCGGCACCGTCTGTGGGAAAGGAGCAAAATAATTTCCTTCTTGTAACCTGCGAAACCGATCATTCGAAAAAGAAGAATGTCGGGAACAACAAGCGCAACAGTCACTGCTTCGTCCGGAGCTATAAATACCTCCATCCCACCATCCCAGCCTGACACCACCGCTCCAGTGAGCTCGAACGGAACAACAGACGTTCCCATCACCACCTCGGAAGCGAATGTCACGACTGGGACCAACGAAACCGTTGTCCCTCTGGGATCTGCAGTCTTAAAACAGTATGCTCCAGATCAAATAGCTGAGATCCGGAACTTGATATCAGCTCTCATAGAACAGAATCGCCTAATCGCTTCTCGCCAAGACGATCTCGAAAGAACGGCTCGGGCAGACGCGTTCGCCTAATCGTTCATAGCACTTGACGCAGCCGTTCATTCCCCCGCCTTGTCCAATTGTTTCCGCGAATTTGGACCCAAGGATTATATGTTCTTCTACCAATCTCGAGTGTGCGTTCCTTTGGGAGTTCATATCATAAGCATTCTTAGGAAAATGGGCATACCAGATCACGAAATCGAGGGGGACAAGATGGTGTTAACCGGCTTTTCCGGGGAAACTACATTATCCCCCAGAACAATATGACTCCCTGTAATAGCAGTTGTAGTAAGGAGGATGGTTGATTTCACTGTGATAGATATGCCAGCCCCATTCAATGCCATCCTGAGAAGAACCTGGATACATTCAATGAGGACTGTATCTTCAACCTACCATCAGTGTATAAAATTCCCTACCCAGCATGGAATCGCAACAGTGAAGGGGAGTTAAAAGGCATCCAGAGTATGTTATATGAGAGGTTTCCAAATAGCAAAGAAAAGCATATTATAGAAATTACATCATAAGGATGAGCTCGCATATCGCTTAGCTAGAAAGAAGAGTGGTCCTGGCGCCATCGGACCTCGCAAGGACCTTATCGAGAAAGTCGTGATCAACGAGTCCCATCCTAACCAGAAGATAGGAATTGGGTCCGAGCTCTCCAGGGCCTAGAAGGACCAATTAATATCCTTCCTCAAGGAAAATGTCGGTTCATTTGCATGGACAACGGCCGATATGCCTTGAATTGATCTGGGAATCATCTCACACGAACTCAACGTCGATCCGAACCATAAGCCAGTACGTCAAAAGTGCCGAAAGTTCGGACATGACAAAACCGAGGCTGTTAATAGCGAGGTTACCATGTTGCTAAGTGTTGGGTTCATCTAGGAGGTCAAGTATCCCGACTGACTAGCAAATCCAGTCGTGGTAAAAAAAGAAAAATGGCACCTGCCGAGTATGTGTGAATTTTACGGATCTGAATAAAGCGTGTCCTAAGGATAGCTTTTTGATAAATATATTTTGTGTTAAGCTCATATCAATTACTCAAACCTACTCGTATCATTGTAGTATTTGAGGATCGAACCAAAGAGGTTAAGAATGAAGCACTAAAAATACATGAAACTTCCTAAGTTAGAGCAAATGTTTTGGGTTTTTATATTTTTAGATTAGAATGTAAAATGCAAGAAATAAAACAAAGATATAAGTGTTGGATCATGGAATGAACTATCAAATGAATGATTAACAATCAAATAATGATGACAAAGATTGCATTAAACACTATCCTTGAACATGGAATTCACAATTATGACTAATCCACTCTCGTGGCACTAATCACTTTGTTAATCACCAAATCAAGAACAAACCATCGTTTGTGATAAGATGATTAACAAGCATTAATCTCCAATCCCACTTAGTTCACTAATCACCCTAGACATCAACTCTCGTTGGCTAGGCAAGAAAAGCTCACAAAAGGTTCGGTTCAAGCAATTCATTTAAACTCGGGTTAGGAGTGAAATGCCTAAGTTCAAGACTCGAATGGATAAATCTAATCTAGCACTAACACCGTTTACTCGAATATCTCCCTAATGCATGGGATGAGACCATAAATCCTAGGGTGTAGCTCTAGATTGGTTTGTCACGCCAACTAGAACTACCTAATCTAGGTGCAGTTCTAAACTTTGGTTTATCTTATCAAATCTAGCATTAAGAACCAACCTAAGTGAAAGATTTAACAAAGATCAACCTAAATCATCATCATCTAATCATCAAGACAATTAACTAATGATGCTAATACACACAATCAATGCTAAACCTTAGGTTAAGATCACTAATTATGACTAATCCTCTCTCTCGAGGCACTAATCACTTTGCTAATCACTAAATCAAGATCAAACTCTCATTTGTGATAAAATGATTAGCAAGCATTAAGATCAACATTCAAATCAACCAATAAACACCTTAAGCAACTACTTTCATAGGTTAATAATGTTTATTTCTTACTAAGCTTCTAGGGGAATTTCATCGAACACTTAGTGTGCATGATTTTCCCTATGATCTAGATTGACTCTCTCAAGTCCAATCTAGCACTAGGATCACTTAGAAAGAAAGGAAAGCAAGGATTAAGAACATAAGCATCAAGAATCAATCACCAAATCATCAAAATCAAGCTAAATCCAAAATCCAACAAAATTGGGTCTAGAGCCTAAACATGAGCCTAAACATGAAGAACAAGATAGAACACAAGGGAAAAAGAGACATAAAAGTAAAGAACAAAGATTAAATAAACATAATATAAAGTTAGGTTGAAGAATCCTTCACTAGAGTGGCATGAATGATGAAGATCCATCCAAAATCATCTTAGGAAGAGTTTGGGATAAAACCCAACACTAGGAAAAGAAAGCTTAACATGAAAAATAGGGTTTTTGGGGTAAAATAGTGAAAGGGGGCGAACCGGGTCGACCCGGGAAAAACCGGGTAACGACCCAGTTCAAAATGGGTCAAATTTGGTCTTGAGTAGCTCAATACCGAGGTCACTGGTCGGTATTGCACATCGGTATTGGACCTGGGTTTGTGCGGATGGTGGTGTTGTAGAACCTTCGGTAAAACCACGATATGTCCTGGAATAAATGTCCGAATGGCCTTAAACTACCTCCTGTGGATATCTAACACACTGGGATACAACTTTTGTGAAGACCGTTTGAGTTGATTCGTAACGGAAGGCGTTTGTTTTGCCGGTTGTTTGGACGGTGTCCTATTCTCTCAGCCAGACAGACATACCTTCAGTAAATCCGTCTTATCTCCCTATCCATACGTCCAAATAACCCAATTAAAACTCCTGTGTAAATCTGATTCACTCCTCGACAACTTCTATGAAGGCAGTTGAAGCTGAATCGGATTATAAGGTCCCCGTCTAGCCACATCTTTGAGACATTTTGGCCGACCTCGGCTGGTTCGGGTGAGAGATGTCCAACACCGAGGTCACACATCGGGGTTGGACCTCGGTGCTAAGTTTTTTTCCTCCTGGTCACTTCAGAGAGGCAATACCGAGGTGTTACACCGATGTGTGACATCGGTGTATTCCCCTGAGGCTTCAATACCGATGGCACACATCGGTGTTGAGTAAACTGTCTCGGCCAGACGGACATGTCTTCCAAAACACAGGTCCAAATGCCCAGATTCCAATTCTAGTGGCTAGCTAACTCACTTCTCTACAATTGAAGATCTTGGAAGCTGATTCAGATCGGAAGGCCTCCGTCTAGCCACATCTTTCCAGCGTGTCGGATGAGCTCTTCCTTCTCTTGATGCTCAACCACTCCAATCATCCCAAATGTCTCCAAAACACCTAGAAACACTCCAAATGAATGCAAAAACTCTCTAGGACCTAATGCAATATCTTAAACTCTAATAAAGAATAAAATGGTATAAAACTATGCAAAACACATGCATGGGACACAAAACAATAACAAGAATGCATGCTAAAAGATGCAAAATATGGGAATATCACTTTCCCCTACCTCACATTGACTAGCTGGTGGAAGCTACCGCAGGATATCATCTCCTAAGCTTCATGGATGCGTTCTCGGGGTATAATCAAATACAAATGAACCTTGAAGACCAGGATAAGACATCCTTCATAACGGAACGAGGAACGTACTGTTACAAAGTAATGCCATTCGGCCTCAAAAACGCAGGAGCGACCTACCAAAGATTTATGAACAAGATGTTTGCTAGCCTCTTGGGCAAGTCAATACAGGTCTACATTGACGACATGTTGGTTAAATCTTTGAAAGAAGAGGATCACATAAATCAACTAAGGGAATGATTCGATTTACTGAATAAGTATGAGATGAAACTGAATTCCTTAAAGTGTACCTTTGGAGTTGCTTTGGGTGAATTCCTAGGTTACATAGTAATCTAAAGAGGAATAGAAGCAAACCCTAAACACATTAGCACGTTCTTGGAAATGCAACCTCCGAACTCGGCAAAGGAGGTGCAGAGGCTGACAGGTCGCATCGTTGCTCTGAACCGGTTTATTTTCAAGTCGACTGATAAGTGTCTCCCCTTTTATCAATTGTTAAAGGGAAACAAAAAATTCGTTTGGGATGACAAGTGTGGGGAAGCCTTTAAACAGCTAAAAGCATACCTCTCCGAGACCCCCCCCCCCAATTCTTATAAAACCAGTTGAGGGAGAACCCCTATACCTGTATGTAGCAATCTCCGAGGCTGCGGTAAGCGGCGTCCTCGTAAGAGAGGAGCGAGCTGAGCAAAGACCGATCTACTACGTGAGAAAATCCTTGGTGGATGCTGAAACCAGATATCCGCGAATGGAAAAATTGGCCTTGGCGGTAGTAGTGTCAACTCGCAAACTCAGGCCATACTTCCAGTCACACTCTATTATAGTGATGACAACACAACCATTGCGCACAGTGTTACATAGCCCCAGCCAGTCCGGCAGGCTAGCCAAGTGAGCTATTGAGCTAAGCGAGTACGATATTGAGTATCGACCTCGAACTAGCGCCAAGGCACAAGTATTAGCCGATTTCGTCATCGAACTTGCCGTAAGAAGTGAGATGGCTGAATCAAGCTCCGGAACTTGGCTGCTCTACGTTGACGGAGCTTTCTCGAAACAAGGGGCAGGTGTTGGAATCCACCTCGTATCCCCAACCAGCGAGGTCGTTGATATATCATGGTTTTTACCCGTTTTAGGCCATGATATAAGTCCTTTTTATAGAGTTTTTTTAGTATTTTGGAGTCTTTTCAGGTTTTAGGTACGTTTGGAGCATTATTGGAGATATTGAAGCATTCTGGAGCTTTTTGGAGTCAAGCAGAGATCATGTAGCTGAGACACCGATTTGATGCCTGAGTATCGATCGATACACTTATGGTATCGATCGATACCCGTCGAAAAAACAGAAGGATCGCGACTTATTTGAAGATTTAAGAAACTGCAAATTGCCCCATAAGACTTTATTATTTACAAGAAACCACAAAACGTGTCTTAGGTTATTTATTAGGTTTTTCAGCCACTTTTGTGGCTAAGTTTTATTCTACGCTTGAATTCTACTTTGGTTTTTGGTGAGAGAGCTTTTGAGGGAGACAAGTCTGAAACTCTGTTCGTTCAAGAGAAGATTTCAAACCCATGTTTTACTCTCTTTCTTATTATTTATTCAATGATTTATTCAAACATGTTTATTGTTCCAATTTCCATGTCTGAGTAGATCTCCTGTTAGGTTTAGGGTTCTCATAAGGGTTCCAATATCTTGATCTTTCTTTTGCAAAGCCATTAATAAATTCTCAGTTAGCCACAAAATATGTAACATTAGATGCAAGTAGAACACACAATCATATGTGTGAAAGTACTTCAGAAGACCACAAGCTTGGCGTTGTTGTAGAACTTATGTGCCTTCATCATTGATATACACAAAATATTCTACGCTTGAATTCTACTTTGGTTTTTGGTGAGAGAGCTTTTGAGGGAGACAAGTCTGAAACTCTGTTCGTTCGAGAGAAGATTTCGAACCCCTATATTACTCTCTTTCTTATTATTTATTCAAACATGTTTATTGTTCCAATTTCTATGTCTGAGTCGATCTCCTGTTAGGTTTAGGGTTCTCATAAAGGATTTCTTTGAATGCTAGGTTGATTAGTTGTTTAGGGTTCATAATCTGAATTAGTTCTTCACCATAGGTTGTTCTCATAGCTAATTCTGGATTGATCACATAGAACTTAGATCTTAGGTTAATCGATTAGGCACGAGAGTGCAATTGAGAAACCTGATAGAACTTAGGGTGAGCAAAATAACTATTCGCAAAGAGATTTGGTTTAGTTGTTTTGTGAACAAATCAAACTTGAACTAAAAGATGGTTTAGACTTTAGGATTCACAAAGAGATTTGTAATTCTAGGATTTAGACTTAGATAATTTTCGCAACGAGAGTTGGTTAATTATACTTTAGTGATTTGAGTTCAAGAACCGTGCATAACCTGAACCCTGATTAGTTAGTTTATCTGCATTCATTGATTTCCTGAGAAATACCCTGAACCTATCTTTTTCCAATCGAACTTACAACTTGTTTAATTTACGTATATGTTTTCAATTCCATTGATCACTTAGCTTAATTCTCATCTATTCAATCTATTGTGTGTTTCCTAGAGTCTCTGTGGATTCGATCCTTAAGTATTACAACCGACAAAGCTTTAGTACTTTTATGGTATTAATTTGAGCTTATCAAATTTGGCGCCGTTGCCGGGAACTCAATTCACCATTAGATTTTAGTTTGAGAATTTCGACTAAGTTCGACCAGTATCGATCGACACCCTAGTGGTATCGGTCGATACCTGTCGGGAATTTTTTTACCCTTTTTATTTTTTGTTACTTACGTGCCTTGTATAGTGTGTTTCAGGTGTATGCATATTCGCGAAACCAGGAGGACCAAGAGCACTCAGCTAGTTTATCTTTCCAATAAGGAGCTAGCAAATTTGGAACGTGCAAACAGGAAAGCAAAGAAGTCAACAGAGATGAACAATGCAGTGGTATTGATGTGGTATTGATTCGTGATAATGTTGTAGCTTTGAGAGACCAAGATGGTCAATTGTGCAATGAGAGAGGGCAGCGACTTGAAGAAGCTGGAAACATCATTGTCCCTGCAGCTGTTGTGAATGTTGGGAATGATGCAGTTGATCGTGGGAGGACACTTGGTGAGCACAAATGACTTGAACAGTTCTATGCCAATCGAGCTGCGATTCGCATTCCAACTTTTCAGAGGAACGACTTTGAGCTAAAACATGCGTACTATGCTCTTGTGAGTCAGCATCCTTTCCATGGTCTATCTCATGAACACCCCATGGATCATATCGAGAGGTTCGAGGATTTGGTCACTGATATGAAGTACAATGGAGTGCCCAATTAGTTCCTCTTCTGCAAGCATTTCCCATACTCTCTTAGTGGGGATGCAGCTTATTGGCTGAAGCAGTTGTCTCCTGGTTCGCTGATTACATGGGCGGAGATGAAGAATGCGTTCCTGAATAATTTATATGATGATGCGAGATCCGAAGAGCTCAGGAACATGATTTCTCAATTTTCTCAGGGTCCGACAAAGGCACTCAAGGCTGCTTGGATTCGTTTCAGGTCATATCAGAGAGATTGTCCGCATCATGGGTTCACTCAGGTTCAGTTGCTGGGTACTTTCTACATAGGGATTGATTGGAGGTACCATATGGCCTTGGATGCTTCGAGCAATGGAAACTTCAACACCAGGCATCCTGAGGACGCTTATGTACTTATTGAGAACTTGGCGTCTAGCAATAGCACCAAGAATGCTGATTTCGAGCGGAAGAAGCAGGCTGGAGGAGTTGATGGATCGCAGATTGCTGAAGTTCAGGCCAAGCTGGATTCAATGCACAATATATTGATGGGAAAAACGATGAAGGTTGTTCATTTTGCTGATGAGGTTGAGAACTTCAATGAGAATGAAGTGGAAGGTGTTAACTACATTGGTGGTTCTGGTTTTCAAAGTCAGAGAAATCAATACCAGCAAAACAACAACCGAAACTTCACCAACAATGCTCAACACGGAGGGTACACCCGCACCTATGGGAATTCTTCTTATGAACCTCTACCCGCTAAAACCCCATAGAGCAAGATTGAGTCTATGCTTGAACAACTGGGTCAAGGACAGCAAAAGATGACAGTGGATTTCAATGGAAAAATGGATGCCATGTATACTGATCTGAATGGAAAAATCGAAGCTCTCAGTACTCATCAGAAGATGCTGGAAACTCAAGTAGCTCAAACTGCAGCAACTGTTAAGGGAAAGATGGTTCATTCACAGAATGAATACGTCAATGAAATCACCTTAAGAAGTGCATGAAATTTCGAAAACCCTGTAGAAGATGACGATGAGGATTCTGAAATCGTCTGAGTATCGGTCGATACCCTTCCTGTGTCGATCGATACCCGCTCTGAAGTCGATACCACTACTTGTGTCGATCGATACCCCTTGCAGACTAAGCCGGAAATTGTGAAAAAAACAACAGAGGAACGTGTCTACAAGCCTAAGGTGCCATATCCTAGACCACCTAGACATCTCATGAATCCCATCACTGCGGAGAAGTTGCTCGCTTTTGAGAAGATGGTGAGGAGAATTCCCCATACTATGTCTTTTGAAGAAGCTTTTGAAAATCGCCCTTTGGATTGTTACTTCCGAGTTTGCAGGGAGACTGAGGAAGAGATCAAGGCAATCTACATCAAGGCAAGAAGCATACCACCACCGATGAAGCAGTTGACTAAGAGGGATGACCCAGGAAAATTTTCAGTTCCATGCTCTATCTCTGGAGTTGAATTCAAGGAATCTCTCGTTGAGTCAGGGTCTAGCGTCAATGTCATGTCAAAGTCACTTGCAGAGAGGTTAAAAATTGGTGATATTAGATCTACTCAGATGACTCTCGCCTTCGCGAACTCTTCCACCCCAGTTCCATACGGTACAATCCCTGATTTGCTGGTTAAAGTAGGAGATTGTCTGGTTCCTGCTGATTTTCAGGTTGTGGAGATGAGTGCAAGATCTAGTACGCCTTTGATTCTTGGAAGACCGTTCATGGCTACGGTTGGTGCAGTTATAGACACGCCCAGTAAGAGGATCTCGTTCTCATACATTGACGAACATGTCTCCTACAAAGTCATTCCTTCTAGAAGAACTCTCAAACATATCTCTTGCATCACCATTGTTACAGGAGAGACGTTGATGGTTGATCTTTTGGAAGAGCCTTGTGATGAGCCAAGTGTCATAGACGTTTTAGATCGTCCTTCTATCATCACCAAAAGAGACATCAAAACGGCTAAGGTAAAGAAGGAAGTGAAGAACAAAAGAGTCGAGAGTGCTACCCATGTGACCTTAATCCCTCAGAAGTGTGATGGAGATTCGATTGAATATAAGGTGAAGTGCAAAGGAACCTCAAAACCATTCTCTAAGGCTAGAGTTATTCTTACTCCAGAGCTGTATGAGAAAGGACAGAAGGTTGTGGAGAGCATGTTGAGCAGAACTCTGAAGCTGGAAATGTCAAGTTGTGAAGTTTGTTTTGGTGCAAGCTCTCATTCTTATCATGACTGATCGTCCATAAAGTCAAGCAAGTGACATAAAACGAGCGCTTGGTGGGAGGCAACCCACTGGTAAGTCTGTATATAAGTTCTTTTATTTTAGTGTCTTGTGTAATGCGTGAATCAGATACAACGGAGTGTATCGATCGATACCAGTAATGGTATCGGTCGACACCACTTGCGCGATGAAAAGAAGTTTCCGTGTCGACCTACGCCTGGTATCGATCAATACCAGGATGTGTGTCGGTCGATACTACAACCCCAATCCGGTAAGTTCTCTGATTTTCACGACTCCACTCAGTTCTTTTGGCTTCTTTTACCGACTCTAGACTAGATAACACTGGGGACAGTGTTATTCAAGTCTGGGAGAGGTAGTTGCTGACATTGTGTTTGTTTTTCTTACAATCAGTCGTTTTTGTGTCAACATTTATTTTATTGAGTCAAAATTCGTTGGAGATTGTGATATTTTTCTTGAATCTATTGTTCTGACCTTACTTCTAAGTGACCATTGTTACAGAATCAATTCTAGATCGGACTAATGAAAAATCCAAAGGCTGACCAGTTAACTAGAAGACACCCATGTTTCCAGCAAAGTTCTTTAAAGCCTGAGCCAAAATTTTTGCACTTCATCGATGTGACTGATGTCCATAGAGCTTGATTCCTCATTCATATCTGACAAAGGAACCCATATGTTTAAAGTAATAGCATTTCTCTCCCCTGTTACAAGTTAATAAATAAGATGCATTAAAAAATGAAATGATTTTCTTCTGAGTAGAGGGTTAGGAAAATTTTCAGCGATTCTACTACAAAAGGAATGATCACACAAAGGTGGAAGCGAGGTTAGGAAAATTTCTTGTGATACCATTATTCGCCTACACCTTTGATTGCTTTTACGGGAAGAACCGGGGATTCGGTGGCAAACACCATCAATACTCGCGTCTCGAACCTTAATATGTATATGCAAGAGACATGATGAGAAATAAGTCTGGGAGAGAGAAAACAATACCAAAAAGTGTGAAAATTGGGTAATACTTTTGTCATGATATATTATGGGAAATAATCTAGAAGGTTCTTGGCATTGATCGCAACGATAAAACTGGCGATGAGGGCTTAATTGGGTAATGCTGTGAAATAATGTGTGTAGTCTGGGAAGCTGTGAATGTCTACGGAAAAGTACATGGTGGTTAGATTTGGAACTGGTTAAGTGATATGTGGAGCACCAAGAAAAAGGGTCATTGCAATGTTTCAAGAACAGGTGAGTCTCCGTGTTTTCAAACCTATTTCTCTTGTTTAGCTTTCTGTTTGCTTGAGGGCAAGCAAAGTCTAAGTCTGGGAGAGTTGATATATCATGGTTTTTATCCGTTTTAGGCCATGATATAAGTCATTTTTATAGAGTATTTTTAGTATTTTGGAGTCTTTTAGAGTATTTTTCAAGTTTTAGGTACGTTTGGAGCATTATTGGAGATATTTAAGCATTCTGGAGCTTTCTGGAGTCAAGCAGAGATCCTGTAGCTGAGACACCGATTTGATACCTGAGCATCGATCAATACACTTATGGTATCGATCGATACCGGTCGAAGAAACAGAAGGATCGCGACTTATTTGAAGATTTAAGAAACTGCAAATTGCCCCAGAAGACTTTATTATTTACAAGAAGCCCCAAAACGTGTCTTAGGTTATTTATTAGATTTTTCAGCCACTTTTGTGGCTAAGTTTTATTCTACGCTTGAATTCTACTTTGGTTTTTGGTGAGAGAGCTTTTGAGGGAGACAAGTCTGAAACTCTGTTCGTTCAAGAGAAGATTTCAAACCCATGTTTTACTCTCTTTCTTATTATTTATTCAATGATTTATTCAAACATGTTTATTGTTCCAATTTCCATGTCTGAGTAGATCTCCTGTTAGGTTTAGGGTTCTCATAAGGGTTCCAATATCTTGATCTTTCTTTTGCAAAGCCATTAATAAATTCTCAGTTAGCCACAAAATATGTAACATTAGATGCAAGTAGAACACACAATCATATGTGTGAAAGTACTTCAGAAGACCACAAGCTTGGCGTTGTTGTAGAACTTATGTGCCTTCATCATTGATATACTCAAGAACTTTAATTATAGTAGAAAACAATTCTACCAACCGCAATAATGTTTTATGATGAGAACCCCAACGAGTATTTGCAGGCCTTGGAAAAGAACGCTCCTGATTCTGTCCTGTCCCAGTTTTAACGTCACCATTATTGATTCCTTTCGCTAAATCTTCACGCTGAATTTCTCGAACCATATCTTGTCGTTTACAAGAAGCTCCAACAACATTCAGCAATGTAGAAACCATATAAAAAAAATCAGCAATATCAAAATGTTTTTTTGCAACTGCCACCACAACCAGCTGAAGTTGATGAGCAAAACAATGGACGTAATACGTTGAACTGTTTTCTCTCGCAACCAATGATCTAAACCCATTGAACTCACCCTTCATGTTACTAGCTCCATCATAACCTTGTCCTCTCACCTTTTTTAAGCTCATCCCGTATTTAACAAACAAATCATCTATAGTAGACTTCAGAGTTAACGAAGAGGTTTCTTTTACATGAACAACTCCAATAAACCTTTCTTTGACTGTTCCACTCTTATCAACAAACCGAAAAACAACACCCATCTGCTCTTTGTGAGAAACATTAGCAGACTCATCAACCAACAAGCCAAACACACCATGATCAATTTCTTCTAAAATATATTTTCGTACTTCTTCTACAAAGGAATTCACAATATCTTTTTGAATTACTGGAGAAACCATCTGGTTATTTCCTGGAGCATTATTCAGAATAACCTTACTTATAGCATCATTCTGTTCTCCTGTGTATTTCACAAGTTGCAAGAAATTTCCTTAATTAGCAGCCTCTTCTTTCTCATTATGTCCACGAAAGGGTAGCCCTTGTCGCAACAAGTATCTCGAAGCATTAATCGACGCATTTAAGCGAATGTGATACTCATTTTTCACCATATCATCCTGCTTAAATAGATCATACACAATAGACTGACTTTGATTCATCAAATTCTCACATTTCTGAGCAGCAGTAATATGAAAACTATTGGGTGGTTTACCTACATGAATACCTAATCTCTCAGGCTTACTCCAACTATTAAACCCTTCTTTTACAAACGCATCACTCCCACCTTGCTTTCGTACCTCATCTTTAAATAAGTAGCAATATAAACAGAATGCTCTTTCTTTTGATATGATGTACTCTAGCCAACTACCATACTGATCAAACCAAATTGGATTGAATCGCCTCATTGCATTTCCTATCGACATTTGTTTAAATTTGTGACCATAAGGTTGGCATGGACCTTTAGTTAGATACTTGCGTCTAACCTCAGTTCTTTGATTTGGATGAAAATCCATTATGTCTTTCCTCTCACCAGAATCGCTTGGCAAATCATCGACATTGGTATCAGGTGTCGTCGAAGACGAAGGGGATTTTCTTTTAAAATATCGCTCCATTGATTTAGCTATAAAACAAATAAAATACATATAACTTTAATAAAAGAACAAATTATAGGAAAATTTATAAAATTATTAAAAAAAAGATTGACGAAAATTATGAGAAGATGAACTTAGATACCTTATTCACGATTAACTTAGGAAGATTACCTAACCTTTCAATTGTTTTCTCCTAATTTTCGTTAGCATCCTAATTTATTTTCAAAATCTATAAAGGAACTATATATCATTTTCGAGTTTGTAAAATTAAGAAGAAAAAAAGGTTTACCTTTTGGAGACAGGCAAGCACGAGGAAGAATACAGAGAAAGCAAATTTGGAAAAAAAATTAGGGTTTTTAATTTGTAAATAGATTAGAGTTTTTAAATTTTGATTATTTTATAACAACATGAGCTTATTTATAAAATAGAAATAAAAAATTATTAGGTGGGCTTTTGGGCTTAAATTAGAAACAAAGTTGTGGGGGCAATTTTTTTTTTTTAGTGGTTGCATGATTTTTTTTTCAAAACAATTATTAATAAAAAAAAAATGAGTGGTGGCACTTGCCCCCACCCTGTGAACAGTACATCCGCCCCTGATGTTACCAATCATATAACTTCTTATAACATTTTTTTTTTGTAAGATAGCAAACGTTGCTATCATTTAAGGTTACAAAATCACATAATCATGAAATTATTCATTAAGATTTAAGTCAACCCATTTTTGTTAGTGTTTGGTCTACATAATTTTTAAATTCAATATAAATTTCAAAAAAAAATAATATATAAAAATTATTGTCCCGCACACAGCGCGGATTAGAATCTAGATTTCGCATAGCTGATGCGTCGGGGTTGCTTCCGACACGTTTTACCCTTTTAGCTAGGCTGCAAGTGCACATCAAACGCAGTAGTGTTTAGGGATCAAATCCACGGGGGTGAACGTTATCGATTTCTATCGATTTCTAAGTTGTGTCTAGAATTTTTATGGGTTTTGTTTGTCACAATTGTAGCTAGAAAATTAAACTCAATAAAGCAATGAAATAAAACAGCAAGTAAGCAAATCAAATAGTTCAAACGAGGTTGTAAAACAATTAAACGAAACATTGGGTAATCAGGTATTCTCTAGGGTTCATGGCCGATTTTCACAAAGAAATTGCTAGGATTTCTAAAGCGACTTTTTGTCGTCTATTGATTCTTGAACTTGGAACATGGACACTGTGTGTAGTCTACTTTCATACACCCTACACACCGACAACTTTAGTACTCGACCGGTTGCTTTCGTCTTCGGCCGCACAAAAAGTTATGATGATACTCAAAAGTCGTTAACGCTCACAATCCCTCCACAAGTATACTTTCGTATTTTGTGACGGTTTTGATCGTCTACCCTAGGTCAAACATATGGATCCAGTACTTTCGTAATTCTAAAAATACCTAAGTTCAATTGCAAGGTGATCAATCAAGCAAAAATGCATTAAGAAAAAGAATAGAACGAATAACCCTAATCGGTATCCTAGTCTAAAAACTCAATGAATAATCGAACCATGAAAGCCCATTTGAAACTCTATACCCAAAAAAGAGAATTACTCAGCCATAGTTGAGATAAACATAATTAATAATTGAAAAGAAAACAATAAGAAAAATAGATGAAAAAATGCTTCTCTATCGAAGAACACCGATCGAGAATCCTTGTTCCATACCGAAGAACAAGAGTAAAAATTGCTAGGGATTCGTTTCTGCCTCAAAGCGTGAAAAGAAATTGT
Organism: Eutrema yunnanense; assembly: GCA_002933935.1. Classification (NCBI taxonomy): domain Eukaryota; kingdom Viridiplantae; phylum Streptophyta; class Magnoliopsida; order Brassicales; family Brassicaceae; genus Eutrema; species Eutrema yunnanense. Next base: position 35,514 of record PKML01043746.1, read on the forward strand.
GTATGTGTGTCTAAGAGACCTAAAAACAAGTATTTATGGTCTTCAATTCGTTTAGGGTTTGATGTGAAAAGACGAAATTGTCTCTTTTTGTCAATTTTTTATTATCTTTTTAATAAAACAGTTTTATCAAATTATAAAAAATAAGTTTCTTTTCAAAAAATTAAAATTTTCTAATTAGTATAGAAAAGTCATTGATTTTTTATAAAATTTAATTATTTTGAATATAGTATACATATGAAATTTAATTACTATATACTCAAATTTTTCAATAATAAGTACACAATAATATTTATGACTAAGCTTATATTATATTTCTTATCAAAAAGCTAAAACTTAATTTGGACGTGTAGTATAAACATCAAAACAGATTTCGCATAATAAATCAATAAAATAATCAATTTTCACCCGCACGTTTAGGAATTACAAATTCAACTTTGAACGTAAACACTTAAATTAGACAATCAGAATTTAGTTTACAAAGAAATTGACTCAGTGCGGGGGAACGGATTAGAATCTAGTACAATACCAAATCGAACGATAAATGTCTTTCCTATGTTCTAAAGCACAACTACAAAAAACTACATAATATTGATATACGATTCATATATTATTAGCTTTCGTCTCTTTTTCGTGTTGATTACAACCAATGTTCAAAAAATCGCTAGGCGGTAGCTAGGCGTGTGATGGGGACTAGAGTCTAGGCGGATTAATCGGGGCCTAGGCGGGGCCTAGGCGTTAACGAATTTTTTATTAATATATTAATATATTATATATTTTATATTTATATAATATATATTTTAAAAGTTTTTAGTGTTTTATTTGAAAATTACATTAGTAAAATTTTGTGTTTTGGATATAAAAAGAAGAAAAAACCCATTGTTAAATCATATTCTAAAATAAAGTTTTTTAAATGACATCACATTGAAAAACCAAAAAAAAATAATTGAAAATAACTAAACCAGGTATTAAACCGATTTGAACGACTAGACCGATTTGACCGATTTTGCCCGATTTTGCCCGATTTGGTCCGATTTGGTCCGACTAGAACCGACTAAAGAGGGATACCGATTTTTCTCAGCGATTTTACTAAAATCGAGTCGGCCATGTCCGAACCGGCGCCTAGCCGTGCGCCTAGGCCGATTTTTTGAACAGTGATTACAACAATTATTCACATTTTGTCTTTTCTTTTCTTGTTTGCACTTTGTTCAGATCTCGTCAACATTTTACTCAACATTCTCATTACAGCTTACAACAGTAAAGTCTTTTTAAAAAAAAATTGTTTTTATTATTTGAGTTATATCTCGATTATATCATCACACATGTGACATCTCTTCGAAATTATTACCAAATTACAGTGTTAAAGATATTAAAAGGTTGGTAAATGAAATGAGAACTTGCATGACGACAGAGAAATAGATTTAACGTTTTACCGTTTCAAAGTTAACAATTGATTATTTTTATCACGATTTTGCGAAGTCAACTACGAGTTGAGTAATTATTCTGCACATACGATAATTGAAGATTTAATATACCGATTGTAAATAGTTGGAGAATTAAATGAACATTTTCTATGTTGATTTGTAAGTATTTTCTTCTCCTTACATGTTTCTTATCAATATCATCACATGAGCCCTTCAGTATATGGATTTACGAAAAAACATCGTCCGATTCACTTCTTAGTTTTATCGTCTTCGGTATATGTCACATATTTCTGTTTATGTAATAATTTGTTTTCGAATGTTCTGTAATGACTTTGTAAACTCGTTTTACTATCAATTAATTTGTTTAGTCGAAAAAGAGCCCTTTGGGGTGCAAAAAAAAAAGTTTTTTTTTAATACCGTTTGGTGCAATGCTCAAAATCTTGATTAGACCAAACCGGATAATTAGATAATAAACCGGAATCGTTTTTGAAGTAGCCCAAAAAAATAAAAATTGATCTACAACAGAAAAATCTGAATGCACAACAATGGCTACGACTATCGAATTTGGAACCAGATTCATGAGTTTCGGGAAGGCTCCACACATCTTTGCTTCATTCTCGAGAACCCATAGTCTTCGTAGACTCTTCGTTCTCCTTCATCATCTGAACCCTCTTCTTCTTCCTCCTTTCTCCTTTCTCTGCCGATCATCGTTGTCATCGTTCTCTTCTTTGGCTCCGCTCCGCTCATCTCCATTTATCTTATCAATGACCACACATGCGGATTCCGGAGCTCCCGGGCAATCCGAATCATCCAAAACGGTGACTAAAGTTGAGAGATCTTTTTTTGGTATTTAGGGTGTTGAGTCTTAAAATAAGGAAATTATGTATAAAATTTCCATTAACTAACCAAGTTGTTGGTGGTCCGGTGGTTCCCTTTCTGCGGTGAGTGTCGGTCATGTTGGTTTAGGTCAGGTATCGATTCCCCGTTGGAGCAGAATTACCAAGACAAGCACTTGGCCAAGTGGGCCATTAGAAGTGGGATGTGTCACTCCCACCCGGGAGATTAGTCTGGCCTTTGGGCTCGGGATTACTCCCAGGCGCCGAAAGGCATCAAAAAAAAAATTCCATTAACAACAAGAAAAACCAACATGATATTAAATTAGGATTTTTTTTTAATTAAAATAGTGGTCTCAATTATATAAATAAATAAGAATACATATAATAGTAAATTCTCTTTACATGTGTGTATATTGTATGCGCACACGTTTACAGAATACTTTATTTATTATGATGGAATAATTTAACCACTATCTTGTTACAAACATGATTTATTATCTATAAGAAAATATGTATATATATATATGTTACTTATAAAAGTTGAAGTTATTTCTAAGGCTTTCCACATAGGATTTTAATTAACCAACAATTATAATCTACATTAGCATCTAAATTTTTGTCACATGTCCATAAAAACTTTCCACACAATCGCTTGGAATAGATAGTGTGGAAAGGATAGAAGAAATTATATCTTTATATTCGGCTTGGGATTGCCATAGATCAATAATGTAGGAGTTCTTTGTTTTGAGTTGTTCTATTTGTTATACATTTTCTGAATTTTTATGTAAGTTGTATTTATTTTGCCTACTTAATTGTCTTCTTGATCAAAGTTATGCTCTCATAGAATATAAAAAGAATAAATAACGGCATGAGAAATAATTCATCCATGGATTGAGAAAGACGACTACAATGAAGAAAAATGACAATGTAAAAACCAATTTTCGCTCATACGGGCGTGGTCGAGCGAATGGTCGTCCTGCGGAATGCGTTAATAGCGCTCCACCCGGGTTCGATTCGCCCTCGGTACTACATCACGTTTGCAATGACAATATGATAATTAAATCATCATCATTTAGGTTTATGATCTCATCAAAGAACCATTGAAAAGTTACCACAACCAATATGTCAGTAGACAAAGTTCTGGCTTCTATCTGTTCAAGGTAAAACTTACAAAAAGTATATTTACTTTGTATGTTTTTGTTACTATAAATTTATTTCACATTTTATTTCATATTCATATATTTTCTTGGTTTCAAAATTAATTTTTTCATAGATACGAAAGCAAGATTTGTGCTTATTAGTTTGCTTCTCGATTTGTAAACTAAATTAAAAATTTGTATTGATTAAAGTAGCTAAGGAAGGGAAATATTTTTTGACTTTTTTGTTTTTTTGTTGTTGTTTTCATAAAAAAAACATATATAACGAGAATGAAACTGAATATGATGAAGTAACTTATTCACTCTGATTGGAAGAAGTGAGGTATAATTATTGAAAATTCATTTAAATGTTACCACAACCAATATACTACCAGACAAAATTCCGGTTATTACCTCTTCAAGATAAAACAGAAAAATATTTAATTCGTCGATCTTTTGTGATTTTAAATTAGTTTCAAAATTCATTTCCTATTCATCTATTGTCTTGGTTTCAAAATTAAAGTTTTCATGAATATGAAAGCAAGAGTTGTTTTTATTAGTTTGCTTTTCAATTTAGTTGACTAAATCAGAAATTTGTATTGGTTAAACTAGTTAAGGAAATAGAATAATTTTTAACTTTATTACTTTTTGTCGTTTTCATAGAAAACATATATAACTAAGATGAAACCGAAATGATGAAAACCTTATTTTATTGATTTGAAGAAGTGGTGTCTAATATTTTATCTTCGTGTCAATACTATGTTTATTAAATATCATTTGATTACTTTGTTACACTTTTAGTTGGCTTTGGTATATTAACTTATAAATATTCTACCAAATAATATGTTTTTAAACAGAACATATATACATTCCAAACAAGACCATTGAAAGGGTTTCAATGAAACCTCACAAACTAGATATAATTTATGAGATTAAAACTGCAATATATATTATTACATTTACCAATATTGGGAAAACGACCGAGTCGTACCCGAACAATTCCAACTGGTACCGATTCATACCCGAATAATTTTGGTGTGCAAATCCATACCCGAACTCCTGGAAATTTGAATATCACAACCCGAACAATTTTTTTCGGCGAAAACATGCATTGACCAAATTCCCGCTAGTCAACCCCGTTAAAATTTAAACGGTGGTGAGTCACATGACATGTTGGTTTACAGTTGGAACAGGAGTGCTAAACGACGTCATTTGGATTGAGGCAAAAAAAAAAAAAAAATACAGAACGTCATCGTTTTGAGTGAAGCAAAGATTAAAAAAAACATTAGAGTCTTCTTCGTCCAATTGGGGGAAGAACACTGACTGTACGGCGAATACGATCTGTTCGCCGCCGCTAGAGCCGTGCGTTTCAGATTGGAATAACGATCACAACCTATGTGACCGTTCGTTATTCTCTGCTGGTTTTGACAATTTTCGTCACGTTTCGATCACTTTGGTGTCTATTCTAAATCTGGGCTTGCGGAATAAAAAGAACCAGTTGTACACATTATCAAATCGGTTTGCTTTTGTTTTTCTGTTTTTTTTTTATAATTGAATCTGAAGAGCTTCGATTCAGATTTTAAGTGGTGCTCTGATTGGAGATATGGGTTTGTTGTGGTATTAGTTGTCAATGAGCACAATAGATGAAGGCGTTTAAATGTGGAAGTGGAGAATAGGATGAAAAATGGTTGCATTGCGCTTGCTTTCGAGCAGCAACCAGAGATCATAGGAAACGTCGTCCGATCAACTTCCTCGCTTCTGACCTCAGTATGGAGTTGCCAAAACTGCATTTTTCTCCTTCATCACTTTCAACATGTTCTTCTCAGCATACTAAGGTTCTTATTGTAGACCAAAATTGCAGAAAAAAATGAATAAGAAGAGAAAAAGATCATCGGTTGATGCCCGTTGAAGTATAAATGATGACAAACGAGATTCCCTTCATGGACAGCATTATGAGACAAACAACACTTGATGAGCTCAGAGCTTTGTCGCTACCGACTTCATCTTGTCCACGATAAACTCCGAAAAAGCTCAAATCACACTATAAATCCAAATGCGATTTGATATTGGTATGTGGTGTAAGTAGTGAAAACAAAAAAATCAAACTGGAATTTGACGAAGCAACTAATTTCAAGTTTGGTAGAAAAGTAATTACTTGACACAAGAATAGCCTATGATGTTCCAAATAAGTATATTAAAACAATGTTTCCAACATCATAGCAGATACTCGGGTA
>PKML01043746.1:41485-75253 GCA_002933935.1 Eutrema yunnanense
CGTTTTGTCAATCCATGACAACGGGGCATCTTACGTAGCATGGAGTTCTCACCGTTAACGGTGTTACGGGTTTGACTAACGGGGTGTTGGTCAATGTTGGTTTTCGCCAAAAAAAAAAATAGTCTAGGTATAAATATTCAAATTTTTCAGAGTTTGGGTATGAAATTGGACACTTGAATTTGGTAGGTGCAAATCCGCACCATTTGGAATAGTCCGGGTAGGAATTGGCCGTTTTCCCATACACAATGTAATATCTCAACAAATATAATTGGTCGCATATGATTTTTATCAAAATAATATTTAAAACAATACTCACACATAGCGTGGATGCAAAACCTAGTTATATAATAAGATTCACTTATTTGTAGAAGTTAATTACTTATTTTGTTTAATAAAAACACCAATAAAAAGGAAAATTAATTAAATTACTAAAAACTAATATTTAACTTTCACCAATTTTAACCAATCAGTCGTCCAATAAATTGTTAACTTCAGCTAAAGGTCTGGGCATAAAACCCGAACCGACCCAACCCGAAAAACACGGTTCGGTTCGGGTTCGGTTCTTCGAAATAACCTGAACGGTTCCATTTCAAATTTGATTCGAGTTTCGGTTCGGGTCGGGTTTTACCCGAGACCCGTTCGGGTACCCGATAAACCCAAAAACACTTTATGTTCGAGATTTTTTTCGGGTTTTTTGGATTTTTTTGGGTTTTTTATTCATGTTTTTTTGGGGGTTTTGGGTTTTTTCGGATTTTCGTTTTTTTTCGGGTTTTTCATATTTTTTTTTCGGATTTTTTCAGATTTTTTTCGGGTTTTTTCGGGTTTTCGGGTAAAACCATACCCAAAATTTATTCCAGGTCCTTTTCGGGTCTAATTTAAAATCAAGGACCCGACCCGAACCCGAAAGGACCCGACCCAAACCAAACCGAAATTTTTCCGAGACACGAATGGGTCCAATTCTCGGAACCCGAATGGACCCAAAACCCAACCCGACCCGACCCAAGGACCCGAATGCCTAGCTGAAGGATATACATATATAGCAATTAGAATGTTACTTTGGTAAAAAAATATGTTTATTGTATAATTTGGATAGTAAATTGATTTTGGGTAATCTAACTTCTATACTATTAAAACATGAGCATTTTTGGAATCTATTTCTAAACACCCCTTTTTTTTTTAAATAAATTGAAAATGTTGTCAAACATGTTGCCAAACATTTATTAAATCAATTATAAACTTAAAAATTACAAATTAAATATATATAAATCAATAACATTTAAATTATTTCTTATTCCTCATTTCACATTTAATATATTACAAAAAAACTTTATTAATCTAATATCTTATTAAATATCATATAAAACAAAAATTGTTCTTCGGAATATCCCACGTTCACCATCAGTTAAAATTGATTCATCTATACATATCCAATTTCTAATAAAACGGATGTAATCATTTAATACTCCATATGATTCCAACTGATACATTTTTAGAGTTTTCGCACATTAAGAAAAAAAATTAATATTTGATTATAAATGCATTATTTTTTGTAACTAAACAAATTTCCATAACTCTAACCAAATAATAATTTAATAAGCTCAATTAATATTTAGAGTCAATTAGGTAAATAAATAAACGTAACTTTAAAAAAAGATTGGGAGATATATGAGAAATGTTTCTCGAGGCGATTTTTTTGGCGATTTTCTGTCTCCTTCTAAGGAGAACGGTTACTCCTTATTCCGATGTCGTGGAGCGACGGTTTTTTGACGGTTTTGCTCCGATAATCTCCATCTCCGTAGTGGACGACGTGCATCACTACGATGATTACCCGACGTTTAACTGTCGCAAACTTATTCCTTATAAATCTAGCGATTTTCGTTCTAGAAATCTACTCAATATCTCAAATTCAAAATCGCATTTTTCTCAATCATACAATTTCCTTCTTGTTTTCAAAATGGCTGATAACTTGCAAAGGAAAATCCAGGAGATCAACCTCGGCGCGGATGATGTTCCAATTATGCTTCCGATGGAGGTCTGTGCGGCGGCGGAACGAGCAAACCAATTCTCGCTTATGGGAAGACCTCTGATACCTCGGAAACAAAATCTAAGAGCAATTGTGGCGGCATTACCACGCAACTGGGGTCTGAATGGTATCATTTCAGGGCGGATTGTGGATCGAAAGAGATTTCAATTTGTTTTCCCTTCGGAGGACTTAATGAAATCGGTTCTCAATCGAGGCCCTTGGGCGTTCAACGATCGAATGATGGTGCTAGAAAGATGGAATCCGGAGATGGATGCTTTTGATCTGAATTCTATAACTTTTTGGATTCAGATTCGAGGCATCCCACTTCAATATCTTACTGAACCTGTCATCAACCATATTGGAAGGAATATGGGTGATGTTGTTGCTGTTGATTTCAATCCCGAAATAGCGGCGATGGTGGAGTTTGTACGAGTAAAGATCAAGGTGAATGTGGATATCCCTCTACGTTTTCAGAGGAATTTTCAGTTCGCGGTTGGGGTCAATACACTTCTGAAGTTCCGTTATGAACGCCTCAGAGGATTCTGTGAAGTCTGTGGTATGATGATTCATGACACATGTGATTGCCTCATGAATCAAGGAGTTCAGAATGAAGATAATGGTGATGATGCTGATAATGGAGATGAGGCCCAAAATGAAGGTAATGCTTTACCTTTTGCAGAACAGCCTCAACTACAACCTCAGAATGAGGATGATGTTGATCAGAATCTCGATGGAGAGGAATTGGAAGATCTCCCAGATGCGATAGTTCCTGATGATGTTGTTGAGCATCCAATGCCTGCAGGAGAGGAACATGGAGAGTTTGAAGATTATGAACTACCAATGGTGACAAAGTATGGAGCAAAGGAGGTGCTTCGCCGTCGTAAGTTTGTGGAGAATCTACTAAGTGACTGTCTGGCTGATTATCATGATGGTCACTCCTCTGTAAATACGCCATCAACAAATATCAATAATGCAGAAGAGGAGCAGTGGGATAAAGACCTGGAACTGATGCAATATGGGAGTTTCCTCAACAGTGATATGGTTTCGAATTCTGATGATGGATCGGCACAAAAACAACGCAGGGGATCAGGTAAAAGATTTCTCGACTCTGAAGTATGTTTGGATGGTGTGATTGAAAAAGATGCAGGTCAGGCTTCTAAAAAAGCACGAATGGAACCAATCCCGATGGATAAGCATATTCAAGGTGAAGCATATATGAAATACATCGAGAATGGGTTAATGAAGATACAAGCAGACTACCAAAACAGTGCGGAGGAGTTGGATGTCACAACTTCACAAATTGGAGGCGCGGTGGGCCCAAATCCACCACCGGTTCCATGAGAGCTCAGGTGTGGAACTGTCGAGGCTTGGGACAACGCCTCACAGTTCGACGTCTAAAGGAGATGCAAAGATTGTATCTTCCAGACCTGTTGTTCCTAGTGGAAACAAAACAAAAAGATGACTATGTGAGAGATATTGGTGCTACGTTGGGTTATTCTGATATGTGTATTGTCTCTCCAAGGGGATTAAGTGGCGGATTAGTAGTATTTTGGAAGAATTATGTTTCAGTTCAAGTTATTTCCTTTGATGCAAGACTTGTAGACCTCTTCGTTGAATATAAATCTTTTCAGTTTTACTTGTCTTGCATTTATGGAGATCCAGTGCCTAAATTGAGACATCACTTATGGGAAAAACTACAAAGGTTAGCTGTAACCAGAACAGGAGCTTGGATGATGGTTGGGGATTTTAATGAAATTACAAACCAAGCAGAGAAGAAGGGAGGTAAGAAAAGAGCAGATAAAAGTTTCCATGATTTTCGCATGATGATGAATGTATGTGACATGAAAGATTTAAAACACAAAGGCAACAATTTCAGTTGGGTAGGGAAACGTAGAACTGAGGTCATTGAGTGTTGCTTGGATCGGGTATTAGTTAATACGCAATGGAAATCACTATACCCAGCTTCTGTAACTGAATACCTAGAGCTTGCTGAATCGGACCATAGGCCAATGGTGGTAACTATTGAATATGAAGAAAAGATTCGACGAGGACAGTTTCGGTATGACAAGAGACTATTTTACAATGAAGATTTTGCTGATACAGTACGAAATCAATGGGGCCTTCGATGTTCTGCACAAGAAAGTATAACAATGAAACTGAAACAGAGCAGAAAAACAATGGCACAATGGAAGAGAAGGAATAAAACTAATTCGGCAGAACAAATTCAAAGTATTAGATTGCAGATAGATGATGCTCTTCGAACTCCTAATATATCGGCAGAAGAAATTCACATTATGAGAAGGGAGTTAAATCAAGCATACCGTGATGAAGAAGAATTCTGGAAAACAAAGAGTCGTAACAGTTGGTTAGATTGTGGAGATCGAAATACTAAATTCTACCATGGTACGACAAAAGCTAGGAAATCTAGAAACAATATCAAGACTATTGAAGATGACTATGGAATCAACCATTCAAAGGATGAAGCAATAGCAGTAATCGCGCAGGAATATTTTCAGAATATGTTCTCCACCTCAAATCCAGGAAGACTCGAAGATAATTTCCAGAACTTGAAAACTAAGGTAACTCCAGAAATGAACTCTATGTTAACCAAATATGTGGAGGATGAAGAAATAAAAACTGCAGTTTTTGCTATTGGTTCCGATAAAGCTCCTGGTGCTGACGGATTTACAGCAGCTTTTTATAAGCAATTCTGGTCGGAAATTGGTCATGACGTCTGTAAGATGGTTCGACACTTTTTTGAAACAGAAGAAATGGAGCAAGGAATCAATCACACCAACATCTGTCTGATTCCAAAAACGAAGGAATCAAAGAAAATGGGAGAATTTCGTCCTATAAGTCTTTGTACAGTCAATTATAAAATAATTTCGAAGATCTTGGTTATGAGACTCAAGGGCGTTCTGAATACAATAATATCAGAATCACAGGCTGCCTTCGTACCAGGTAGGAATATTAATGATAATGTTTTAGTTGCCCATGAACTTCTCCATGGATTAAAAACAAAACGGGATTGTGCTGAATCGTATATTGCTATCAAAACGGATATTAGTAAAGCTTATGATAGGGTTGAGTGGTCATTTTTGGAACAGGTTATGAAGAAAATGGGTTTTGATGAGCAATGGATACGTTGGATAATGGCATGTGTTACCTCAGTTACCTTCTCGGTTTTAGTTAATGGATCAACTTATGGAGAAATCAAACCAACGCGGGGTATTAGACAAGGTGACCCTCTTTCACCTTATCTATTTCTATTATGTGCAGAAGTTTTAAGCCAAATGATAGAAGTTGCAAGCTTAAATAGTCGATTCCAGGGTATGAAGCTAGCAAGACAATGTCCAAAGATTACACATTTATTATTTGCAGATGACTCTTTATTCTTCTGCCGAGCAACAAGATCTGATTGTGAAGCATTGGCCATTATCTTGAAAGACTATGAAACTATGTCGGGACAGAAAGTTAATTATGCAAAGTCTTCTATCATATTTGGTATGCGAATAGAAGAGTCTCGAAAACAGATGATACATCAGATATTTGACATCACACAGGTGGGTGGAGGAGGTAAATATTTGGGATTACCTGAACAATTTGGAAGAAAGAAAACAGAGAGTTTCGAGTTCATACTAAAAAGGATCAGAGACAAGATAGCTGGATGGTACAATAATTTCTTGTCTCCTGCAGGTAAAGTGGTACTAATTAAATCGGTTCTTCAAACGATGCCAGTATATTCAATGAATTGCTTCATGCTTCCAAAGACAATATGTGATGAGATTAATAGTATCCTTACAGAATTCTGGTGGGGACATGACAATGGGAAAAGGAAAATACCATGGGTAGCTTGGAAGAGAATGTCGATACCAAAAGGTGAAGGAGGGCTGGGCTTTCGTGACTTACATCAGTTTAATAAAGCTCTCCTAGCCAAACAGGCTTGGCGTATTCTTAATAATCCTAATTCGCTTCTTGCTCGTTTATATAAAGGTCGATATTATAACACGTCGATATTCTTACAATCGATGTGTAGTCGACAAAGTACATCATACGGATGGAAATCCATTCATGCAGGAATGGAACTTCTGAAGCAAGGATTACGTTTTCAAATTGGCAATGGCAAGTCTATAAAAGTTTGGAGAGACGCTTGGATTCCGTCATCACCACCGCGACCAGCCCAAAGCAACCAAATAAATCCAGAATTATGTGTTGCGGACCTATGGAAAAATGGAAAAAGAGAATGGGATGCAGAAAAATTAAGAAGCCATCTAACAGATGATGATGCTGTGTTGGTACAAAACATTGTGATTTCACAATTTGCAACTGAAGATCAATACATATGGCCATATACGAAAGATGCAGTTTACTCGGTAAGATCGGGTTATTGGTTTATAACACATGAATCTGTTGAAGCAGAGTTAATAGAACCTCCTGATGGTTCACTGGATCTAAAGTTGAAAGTCTGGAAATTGGATATCATGCCAAAGATACAAGTTTTCTTATGGAAGATGATCACCGGGGCAATACCAACGGCCACAAGACTAAGGTCTCGGAATGTCGATATATCTCCTATTTGTCAGCGTTGCTGTATTGAGGAAGAGACTATAAATCATGTGTTGTTCCAATGCATACACTCACAAGCTATATGGCGCTGTACAGGTTTGAATCAATTCCAACAGCCGTCGATGGATATAGAAGAAAATATTCAGAGAATGTTTCAAATCCATGAAACAAGTGAGCTTAACCCAGAAAAACAAATACTTCCTTTTTGGATAGTATGGACAATCTGGAAAGGTCGTAATGAGTTTTTGTTTCAGAAAAAAACTAATCATCCAAATGACGAGGCCAATAGAGGAATCAATGGAGCGATTGAATGGGCTTCCGTTATCATACAGAATCAAAAAGGAAGAGAATCTACTACTATGGTATACAAAAGTTGCCAATGGGAACCGCCTGAAGATGGCTGGCTCAAATGTAATTTCGATAGTAGCTATATTCAGAGTGCCAACTCAATGGGTGTGGGCTGGATTTTGCGAGATCATACGGGTAAGTTTATAATAGCGGGTCAAGCGAAACTCAATCAGGTGTCATCACCGCTACAAGCAGAAGCAATGGGTTTCCTCCATGTCGTTCAAACATTATGGGTACAAGGATGGAGGAAAATCTGGTTTGAAGGAGACAATAAGGAATTGACAGATTTAATCAACACAGGAAAATCAAGTACAGAGATAAATAATATCTTGTTCGATATTCGCCATTGGATCAGTAAATTGCCTCTGTGTTCTTTAAGTCAAGTAAATCGCGAACGCAATCAAGCTGCTGATATTTTAGCGAAAAAAGTTCATGTTTCTAACTTTCTTTTCTTAATTCTCGATATACCACCGATTTGGTTGGTTAACTATTTGTATTATCCTTTNAAAAATGTTGTTTGACACCTAAACTGTAGTAAAATAGATCTTACAACAATGACAAAATATAATTATAATTCATTCTAACCAAAAAAAATTGTTTTATGTCTATCACAATATAGAAAAATACAATACAAAACAAATGGAAGAAAATAATTATTTTTTCTCACATCTTTAATCTTTCATCCATCCACGATATTATATCCACTATTATCATGTACACGTGAAGAGAAAGTGTGATGAAAATTGCAAAAGTTTGTAAATTTTGAATTACCAAAAAGGCACTCTTCTCTTTTCGCCATTCAAATAAGTAGGGGTGGGCTAAAAACCCGAACCGAAGCGAACCAAACCAAACCAGCCGAACTTAAACCGACCCAAACCAAACCATATTCTATATATAACCCAATTGGTTGAAGTTTTTCTCAATTGGTTTGGTTTTAAACCGAACCAAACCGATAAACCAATGTTTTTTTTTATTAATTAGTTAATTAATAATATTAAAAATATAAACACATATGGTGGGTTCATATAAGAGATGAATAAACATTGGCTTGTATAATTAACTTATATTTAAATTTTTGACTTGTTGCATATTCATTTTAGTGGCATTGGAGAGACGATGCCATGGATGTTTTCATTTTTTTTATTTTGATTAAGTGGGATAATTTCAGTTTGGTTGGCTTTTAGGGAATGATTTTTTTATGGCTTCGTTTTGTTTACGTTTTGTTAGGATTCTTGTTTTTATAAGTTGATTTTTTTAAAACCGAACTAAAACCAAACTAAATTACAACCGAACCGAACTAAACCAAACCGAACTAAAACCAAACCGAACACAAACCGAAACAAAATTATTTCGGTTGAGTTCGGCTAAAGTTTTATTCAACCCGAATCAACCGAACCGAACCTGAAATTAAACCAAAAAGCCTACCCCTACAAATAAGTGATGAAAGTAATAGTGTCAAAAAGTGTTATCTCTTGTAAATACGGTTTGAAAAAGTATTATAGAGTGTAAATAACTCTATAATATAAGCAAATGCAAAAGAGAAAGCAAAGAAGACGTTTGAGCATTTTAATTCAAGACGCCAAAGTACCACTTGGGCCCTTATTAGTATTTCTTCTGGATTCATTTCAGTTTCATGTTAGAAGGTGATATGTTTCTGATGGTCCCAATAACAAATCCGTGTAGAGTTTTTCTCTCTCTCAAAAGGAAACAAAAACAAATTAAGTATTTAAAAGAACATGTCATTGATATTAACTCTTTAGATGAACAACTAAGCAAATGGCTAAACAAACCAATAAGTAAGGAAGAGAAGATACATTGTTGTGGGATGACCAGTAAAGTGTATGAAGATCATTTTAACCACTTCCCGACTTCAATGTATTACTCAACCTGAAGATCAAGACAGAATAAGGAAGAATATTTTAGAACAAACGAGTAAAGAAATGGTATGGTGCGGTTTGGTAATGGGATCAATGCGGTGTGAAAACAAACATGTTGCGATAAATTTTACTCAGGATTTCGGATGAAAAAAACGTGCTTACCAGTCCAACCCCTCGAAAAGTCCCTCGCCTTTAACAGCACAAGTTTTGAAGATTGCCCACTGACGACTCTTTATCTTATGCAACTCCAAGGCTTCTGTCACAGCGGCATCATCGAGTGCACCAGGAAGATCCTGTGGAGTTGATTTAACGAAACTCAGAACTAATTGTTATAGACTTTATCAGTAGAAATGTTTATAACGCATGCAAAACAAACTATAGAAGGCAATTGTTTCCATTTTCGCTACAGAAACCAATACAAATTCCCAGACGAATCAGCCAAAATTTATTCTACTCACCGTAAAGAAACTTTAGAGGTCAGAAGAGCTAACATTTAGATGCTCGTACTACTAACCTGCTTGTTTGCAAAAATAAGAACCACTGCACCTTTCAATTCCTCTTCCTATAAAAACGGTTGAAAGAGAGTCAGAGTTAGATGTGGCAGAGGTATACTCAAGTAAGCTTTTTTAATACTGGAACAGTTTTAAATTTGGATTGTGAAGTCTATGGAGAGACAAGATCACTTGTTCCTTTCCATCCAGCACTAACTAGATAATACTTTAATTGTAGTGTCACCTATTAGAAGGCTGTTTGAAAATCTAAGAGTACTTGATAGAGAAACTTGCAAGCGTCTTTTTAACAGTTCCCAAACATGAAAACTGAAACGAATATCATATATCTATAATGTACATCGGCAGAAAAGCTTTTCAACAATTATATTTGGATGCAAGAAGCGCATCATGAAAACAATACAACAGTATAAAAAGAGAAGCTTCAGCAGCAGTTTACCTCCAAAATTGCATGAAATTCCTCTTTTGCCACCCCGATTCTATCTGTGTCACTCGAGTCAACAACATAGACCACTGCTTGTGTATTCGGGAAATAGCATCGCCAATATGGCCTGTCACAACAACCATTAAAAATTTGGGAAAAACACACAAACAGAATAATCTTGATGGAGCCATTTATGTTCTTCATGCCTTCACAGTACATGCAATTTTCATCATATCTAGAAATGACAAAAGAGGGCATTAAGCTACCTGATGCTCGTTTGTCCACCTGTCACATGAACCAATTTATTTATTAAAATGTGAAACGCAAAATAGCAACCATATGTAAGAATCTACTGAGCAACATGATTGATCAACAACATATATAGCAAGAAAAATGTGGTACTTATCAAGTCATAACTTTTTTAGATAAAAAAACAGAGCTCTTTATCAACCCATATTTTCTACTGCCTCTTCAAGACCACTCAGAAAAGGTAATAACAAGAACAAGATTGTCTAATATGTACTGTAACTACTCATCATCATGAAGTCCAAATCAAGGAATCATGAGTTGTGTAATTCATCCATAGACAAACATTCTAATAATTCAACTAGCAAGAAAAATGTGGTACATATCAAGTCATCATTTTCTTTAGATAAATACATAGCTCTTTATCAACCCACATTCGAATATAAAGAATTTACTGATTGCCTCTTCAAGACCACTCAGAAAAGGTAATAACATGGAACAAGACTGTCAACTATATATAGCCACGTATACCGCAACTACTCATCATCATGAAGGATATCTAATCTATGAGTTCATGTGATTCGTACATAGACAAATGATTCCAATAATACAAATGTGTCACTGAAGATCTACTAACATGGAAGGAAGACTAAGGAACTAAGAGAATCTCAAAATGGGTCCATCAGAAAATGGTTTGCTTTGAATTAATCTAATGCTTATATACCAAAAAAATCATTTCTTAGAAACATACCTAAATCCCAGACTTGAAATTTGATATTGTTGTACTGCACAGTCTCGACGTTAAATCCAATAGCTGCAGATCGGAGCAAACCAAAACCGCAAACAAACGAAAATCAACTAGATCCGACGAAACACACACATAATTTAAACAAAAGTCGAGGGATAAATTACATACTCGGGATCGTCGAGACCACTTCCCCCATCTGAAGCCGATCTGGAAAAATCAATCGCAAACTCAAAAACTAAACAGAAGAGCTAAAACTTGGAATCGAAAACCCTAGTCACTGAATAGCCAATCTATCAAAACAAATGCGTCTGTAGAGAGACAAAATGCGAAAGGTGAAGGCAGTGATTTTTTTACAGAGGATTGTAGTTTTTCCAGCATTGTCGAGACCGAGGACGAGGATACGAGCTTCTTTGTTGCCAAACACGGAAGAGAACATCCGCGTGAACAAGATTCCCATCTTCTTCTTCTCGACGGATCAAACGATCTAAGAGAGATTCTTCTTCTCCTTGACCATTCGACCTCAGATCTTTCTCTTCTTTGAGAGTATTGGAAGACTGAAAGAAATATACGTTTTAGTAGTTCAGTGTTTTCCTCTTTCGTTGTCTCTGATTCAGTCAGAGGTTTTGTTTGGGCCCGGCCCAAATATTATCATTTCAGCCCATTATCATGATTGGTTTTTTCAATCATTTTTTTTTTGGTTTTCTAAATAATATAAAACGACGATTATGTTGTATAATAGTTAGTTTTCGTAAAAACTAAGTGCACAAATCAATGATGTTAATTCGTGCAATTAATCTAATGATTCGGTTATTCCAATCCTCTGGACGTCGAAAAATAAAACTCATCCTCATACAGATTGAGGAGCATCGTGGCTTCAAAAAGCCTCCTTCAATGAAGATTGAGAAAAACAATAAAATCGGGTTTTAGTACAAAGGTAATGGCAACTATCGGGACCTGCACAAACGCAAGGGATGCTTTCGCACGAGGCATTATGGTATCACACTCAGGGGCGGAGCCACGTCCACCAGCAAAGAGGCAGTTGCCACCAATCAAATTATTATTTTCTTTATTAATTACTTAGACGAATATTAAATGCCTCCACTAAATTATCAGTTTTTGTCCCGGTCAATTTTTAATTTCATATCTCGTTTTTTTTTTAATTTATAAAACCAGCTAATAGTTCAAATGAAAGTTCTAACTTTGGGTGGGTTATTGGGAGATAGATTTTTAAAAATTTTTAGAGTTTAAGATTCTATTGTTATTGGGTTTGTGGATTGTTATATTCTTATTAAAATATTATGTTATTGGTATGATGATTTTGTAATTCTTGTGTTATTGGTGTGTTGATTTTGTAATTCCATTAAAATTTTTGTGTTATTCAAAAAGTTGAGTATTTATTGATTTTTCAATTCTATCAAACTCTAGTGTTATTGGAACTAGGGATGTCAATCGGGATAGCCCGGTCCGGCCCGAAACCTGTAAAGCCCGCATATATTTGCGCTCAGCCCGGCCCGGCCCGAAAAAAAATCGGGCCTATATTCCAAAGCCCGGACAAGGCTTTAGGGCTTTTCAGGCTTTTCTTTACAAACACAAAAAATTCACAATTCTCAAATGAATAATTAAAACAAAATATTTATAAAAATAAATCTAAATTGAAATTTATTATATCAAATCAAATTAAATTTAAAAAGAAAAAGTTTGACAAAAAAAACAAATAAAAACAAATAAATTGTATTACCAAATAAAACATAAAATCAAAACACTTCAAATTTAGGTAGTAGAGTTTAGATTAGAATATCATTCATCGTATTCTAAATCCTCATCACCATCAAGAGGTACATATAAAAAAAAATATTAAGTTTTGACATGTATAAATTATATAGAAATTTCATTGAAAGTCTATAGATGTTGAAATAATTGAAAGTCTATAGATAAAGATAAATGTTGAAATAAAATCTCTAACTAATTAAAATGTAAAGTTCCGGGTTTTTCGGGCTAAGCCCGAAAAACACACTAGCCCGAAAGGCCCGATTTTTTCGGGCTTATATTTCTAGGCCCGAGCCCGCTATTTTTCAGGGCCGGGCCGGCCCTCGGGCTTTGGCCTAATTGACACCCCTAATTGGAACAATGATTCTTTATATTTTTAGTCATTAACAACAACTTTCAAAATAATAGAGGTATCCTATGTATTCTTAAAATCTTTCTCCACTATCTATCATCGACTCATCACCATCACATTGTTCCAAAACAAATCCATAATATAACAAAACAATACCACAACAACATGTTTTAAAAAAAATCTCAACATATGAAAAAGAAATCCATAAATCTTTTCTATGAGATGACATGCAACTCAATTTTTCCATCAGATGATCTGCATAATACACACATTTCAATTCTATCGGCTACAAGCACATGTGTCTCAAAGAAAAACAAGAAAACTGAGATACCTTCATCATCATCGTTGACTTCCAGCTACTACTGCATCTTGCCACATATTAGAAGCTATCATGTCTCTCCAATTATTAGCATATATTTACCTTACAATTTTTTTTAAAAAAGTAATTAAAAATCTACGACAATCCACAAAATTTATTATAAGAATCACTGAAATTTTGGATAAACAGATTTTTAAAGATTAGTTTTGTATGAAAAGAACGGCAAAAACGTATCAGAGCTCCAGGTTGCGGAGAAAGTTCGAATAGATCGGAGATGATGATGCCTCGATCTGAAATTGTTATATTCGATGGCGAAGGAGATTTCGGTCTCTAGAAGAAGAGGATGTTCGCACATCTGAGCATCCAAGGCTTGAAGGATGTTCTTACTAAGAAACCTATACAAGCGAAAGTCTTCCGCAGAAGATGATAAAGATCCGCAAAAATTAAAGAAGAAGATTGAATTAGAAGCTGCAAGAGCGGAGAGATGTGAGAAAGCTATGGATCTCATAGTTCTAAATGTTGGAGATCAGGTCTTGCGAAAGCTAGACAAGTGCACAACCCCAACAGATACTTGGGTGACATTGGAGCGGCTGTATATGGTGAAGTCTTTACCAAATCGCGTCCATGCTCAGCTCATGGTCTTTTCTTTCAAGATGCAGGACTCAAGAAATATTGACCAGAATGTCGACGACTTCCTGAAGTTGATCATGGATCTCAGCAATTTGAGTATCGAGATTCCGGAAGAAGTTCAAGTTATACTTATCCTGAATGCATTACCTCCAAGGTATGATCAACTCAGAGATACTCTTAAATATGCTAGAAAGAAAATTAAACTTGAGAAAAGGAATTTAGAAGTGCTTCTAGCTCTAGGTCTGATGATGAAGGTCACTACGTTAGGGGAAGAACCAAAACTAAAGACAATCAGTCAGGAAAGAACAAAAACAGCTTGTCAAGATCTAAGTCTAAAGACGGCAAAAGAATTTGTTGGATTTGTGGAAAGGAGAGACACTTCTAGAAGCAATGTTACAAATGGCTTGAAAGAAACAAACACAAGGTCCAGTCTAATATCAATGGAGAAGCAACTATGGTAAAAGATGATGTTGCAGATTTGGTTGGTCTTCTAGTTGCAGAGGTCAACCTGAGTATGGAAGAAATCACTAAAGAAGACTGGATTATGGATACAAGATTCTCCTTTCATATGACTCCTAGAAGAGAGTGCTTCATCAACTTGAAAGAAACTACAAATGGAAGAGTTATGATTGCAAACAATTCTATCTCAGAGGTTAAAGGAATAGGTTCCATCATATTCACAAATCCTGATGGCACCACTTTCATGCTTTATGATGTAAGGCTCATGCCTGAGATTTCAAGAAATATGATCTCTCTAGGCTCACTTAAAGATAAAGGATATGAGTTCAAAGGAGGACATGGAGTTCTCAAGGTTATTAAATGTTGTACAATCTTCATGAAAGGTCTAAGAAAGGAGTCATTGTATATTCTTCAGGGCACAACAAAGATCTCAGAGTTGTACAGTGCATAGTCAAGTAATGCAACTCAAGTTTAACAAGGTGATGATCAGACGCAACTGTGGCACAATAGAATGGGACACATTGGTCAGAAGGGTCTTGAGGTACTAGCAAAGAAAGGATGTTTCAAAGATAGCAAGGTTTCTGATCTGAAGTTTTGTAAAGATTGTGTAATCGGGAAAACTCATAGAGTTTCATTTGGTCAAGCTCAACATGTTACTAAGGAAAAAGTTAGACTATGTTCATTCAGATCTTTGGGATTCTCCGAATGTCCCAATGAGTTTAAGAAAACGTCACTACTTCATTTCTTTTATTGATGACTTCACAAGAAAGGTTTGGATTTACTTCATTAGGTTTAAAGATGAAGCTTTCAGACAATTTGTGGATTGGAAGAAGATGGTGGAGACACGGTCAGGAAACTTCGTACTGATAATGGCTTGGAGTTCTGCAATCAACAGTTTGATAGGTTTTGCAAAGATGAAAGTATTGTAAGGCATATGACATGTACTTACACACCCCTAGTAGAATGGAGTTGCATAAAGTTTGAATAGAACAATTATGAATAAAGTGAGGAGCATGTTGAGTGAAAGTGGTATAGAACAAAGATTTTGGACTGAGGCTGCAGCAACCGCAGTGTATTTGATAAACATATCACATTCATCTGCATTGAACTTTATTTGTTCCAGAGGAGTTATGGACATTAGTCATGCCTCCACTAGATGGTCTAAAGAAATTTGATTGTTTAGTGTATGTCCATTCAGATGAAGGAAAGTTGAATCTCAGGACAAAGAAAGGGGTTTTCATAGGCTATCCAGAAGGGGTTAAGGGATTCAAAGTTTGGTTAATGGAAGACATGAAATGTGTCATCAGCAGAAACGTTGTCTTCCGAGAAGATAAGATGTATAAGGACATCAAGGTGGAGCTCTAAGCAGGTATTTATAGTCCTCAAATTTTAACTAACAAGAATGTGAGTTTTAATTTTGAAGGTAATGATAGAGAACAAGTAGAAGACAATTCTCAAGGTGGATCATCTGCAGAAGAACCTCAAAAAGATCATTGTCAAGTGACTCAAGATAATGGAGCAACATGGAATACAATTAATGAGGGTTAGGAGCTGAGTGATTATCAACTGTTAAAGGATCGACCGAGAAGACAAACAAGATTCCCAGAGAGATATAATGACTATGAGGTATATGATGACAAAGATGAGTATGAGAGTGAATATGCACAATATATTTGTGGTTTGACAGAAGATGCATGAAATCCTGAACCATCAAGCTAGGAGGAAGCTATGAATGATCCAGATAGTGAAAAATGGACAGAAGAATCTGTTGAAGAAATGCAGTCATTATGGAAGAATCATACTTGGGATCTGGTGGATAGACAAAATAACCAGAGACCAATAGGTTGCAAGTGGATATTCAAGAGAAAGGCTTGAATAGCTGGGGTTGAGAAGCCAAGGTTTAAAGCAAGGCCAGTTGCCAAAGGGTTTTCTCAGAAGAAAAGCATTGACTACCAATAAATTTTTGCTCTGGTGGTCAATCATGAATCTATAAGATACATACTGTCAGCAGTCACTCATTTTGATATGGAGTTACAACAACTAGACGTCAAGACAACTTTTCTACATGGGTACTTAGATGAGCATATACTGATGGAACAATCAGAGGGCTTTGTGGATAATAAACATCCACACAAGGTGTGACTATTGAAAAGGTCTTTATATGGCCTGAAACAGTCTCCAAGACAATGGAACAAATGGTTTGATGACTTCATGACTCAGAATGGATACATCATAAGTGAATATGATGGGTGTGTTTACTTCAAAAGGTTTGAGAATGATGTTTATATATATATCTTCTTCTATATGTTGATGATATATTGATTGCATCTACATATAAGTTTCAAGTTTAGAGTTTAAAAGTTTTATTGAGCACTAAATTTGAGATGAAGGACCTTGGAGATGCTAAGAAAGAAAGATTATGTGGATGGAGATCATAAGAGACAAAGTTGCAGGAAGCTTAAAGATTTCACATGAAGGTTATCTCATGAAGGTTTTAGGAAATTTCAGTATGGATCAGGCTAAGTCAGTAGCGACACCAATGGGAGTACATTTTAAACTGAAGCCAACAACAAAGAAGGAACTTAGAGATCAACAAGCGTTCATGGAGAAGATTCCATATCAGAGTGTAGTTGGAAGCATAATGTACTCAATGGTTGGAACTAGGCCAGACTTGGCTTATCCAATGGGTTTGATCAGCAGGTTCATGAGTAATCCGGTTAAGGAACATTGGCATGCAGTGAAATGGGTGCTCATGTACATCAAGGGTTCAGTTGAAACTGGTTTATGCTACAAGAAGAAAGGGGATTTTGTGATTAGAGGTTATTGTGATTTGGATTATAGAGATAATAAGAGGTCTATTACAAGAATGGTTTTCACTGCAGGTGGACATATTATCGTTTGGAGGTCAACATTGCAGAAAAATGTGGCATTGTCAACTACAAAAGATGAATATGTTGCTTTGGCAGAATCGATAAGAGAGGTAGTGTGGTTAAAAGGTTTTGCAACAGAGTTGGGTTTCGAACTACATTTAGTAGAACTCTATTGTGATTCTCAAAGTGCAATAGCACTATCTAAGAATGAAGTCCATCATGAGAGGACAAAGCATATGGATGTGAGGTATCATTTTGGAAGAGACTTGATCAGCAAAGGGGAAATACAAGTTTTAAAGATTCATACGGCTTACAATCGTGCATATATTTTCACAAAAGTATTCCTAGTAAACAAAGTTCAAGAAGCATTGAAGATGCTTCGGGTCTTAAAGAATTGAGATGAGCATTCACAAGTTGAATTCATGCGTCCGGGTTTGGCTGCAAGGTTATTGATCGTGGCTACATGTGGAGATTTGAAGAATAAGTAGTCAAGATCATTTAGTCGAATGACTAAGTATGGGAGAACGGCCGATTCGTACCCGAACAATTTCAACTGGTACTGATTCATACCCGAATAATTTTGGTGTGCAATTCCATACCCGAACTCCTGAAAATTTGAAATCACAACCCGAACAATTTTTTTTCCGACCAAAACGTGCATTGACCAAATTTCCGTTAGTCAACCCCGTTAAAATTTAAACGGTGGTGGTGAGTCAGATGACACGTCAGTTTCCCCGTTGGAATAGAAATGCTAAACGACGTCGTTTTGAAGATTTTGGTTTTTATAAAAAAACATTGTGGTTGCTCGAACCCACGACCACAAAGTTAAAATATGTGCACTCTACCAACTGAGCCAGGTGAGTTTTATTGTAAAAATTAACATATACACTTTCTATAGAAATTATGAAGAATCATCAAATTAAACGCAGAGGCTAAAAGTAAATATTCTCATCTCTAAACCTAGATCTTAAAATGAGTTAGTATAGACAATAAAACCAACGATCTGGAAAAATTATGATTATCAAAGTATCAAATATAAATCTGAAATCCAGTTTGGATAAATGAATCGACATCAAAGCTAATTGAGTTTTTTTAAAAAAACACCTAATTTCTGGGTTCCAATACGGTAATTTTTTTTTTTTTTAGAACGATTCAATCGATTTAATCCCAAAATCGATTTCCCTCACCCTAAATCCCGATTTCTTCTTCTCCTTCTCCTTCTCCATTGATTTCTTCTTCTTCTCCATCGATTTGTTCTTCTTCTTCTCCATCGATTTCTTCTTCTTCTTCTCCTCCATCGATTTCTTCTTCTTCGAGAAAGATTGACCAGACAAACCAGAGCCATTGATAAAGCTCTGTGTCATCAAAACCAAGAAGAACCACCTCCTCCGCCGGAAGTATCTGTGACTTCTTCGTCTCCTGCTTCATCGGAGTTGCCGGCGTCGATCCTCAGACCACATCGGCGGTGGTTGATCTGTAAAGAAGTGGTTCCAAGCTTCTTCTCCGATATGAAGAATCTCAAACACTATGATCTTCTCACCAAGCATCCTACGAGCGATGCCTCCAATAACCACAAGTAATCCTGAATGAAGAATCAATTCGATTAAACAGTCAAAGTATCAGCTTCGTCTTCAGCTTCGTCTTCTGAAGCAACGGAACAGGAAAATAAGGATTAAATCAACCCATAATCAAATTATGGCCGGCGGAAGAAATTGAAAAAAAAAACATAAAGAAGGAGATTGACAGATTGTGTAATATCTATATAAAGTGTATCTATTAGTCCTTACAATGAAACCCGCCTGGCTCAGTCGGTAGAGTGTACATTTTCTAACATTGTGGTTGTGGGTTCGAGCAACCACAATGGTTTCTTTTTATAAAAACCAAAATCTTCAAAACGACGTCGTTTAGCACTTATGTTCCAACGGGGAAATTGACGTGTCATCTGACTCACCACCGTTTAAATTTTAACGGGGTTGACTAAAGAAAATTTGGTCAATGCACGTTTTGGCCGAAAAAAAATTGTTCGGGTTGTGATATTCAAATTTTCAGGAGTTCAGGTATGAATTTGCACACCAAAATTATTCGGGTATGAATCGGTACCAGTTGAAATTGTTCGGGTACGAATCGGCCGTTCTCCCGACTAAGTATATAGAAGACTCTAGGTGAAGCAGAGTATTTTCAAGGAGCTAACCAGCTTAGATAACCGAGGATTCGAGAATTGAGTTTGGTACGGTTTAGTCCACTAGATGTTACTCTCTCATTGGCCACGCATGTGATTCGTGTGAGCTTGTAACAGTCGTATTACAAGTTATCTTTGACTCTTCCTCTTCCTTCTAGATTCATTCAGTTGTTAGGAATCTAAGAGAGAGAAGAGAGAGAATCTTGTAGAGAGAGAGAGAGTGTGACATTGTTGTAGATCGAAACTCAGATTGAGCTAAGTTATAGTGGATTCCAGTGTGAGAACACCGGTGAGACGTAGCGACCCGGTTAAGGGCGTGAAATCGTTAAATCACCTCATCTTCTTACTTTCAAGTCTTTATTATTCTATGTGTTCAATCGATTCTATTGGAGAGGTGTGAGATCGGTAATCAAGAGCGATTAGTTTCACAATTTGCTTTCACAGTTGATCTTGTCTCTGCAGCAACATATTTTCATAGTTTGATGTGACGTATCTCAGTAACCAAAGAATGATATATGGTTCTTCTCAATCACTTGAAGAATGCATATACACATCACATGCATACATATATACATAAATACATACATCTGCATTCACATACATTATACATACATACATATATTCATACATACATGTGCATATATGCTTAATTGCTTGCATCATTGGTTCGTTGCTTGTTTGTTTTCTTAATTGCTCCATTAATTACTTGATTTCTTGATTTTTTTTTTTTTTAATAACCATTGGGTGATCCAGAATTTTATAATCCGATTAATCCTTTATGATGAGTTTAGCCGTAGAGTATCTTACTCACCGGATTTTTAAATGGATTTAAAGTTTGACACCATTTTGACTAGTCAAATGAGAGTAGTTAGATAATTTCACGTTTACGGAAAATCGATCTCTGACCTAACCAACAAAATAACTCTTCCACAATGGAGAACCATTAGGTAGTTAATTATGCGCTTGCTTTCTTGATTTGGTTTTTACTTATTTGCTTCCTTCCTTGATTCCATGCGTGTTTGCTTGCTTTTTTCCTTAGTTCCTTTCGTGCTTGTTTCCTTCTTATTTCTTCCTTGCTTCTTTTTTTTGTTTAAATCTTCCTTGCTTCTTTCCTTGTTCCTTACTTGCTTCATTGATTCGTTGTTTACTTTCTTGCTTGCTTCCCCATTCTCTTCATTGATTTCCCTTTTTTTTTTCTTTACAAATATTTACCTTTTTGTTGGTAAGGTTATTGTAATGCTCATTTAATTTTTAAGTAATAAATATGACTTATTTGTCTCTTTTCTCTAAAATAAGATATATTCTTTTCTTTTATTCTTTTTTAAATACTTACTTTTTTGTTTAACACATTTTTAATATTTTGTTATTCGTATTATTACATTGACACATTTCAAAATCTAAACCTAATAATGACACATGTCATGATCTGGTGAATTATAATTATCATACATTACACTCACGTTGATTGTATCCAATTTTATATGATAAGATGACAATCCTTTGCCTTTTCTTTATCCATCGTTCTTTAAAAATCTCTAAAGGTGTATAAACATGAAATGCACATATGATTGCTCTTTTCATTCGCTTTTAGAATTAACGATTAAAATAATTAATATTTGATCAAATCACTAAACAAAATTGTTTTTGTTAAAGAGATTGCTAAAATTATGTACTATTAAAAAACAATACAATCATCTTATTATATAAAGTTGAATGTTTAAAAGTTAGTAATTCACCAGATCGCGACACATACCAAGTCAATCGATCATATTTTGACACGTGTAAAAAGATTTTTCAATTAAGTTTACCACATAATATTAAAAAATAAAAGGAAAATTTATAGTCCACATGTAATTGATTCTAAATTCTAAAATGTAAAGCTACTAAATAAAAAGGAAAAGAACAAAATGTAAATATATCCTAAAATCCAAAGTTAATAGAAAAAGGAAAAAAAAATCAGAAAATGATAACTAATTCCTAATCCTAAAAGATAAAGTAACTAAAGCAAAAAAAAATAGAAAAATTAAATTTATTATAAAATGCAAGTTAATACAAGAATAATACTAATAAACATAATTGAAATATGAATAATAAAAACTAAATATTTGGAAACATGTGACAAAATTTAGTTGGAAACCATATAATAGAAAAAACATATTCAAAATAAATAAATAATGGTTACTCTGTTAGACTTCTATATTGGTGGGTGATTTTGTATCGAAGTTCCCAATCTTATTAAATTTACTTTTACGAGTTATTTCACTTTTTCATTTTTGTTTTTTTCACGAGTTATAAAATTTAAATTATAAGCTTCCCGTATGCGCAAGACCTAATCTAGTTAACATATAAAGTATAAATATAACAACAAGATAAAAGTGGATTTTTGCTTTCAAAAAATTCTTCCAAAAACGCACTTTTATCTCGAAAAAGCGTATTCATAAAAAAATTGGAAAGGAAGGGATATTTGGAGATCGTTGAAAGTTTTTTCAAAATACAAATATTAACACAAGAATAAAAACACCAAGGGGTAATGCTATATTAACTCTAAGGTTAATAGGATCTACGCTTGAAGCTTACAATAAAAACACAAAGGGGGTAATGCTAATAAATTGGTTTTGTTTGTTACTAATAAATACTCCCTCTGTTTTACAAATAGTGTCATTTTGACATATTTCACGTAGATTAAAAAACTTTAAAAATATACAAATATACCCCTAATTAACATACCAATAATTAATTGTAAATGCTTTAAACTCAAAAGTTATTATCTTTAAATAAGAGATAAAACAGGAATTGAGTGTAAAAAGTTACATTGGAAACATAGAATGACATTCTTTTTGAAACAAAAAAATAAGTCTAAAATGACATTCTTTATGAAACGGAGGGAGTAATAACTAGTTAAAAACTCGCATATTAAAAAATTATATTTTTTTACAAAAATTCATTCAATATTTTAATTTAAAATAATTCAACCAATCATATAAGATACTACATAATATCAATGGTCACAAAATGTTAAATGCATTTAAATTATATATATAAACTTTTGAAATATTTAATAAAATTAAACAAAAAAATCTAAAATATCTTATAAAATGGGACAGGCGAAATAGTACTTAGTACTAGTAGTATACTACTATCTCTATTTCACAAAAAATGTCATTTTAACATATTTCACATATATTAAAAAAACTATTAAAAATTATATATTATCCCATATTAATACACCAAAACAATTTTTCTCTCTATACACTAAAACATTGTGCATTGAAAATTGTTTAATGCATAATTTTGAATATTAATACATTAAAATAATAAGATTAAAACTGTTTTTTATTCAAAATTATGTATTGAAAATACAAAATAACACTTTTATAAAATAAAAATAAAACTTTAAAACGATATTCTTAATGAAACGGAGAGAGTAGTATTTTCATTTTTGGCTCTCCTTTATTGTAGGTTTTTATTTGTAAGACGGTTATAAAGCTGAGAAAAATAAAGGAGAGAAGTAAGACCATCCGCATCGGCATTAAACAATTATTAAAAAAAAAAATTGCTTTCTCACGAGATCCGGATCTCAAACGAGACACCTTTGAGACACTGGGGTGCTGACGTGGCAGTTTATCATTAGTCCAAATTTTGTTTTTTTTTAATTTTTTCTTATTTAATTAAAAAAAAATTAATTTTTGTTTACATGCCCTAAATGCAATGAGATAAAAATAAAGAAGGATTTTGCTTTGGAACTTTCTTGCGCGAGACGCGGCTACTCGGCACTTCGAAAGACAGCTCAGCAAATGTCAAATAAGTAAAAAAAAAGAATCATTGTCTTCGCTCTATAATTAATTAATAACTCTCTTTAATGACACGTGTACCATTTCCCTTACGCAGCTCTTTAGATACAGAGAACAAACAGCTAATTAACAAGTCATTTTGCTGTTACTAATGGACAATACTTAATTTATAATTTTGTTTTCACCTTTTGTTGAAATCAGTGAACTGTGTAGCCACAGTATGTTCTGTAAATCAGCCTGAACCAATTAAACTATCCAGAGGGGTTTATGTTTTTGTTTTTCTTAATAAATTAAACACTAATTGATCGAAGATTAGACATGAAGCTATTATACCAAGTAAACAAAAAAAAAATATTGATCAAAGATAATGCAAAACTTAAATTTTAGACGTTTGTTTGCAGTGCACTTCACTTCAAAATATCTTCTTTTTTTTTACCATCACTTAAAATTTTTTTTAACATTAATAGTATGGGAAAAAAAGACAGACCAGTCTCACGGACTAGAGACCTCGCTCGTTAAGGCCCTAATAGACGTGGACCTGGACATCATAATTTTTGTCCATTAAGAAGTGGGTTTCGCGGGTTAGCCCGTTGCGGTTCGCGGATTAAACGGGATGGCCTATTGCGGATTTGTGGGTTGGCCCGCTTTTTTATATAAAAAGATACTTTTTTGTTTATTCATAATTTTCCCAAAAATTATTAAATAAATGATATAATACTATTTGTTTTACACTGAATTGAAATGTGTATACATATATATGAAGTAAAAAATTAACTATAAAACGACATTTTTTGTGAAACAAATAGAGTATTTATGTCAGGGATGAATTATGTTTTCTTTGAAACTTTGCAAGCTTTTTTTTTCTTCTAAAATTATTGCAAGCTTTGAATTTATGATGAATTGTGTAATTTGTGATATAATTAATTATAGTATCTTGAGAATTACGAAATCAAGAGAAAAGTAGGTTTTCCTAAATATGGGAATGAGAAATTACAAACAAACATCCATACTTGAATCATAACCCAAAATTTTCTCATTCTCTCAGTAAAATTTACATTCCCGGGAAAACACGAAGGAAAATCTCCCAAGAAAATCCCCCAAAAAGAAAGACCTAAAAGCAAATAAGTGACAACAACACAAAAACGAAAACTGAGAGAAGAAAAAAAAAAAAAATTCAGTGACTCGTTGTTTCTTCATTTTCTTTCGCTCTCTCTTTTTCTTTCTCTCCACCACCACCATCCTTCGAAATTACCATTTTACCCTCGTGACCACACACACACTTGTTCGCCGCTGGCGTCGCCAGAAACCTCGGCAAGTCATCTCCTGCCATTATGACAAGAATCTTCTCCTCGTACGCCGCGTTCGCCGCCTTCTCTCTGGACCGACTCTCTTTCACTTCGTCGACTCCTCCGCCGTTTCCTTCGCCGGAATCGTCACCGGAGGTGGATAAGCGCCAGTAAGAGCAGGCGAGGATGAGTAAAGCGAAGGCTATGAGGCCTAACATCGCCGCAAGGCCTCCGAATAAGTATGGCACCGGCGAATGCCACGGCGATTGTGGCGGTCGGTGATTTCCGAATGATTCTGCTAACGTGGCATGTCTCGCCACATCTATTGATGTTGGTTTAATGCTCAAGTGCCTCATTTTTCTATGTTTCTTCTTCTTCTTCTTCTTCTTCTTCTTCTTCTTCTTCTTCTTCTTCTTCTTCTTCTTCTTCTTCTTCTTCTTAATTCTTGTTTCTTTTATGTTTATTTTGTCACTTTATACGAAGAAAAAGAAGAAAGCTGAGGATGAAACAATGGGTTTGATGAGATGTTATATTTATAGCTGAGGAAAAAGAAAGAAAGAGAAACAGAGTCACCCCTGATATTTAATTAATTCAATTTAGTAAAATAAAGCCATTTATTATTTATTTTTTTTAATTTTTTTTTCATTTTGACACCTAGACAGTATTTATTTTGCATGCAATGTCAAACTCTTTTTTTCCATTAACAAACAAAATATGTCCAACTTTTTTTTGTTTCACCTTTGATAAAAATGTTATATGGTGCTTGTTTATTTAAAAGATAGCGGACATATAAACTACACTAATTCCTTGATACATCAGATCAATTCAATATTTTCTTACTTCTTTTACAGATTACACACAAAAAACTCGGCCAAACCCACACGAACAATTAGAATTCAGTTATAAAAAACTCTGATGTCAAAATCAAATATTTTTTGTTGAAAAACTCTAAATGATAACCTTAAACTGGAAAATGACGAATTTCGACTATACAAACTTGGCCAAAAACCACATAAACTATTAGTATTCGATCTAAAACTTGTGCGTCATAAAAATCATTAAACCATAATTTTAAACTGAAAAATAGGAAAACGATCTATTTCCCCACGAACTATTGTCATCTCCCTCCAGATCCCCACCGAACTATTCCTTCTGTATATCTTCCCACGAAAGAAAAGTTAAAGATCTAAATCCCCCGAAAAAAAAGTTTGAGGCTTAAATCCCCACGAGTGTCGGTTTCCACGGTTTGTGCGCTAAACCCGAACCTAAACCATTAAACCCATGAAACTAAACCGAAAAACCCGATCCAAACGAAAATCCGACCCAACGCACTACCCGGCCCAAAAAAACTTGGAATCATGAGATTATTTTATTTATTTATTTTTAAAAATAATAATTTAAAACAAAAAAAAAATCAAAAGAAACCGGCGCTCCACCACTTCTTCTTCTCCGATCAATCTCCACTGCTCAACGGCGCTCATGTGTTGATTCCGAAGAATCACCACCGTACATAACCCAAGGAGTCCAAACACCATTAGGAACCCTACCATAATAATACACAAGCGTCTTCTTAATCCCGATCTCGCCGCGATTCCCTCTCTTTTCTTTGATTTTCCGATCAACACCAGTAGCATTCCAATACCCAGAAACTGTAGTCCTCTTTGTTACCTTCTTCTTCGCGGTTGTGTACTCCTCCGGGGAGAAGAAGTACCAAACATGATCCTTCGATTCGATTCGATAACGCTGCAACCAAAAAAATCAGAAAATGATTTGATGATGATGTGAGAGAGAGAGATGAGAAAATTTTTGAATGGTGAATTCAAGAGTTTAAGGAAAACTTACAAGGCAAGCAGATTGGTTCGTAACTACAGATGTTGATCTCACTAATCGTAACTACATATGTTGATCTCGCTAATCGCATTCTCCTCATCGACAAACGAAAATCGCTTTCTTGCTACCTCTCTAATTCTTCTTCTCATCGACCACCTCATTCTCCTCACCGTCGTCCCGAGTACACCCATAATCGCATATCTGATTCTTCTTCTCATCGACCACGCTCTCCGAGACGGAGAACAATCTCCAAGGAAAAGCTCGACATCGCTTGTCAATTAGCCAAGCTCGAAATCGACAGATTCTCTGAATAATTTGGATTGAAAATCTAGGATTCTGGGAAGAATTTGGGATTTCTAATTTTGGTTTTGATTCATTACATGATCGTAGTGAAAAAGACGAACAAAACAATTGTGAAAGAAGTTTGGGTCGAATTTGCAAGCGGGTAGGGTAATCGGTATAATATGTGGTTTAATAATCTAAATCGGTTCGTAATCGGTTAAAAGTCGAATTTTAGATGGTTAACCATAATTACAAAACAGTAAACCGTCTTAAACCGAGTTTTATGGGAATTTTTAGTTTTGAATTTTTTTATGTGGAGATTTAAGCTTCGAACTTTTTTTCGAGGGGAATTTAGGTCTTTAACTTTTCTTTCGTGTGGAGGTATACAGAGGACATAGTTCGGTAGGGATCTGGAGGGATATGGCAATAGTTTGTAGGGAAATAGATCGTTTTTCCCTGAAAAATCGACAAAAAAAAACAAAGACTCTAAACCTAAATTATAAATTACATGTGAAGGTTATGGAAGTAGTGTTATTCACGATTTCGAGCAATCTCATATTCACCTAATAATTCATCAATATCGTTTCCAGTTTGTAGAATATTGATCAATTTCAAGAAATCGCAATATTAAAGATTTTTATTAGCTGTGTTTGCGGCTCATCATTCTTGCTTTTATTTGTGAGGGTTTTATAGACTAAAAGCGAAAATGATGAACCTGTAAAACGATTCATTAAGATCGCGAACACATTACTTCGAAAGACCTTTTATGTGAGTTTTAAAATTCAAGGTTCTTCATAATAAAATGGAGAATGATGAACTGGGAGAGTATGAAATTACTCAAAACATAAACCCACTACACTGTAGGTTGAGTATTTATATACACCATTTTTAGTGTCTTATAAGTTCATTTTTGTTTGTTTTTATAAGTTTTCATTGAGTTATTGGCAGTGTCACTTTGTTTCTTAGAGAGTTTTTAGTCTTCGTTTAGGAATCTTTGAAAAAAATATGGAATTGGAGATAAAACAATGCTAAAATACGAATAAATACGTGATCAAGAGATTTGGAAGATGAAGTCAAAAGGATTCAAGTGCGAAAGGATTGAGAAACTATCTAAGAAACTACCAAAATAGATTTTTGGTGCGAAAAAAACTTACTCGAAGATGCATAGAAAAATCCTTACAGGATTGAGTTAAGGTGATTCGTTGTTCGAAATCACAATTGCCAAACGGTTCAAGTTTTGATCGAGTATTCTAGACTGATTGTCGCTTATATCTAGGGGTCATAGCCATGTGGTATACAAGAAGCTCATGACTAGATCACGCATATTGTCTACGGTTCAACATACATGGTACGGAGATGGTTGGACACCGTATCAAAGATCTAATCATCAATAAGATCATGTTTAGATCCTATACTACATGTGATTTATGATAGATGCATTCTAATTATTTTGATCTAGAACTTAAACATTTATTTTGATGACCGAAAAAGGTTTGATAAAATGATTGACCTGATATTAAATATGTTTTTCTTTCCATCTAATGATAATGATGTCATAGGATATCGATAACCAGTGATGTTGACTTAAACATTTACACTACAAGAAAATTGCTCTATTTCCGAGGACATCTATTGTCGGAAATTTCCAACAAAATTTAGACAATTCACCGATAAATTTCCGATGAGCTGATACTTTGTCGGAAAATTCTCGGTAATTTCGATGATATTTGTTACTCGGTAAATAGTCGAAAACTTTTGTCGGAACATTCTCGATAATTTCCGACGATAGTTGATTCCCGGTAAATAGTCGGGACTTTCATCGGAAAGTACCGAGAGATTAAGGTTGTGGGTATTTTGTCGGTAATATTCCCGTAAAATCGTCAGAAAAAATATCCGAGAAATTACCGAGAGGTGCCACCGTCGGAAATGGATTCTACATATATATGGAGGAATTGATGCGTCGGTGGATCAGCTCTCTTTCTCCACGTTCTTCTCTTCCTCACGGGAATACATCACCAAGCAACAACAAATCTGGGTTTATGATGACGGCTTGGAATCCGGTGATGACGACGACGGCTTGGAATCTGGCAATGACGACGATGGCTTGGAATCCGGTGATGAGACGACGACATCTCGAGGTGCAGCGGCGCAACTTAATTGGGACCCAAGGGGTTTTGCTTTGAGATTCGATACACACAAACACCAAATCTGGGTTTTGCTTAAAACCAAAAAAAAAAATCTTGATTTTGGTTACGAGGAAGAAGATACACACATGTGTATGTATATATTTCATACTTTAGTTTTATTTTAAAGTAAATTAATTTCCTCAGAAATATCTTTGAGAAATTCGGATGCATTCCCGACAGATTTTATGGTCGCCGGTGTACTTCTGTCGGAATTTGTAGCCAATTTCCGAGTAGTTTCCGTGAACGCATTCCGACAAATTAAATTTCTAAGAACACTTTCCCTCACTCTGTTTTCGACAATTTTCCGAGAAAATATGTTTTCCGAAGCTCTAATTTCGATGGATTTGCATTCATTGGAAAGTTGTCGGAGTTTCTCGATTCCGACAACTCTCCGATAATAGTAACCATCAGAATATGCGTTTATTCTTGTAGTGTTATTTTGATGACGAGAAAATGTTTGATAAAATGATTGAATCGATATTAAATATGTTTTTCTTTCCATCTAATGATAATGATGTTGTAGGATATCAATGATTAGTGATGTTGACTTGTTATTCAAACTTGTTTATCACTTGATTTATCAAACTAGAATTTTGCACTTGATTAGTACCACAAAATGGATTAGTCATGTAGAACCACGATTTTTACGATATTGCAAAACTGGATAATCGGAAAATATATTGATATAAAAGAGAATTAATAAACGATAATTGATACCAAAATACGATGAAGAAAGAATGGTTTGTGCGGAGTGGAGACATTCTTTCCTTAATTCTTTAATTGCCATAGTGTGACGGCTTGATGCAAACATAATCCCATGATACAACCGCACGGTTCTTTTGTTATGCAACACCAAATAACAAAAGCTGACGAACCTAGTATTTGCGTTATACTCTCGGACTCAAAACAGATAAACAAAAGAGAAGAGACTTGAGGGATTAAGTTTAGATCGTTCATCTAAAATCCGTAGAGAAATGATGAGGCTTCTAGGCATTCAAATAGCCTCAAACCAAAATATTTTTAGGATTGAATTATGAGTTAATGACGATATTAATCGCTGCATTAAACACAATTGAAGAGCTGAATTGTTTCTTGTTGACTAAATCAACCAAAGAATACAAACCGTATTTGGGCCAAAAAGATAGGCTATTGGGCCTTTCGGTCCCAAGCGCATATCCGGTATGGCCAGTCTCTCTCCAATATACATTAGTGTCCACACAAGTCTTTTAAACTAAGGGTTACACATCATCCTTTATATACTACATGATTTCAATCCAAACTTCCAGTGTGGGACATTTGCTAGTTTTAACACTTAGCCAAATTTTTGGTGCTTTGCAAACTTTCCAAGTCACCCACTAGTATTTAGACCTCTATTTCTCATTCAGATCAACTCCGATTTTGACAAGTGAATACACTACATTATAGTGCTC
The DNA here is from genome assembly GCA_002933935.1 of Eutrema yunnanense. NCBI lineage: Eukaryota > Viridiplantae > Streptophyta > Magnoliopsida > Brassicales > Brassicaceae > Eutrema > Eutrema yunnanense. The sequence continues at coordinate 71,608 of PKML01043746.1, forward strand.
ACAACGATGATTGCATCGTGCCTAAAATCCGGTCATTCCGACAGACGTCTCCGTCGGAAAACCCACCGTAAAAGTGGTCAAAAATACATCGTCAAAAACGAGTTCCAACAAGTCATTTATATGAATTCAATGGTCTAGACCCAGAGCCTAGGATTAGTTAGTAACCTAGTAACTATAAGTCTTTTTAGAAAACGAACACAAGAACCAAGAGGTCATCGATAGAGTCGGGTAAGGTCAATAGTCCATGCTATCGTGTCCATCAAAAGTTGTCACCAGATTAAAAATTAATGGCACTGACAATGTTACAAATCTCTATATCATTATTTAAGAAGTCATTTAGAAAAATGAATTTTATTTGTAAGTTATTACATACTATGCTATCTTATTATATAAAGCAGGATCCTTCGACGTGAGCGCGACACGTAGGATAATTATAACTCACGAGATCGTGACATTTGTCACGGTTGTTAGTTTAGATCTTGACATGTGTCAATTTAATTAACAAAGTAAAAAAAGAAATAAATAAAAATTAAAAAATGTTTAACTTANAAACAAATATTCGAGATCTTGCAATATTTTTTACTATAATTTGTATTATTTTATTTGAATATATATTAAAACAAAAGTTAAAAAATATTTTACTATTTTTATAAAGAGTTAGACACTAAAAAATTGATTTTTTAAGAGTTCGTGAATTGACCACAAAAACCAGAGTCATATTAAGCGGTGTATATTAGAGTTGATGTTTCAAGATTGTAGTTTTTTTCAGGTTATTTTGAATAATATTGTAGTCCATCGCAAAATGGGTTAACTAAGCGGGTTAGCCCGCCATGGAATGAATTAGGATTGTAATTTTCAAATGCCCAAAAAAATAGATCTCGCAAGTCAAAATATTAGTTTTTCGTTTTAAAGATATATGGTATACTCAATTTACTAAATAATATAATTTTTTCTTTGAAAGTTAACTATCCTTTGTTATATTTTATTTGAATATGTGTAAGTTTAAGTTTATATTTTAATCTACTACAAAACGGGTTAAATAAACATGTTAGTACAGTTTGACAACTTTAGTTATAATCATTAGTTAGACATACTATAAAATTCAGAAAAATGTTAAAACAAATTTTCTTCAAATTTAAAAATCGCTATAAGGCAGATTAAATCCTAGTGTTATACATTTTCATATTTATCCTATGATCGGTCTATTTCAAAGGACCATGTGATCTGTCGCCCTGCATTACTTCACTTGACACTTAAATCAATTTTTATTTTCATTTTTTTATTGAAAAGGTGAGGATACGTAATCCTTTTTTTTGTCAAAAGATTTTCGTTAATTAACAAAATAAAAAGATTAAAATCTATGATACTTAGATTAAACAGTTGGATACAAACTTACAAAGCATATGAGAGTCAAGAGAATGAGATACATCAAGTTCTTTTATTGGAAAAGCCAATCACCAAACAGGGCGAAGAAAACATGAGACACTACAAAAATAAACAAAGTCAGTTTTGAGTCCGTCAAAAAATTCTATTTTTTTTATTTCCGAAGGATTTTAAATATTAAGCACCACCTATTTAAAAAAAAAATAATAATAAAACGCCAAATTTAAGTTTTTGTTTCTTACTGATTTCCAATGGATTTTTTCATTTAATTATTTTTGTTTTTTAACAATCTATCAGAAATTTCTTGGGAAAGAGATTAGCCCTGGCCTCCACGGCATTTTCCCCTCTATGATCATGGGTTCTATGAAATGTGGAGAGCATTTTTGAAAATTGTGAGAAGATTTTACCAAACGGTCTTTCAAAATTTGACGTAATCCTTACAATATAGGAGTATGTAGACACATTTTGAAATCATCTATGTATTTACGTCGGTTGGTGAAAAAATAATATATATATATATATATTATATTGCTAAAAATATATATTGACCAATGAAATTGAAATAGTTTAAAGAAAACCAGTAAACTTACCGAACGTAAAAAGCTCAAACCTTCAAATCCTAAGATTTGCTAGAATGACTCTAATTTAGTTTAAAGAAAACCAGTAATTTAGAGTCCAAAAAGATTTATCCTGATTTTTTATTCCAATCGCTTTGATCAATCAGTACCAGAAATCACTTTCCAACAAATCATTGATCGTAAGATATTTAGTCAGTAATAAACAAGTCTAAGTCTAAAGTCTTCCTAAGAGATGCTTAAAAATGCTTAGTGTTAGGAGTAGTTTAATAAAAAAAATTGAAGTATTTTCACTTTTTCCTTCCGTCAGGTATAAAACGAAAAATCTGTGATGATTTTAGAGGCCCACAAGATATTTAGTGCGACATACTCACATAAGGCACAGTGAAAGAGCACAATGGCTTTGGTGGTAAGTGACAATGTTTGCACAATAATAATAAGAGAGGCAAAAGTGATTGAGAAAGGACGAAGAGGAAATAAGAATTGTGGGTTAAAGTCCTAACCGACCAACCTCTTTGTCCATCTCTTCTTCGTTTTCCATTTTCTCAATTGGTGCGTTGATGTGGTCTAAATGCTTCTCTATAGGTTATGTGGTGATTTCATTTTTGCATCATAGGATATGGATAAGATTACTAGATATCTTGTTTTTTGTATTATGGATTTTTTTTGTTACATTTGAACTTGAACAACTCCTTAAACTTATCAAATGTACGGTTCATCATTGCCGGAAAATTCACAATTGACTGTATTAAACAAAATTTTCGGTCAGCTGCAGTTTCTATAAAATTTGAAACACATTATATGGCTACTAGAAAAATTAATCCAATAATTTATAAACGTCATTCCCGATAAGCATAATAGTATTTAATGCTAATTGGTTAATAACTTAATATTATTCTGCTTACCGGGTATGACATATGTAAGTTATTGGATTGATATTTTCTAGTAGCCATATAATGTGTTTCAAATTTTATAGAAAATGCAGTTGATCGATTATGTGCGATCTCGTATCAAAAATTAGATGTCATAAACTTTATTGATTTAGCCAATAGTCTTATTTATACAAAGGCATAATTTGAAATTTGACTAACAAATTCTTTACATATTTGATAATACAAAATCTACCTATTTAACAATAGATAAATAAACACAAATATTAATCTTCCTTTCAATTCGATTTGGTAATCTCCAGATGTCCTGACATTTTTGTTACCAACCTTACAAGTGTTAAAAAATTATTATATTTTATATAGCTATATTTTTTTATATCATTCATTAAAACTGAGTCACAACAGGCAACGCAATAATCTAACAACTTACAAAGCCATACTTTCACTTTGGAATAGCATCAGAGGTAAATCACCACTAACCCACTTGTTCTTTCCTTATATAGCTACATTTTAACATTGTCTTTTACCTTTTCTAAGGCTTTGAATGGGAAGTGGAAATAAGACGGTTCAAGGGACGATGCGGATGAACCGTATTTGCATCTCCATTCAACATTTTTATTCAATTGCGGTGCATTCTCTATTTTAAAATAATAAAAAATTATTGAACCGTGTGCGGTTCATTTTAGTGAAGAAATTTGACGATCCGCTTGTGGATCATGGAACACTCCATTTTAGTGATATATATTAGTTAACAATATATATGCAGTTCTTCCTCTTATATTAATATATATATCGTAT
>PKML01043746.1:85772-126478 GCA_002933935.1 Eutrema yunnanense
AAAAAAAAAAAAAAAAAAAAAAAAAAAAACAACCGATCGGATCCTAAATTCTTATACCCGAAGAATCGAACCCAAACCGGTACCGAACCGAGAATCGAATGGGTACCCGAAATACCCGAAGTGTAATTATATACCCAAATATATTAATTATATTTAGACTTGATATAACTCAAATACCCAAAATTACAACTATAAATCCGAATATATTAATTATTTTTTGGGTATTTCGGGTATTTTAGGTATATTTTCGATATTATGGATATATCGAATACACCTATTTTGTTTTTTTCTGAAATTTTTGGGTATTTTTGATACTTTTGGATATTTTTGCATCCGGATCCGAACATATCCAAAAAATTTCGGATCTTAAAAAAATACCCGATTTGATTCGAACCCGAACCGAACCCGATCTGAACCCGATCCAAAATTTTAAAATACCCGATCGGTACCTAAATCCCTAAACCCGAAATACCCGACCTGAACCCGATCCGAACCCGATCCGAAGATCCGAACGCCCACCTCTAGATAGCTACACGAAGTATACCATATCACATGACTATAAATGCAAACTATATAAATGCATCTTTAACTACACGAAATATATGGTTACCATAGTGACATGTATGAACTATCAGTGGTTATGTCGCCAACTAGATGTACAAAATAAATGCATCTTTAACTACATGAAGTATATAAATGCATTTTTAACTATACGAAGTATATGGTTACCATAAGCCTCATCTGCGTAATCGGAATAGTGTAACCAACGACGGAATCCGGTATTGTCGCCGTTCCCATGGCCTTCATCTTCCGATCAACCTCATTAGGAATAACAATTCTCTATCCATTGTGGCTCATTCTGATTCTGATCTTCCATCCCGAACCGCCTTCTCTCGCCGTACGTTTCTCCTCGCGCCACCACTCCTCTCTGCCGCTTCTTCAACCACCTCCCCATCTCCTTCCCACACACTCTTCTCCAGCTTAGCCGCGTAACTCAATCCTTGCCCCAAAAACATATATTTTCCGGCAACCAAAACCATCCACGCTATTCGGGCTCGCGATTTTCTCCCAAACTTGTGCGACTCCGCTTCTCATCTCTCTGTCTTGCACATCTTTCTCATCGACCGGATGTCTTTCCCATAAAGCCTCAACGTATCGGTTCAGTACCGCCGTGCGCCGAAGGATCCGGTTCCGGCAGCGTATGAGGATTCATGGTCCCGCCGTGCGCCGGCGGATCCGGTTCCGGCGGCGTATGAGGATTCATGGGCTTCTCCCAAACTTGTGCGACTCGTCCAAATAAAAGATGTGTTTGTGCGGCAAGGGTTGGGTTACGCGGCTACGCTGGAGAAGAGTGGGTGGGAAGGAGATGTGGTGGTGGTTGAAGCAGTGGCAGAGAGGAGTGGCGGCGCGAGGAGAAACGTGCGGCGAGAGAAGGTGGTTCTAGATGGAAGATCGGAATCATAATGAAACACGATGGATATAGAATTGTCATTCCTAATGAGGTTGATCGGAAGATGAAGGCCATGGGATCGGCGACGGTACCTGATTACGTCGTTGGTTACACTAATCCGATTACGCAAATGAGGCTTATGGTAACCATATACTTCGTATAGTTAAAAATGCATTTATATACTTCATGTAGTTAAAGATGCATTTATTTCGTACATGTAGTTGGTGACATAACCACTGATAGTTCGTACATGTCGCCATGGTAACCATATATTTCATGTAGTTAAAGATGCATTTATGTAGTCTGCATGTGTGGTCATGTGATATGGTATATTTCGTGTAGTTAGCAATGATTTTTTCTAGTTAAATTAGTTTTCATGTTTTAAAACTTGGATTTCTTGGGTGTTCCGACAGCTTAAAATTTTACGGTCCGACAATGAATAATGTGAGCTACGATTCTGTTTTTTTGACAATTGGGTTTGTGATTTCTGGATGTGGGCTTAGTGGTGTAGCTGAAGCCCAATATGAGGACAAACTGAAGAAGAAGCCCAAGATGAGCTTCACGTCTTATTGCTCTGCGTTGTTTTGTCGATGTCAACACAATCACGACAAATTGGGACAATAGCAGAGAGTATAAAGAAGAGTAAAAGAGAAGCAGGTGAGAGCATGCATGTGAGCAAAAGAGATTTGCAACACATAGAGAGGGAAAGCAGGTGAGAGGGTGAGAGAAAAGAGCTTGTAAGGAGTGAGTGAAACTTCATCTTCTTCCTTGATCTTCATCTTCTCTTTCTGGGTAATTTCTTTGTTCGGTGAGTGTTGTGAGTTGGGGTGTGATCACTTGTAAGCAGCTTCTCTTGATACTCTTATGAGCTGGGTTAAAGCTCACCGAGACGTACCATTGCCGGTTTGGCGTGGGAACTCGTTATTTTCCCGTGTCGTCTCTTCCTTTACTTTATGCACATAAACATCAAGCAAAGAATCAGTATATCAAATACAGAACCAAAGCTTAAAACTTGTAACAGTGGTATAAGAGCTAAGGCTTGAGGCATCCTAAGTGATAAAGTTTGAAGCTTTTGGAGGATTGGTTGATTTGAAGTCAATGAAACATAAGTTTTAGTCTCATCAGGTAACATATCCTATATGGTCTGAGACTTACTGGTTTATTCTTAAAATCTGAGATATTTCTTGTGAAGTATTTGAGATTTGTGGCTTGGTGAAGAATCATTTGTGTGCTGGTAGTTGGTCTTGCAGTTTGTTGCTGTTTTCTGTTGTGATTTTGATCAGATCTAAGACAGAAGAACATGGAACCCACTCAAGGAAGATGGGAAGTGGATAAGTTTGATGGAGAAGGAGACTATACCATTTGGAAGCATAGGGTTATAGCTCAGCTTGAGATCATTGGTCTCGACTCAGTGTTGAGGGTTGATGGTGATGATGAAACATCTGCAACAGACACAAAGGGTAATGCCATTGAAACAGAAGAAGTAAGGCCAGATCCCAAGAGGCTAGAAAAGGATCGAAGAGTTAGAAATTTGTTGAGCATGAGTCTAACTGATATGGTGTTAAGGAAGGTTGGGTTGAAGCACAAGACTGCTCAAGCTATGTGGGATTCTCTCGAATCTCAGTATCAGGATAAATCCTTACCAAATAGATTCTACCTCAAGCAAAGGTTCTACAGCTTCAAAATGGAAGAAGGCAAAAATCTGGACACTTTTAATAAGCTGGTTTCAGATTTGGCTAGTCTAGATATAGAGTTGAGTGATGAAGATCAAGCTGTTATTCTACTCAATAGTTTACCCTCTCAATTTGCTCAACTAGTTCACACTCTCAAGTATAGAGGAGGAACATAAACAATAACTCTAAAAGAGATTACTACATCAGCCTATTCCCTGGAGACTGAATTGAAGCAGAAGGGAAATTACTTGCCAACAACAACAAGTAATGAAGGTCTGATTATTCAAGCTCGTGGTAGACCAGAAAAGAAGAATGTGTCCAAAGGAAAGAATAATCACAGAAGCAAGTCAAGGCCTAAGACTAAGAGAGTTTGCTGGGTTTGTGGGAGTGAAGGACACTTCAAAAAGGATTGTCCTAAAAGATCTAATGGAGAAGCCAGTGTCGGGAAAGCCGAGAACTCAGAGCCTCTTATGTTGACTGCTTCAGAACTGTATACTAGAGACGGATGGGTTTTGGATTCTGAATGTTCATATCATTTGACATTCAGAAAAGATCTCATGTTTGATGTAGAAGAAGTTGATGGAGGCAAAATTCTAATGGGAAATGACACATACTGTGAAATCACAGCTATTGGGAAAATCAGGATAGTTAACTACAACAAAACATTAGTTGTGTTAACAAATGTCAGATACTCTTCTACAGCAAGAAGAAACCTGATCTCTTTGGGTCAATTGGAACAGCATGGCTGTTGGTTTAAATCCAAAAACTACAGAATGCAAGTGTTCAAGGATGACAGGGAAGTTTTGGCAGGTGATTACACAGACACATTGTACATGTTGGATGGAAAACCAGAGCTAGAACATGCTAATGCAGCAATGAAATCAGATGATAAGACAGTCTTATGGCACAGAAGGTTGGGATATATGAGTGCAAAGAATTTACAGTTGCTGGTCAAGAAAGAGTTGATCAAAACTGGGGAAATTTCAGAGATGAATCAGTGTGAACATTGCATTTTGGGAAAGTCTCATAAGCTACCATTCAAGACAGGTAAACATACATCTAAGGATCCATTAGAGTATGTACATTCTGATTTATGGGGATCGCCAAATGTCACTCCAAGTTTTTCTAAGTGTCAATACTACATTTCTTTTGTGGATGACTACTCGAGGAAGGTTTGGGTATATTTTCTCAGAACTAAGGATGAAGCGTTCATCAAGTTTGTTGAATGGAAAACTTTTGTGGAAAATCAGTGTGGGAAGAACTTAAAAGCTTTAAGGACAGACAACGGTCTTGAGTATTGTAACAAAGTGTTTGATGATCATTGCAAGCACCATGGGATTATGAGGCACAAGACTTGTCTCTACACTCCACAACAAAATGGAGTTGCTGAGAGACTTAACAGAACCATTCTTGAGAAAGTAAGGAGCTTACTAAGTGAGACAGGATTGGGAGAAACGTTTTGGGCTGAAGCTGCATCTACTGTGGTATATATGATCAATAGGACACCATCTACGCCATTAAATTTTGAGATACCAGAGGAGGTTTGGTCTGGAAGAAAACCAGAATACTCCCACATGAGAAGGTTTGGCTGCCTGGTTTATTATCATGTGGAACAAGGGAAATTGAAGCCAAGGGCTAAGAAAGGAGTATTCATGGGTTATCCTCAGGGTGTTAAAGGTTACCGAATTTGGAGTGGTGAAGATAAAAGGTGTATTGTGAGTAGAGATATCACTTTCTGTGAAAATACTGTCTACAAAGACATAGGAAAAATTTCAAAGGAAGAAATTCAGAAGCCTAAGCATAAGGGAAAGAAAAAAGTTACATTCTCTATGCCTACTGATCAGTCTGACAAGGAAGGGTCAGATTCTCCAGGGGAGAATTCAGCTGGAGGTGGAGTCATTTCTGAGTGAGATGAAGTTGTAGCAGATTCTGAAGATGACTCTGAAACAGAAGATTCACCACAAAATCTTCGGAATTATCTCTTAGCCAGAGATAGAGAAAAAAGCATATTAAACCCCCAAGCAGGTTTGATGATTCTGATGTAACAGCCTATGCTTTGATAGTGACATAATTTATGGAAGAAGAAGAGCCAAGAACCTATCAAGAAGCTATGAATGGGAAAAACAAACTCAAATGGACAGGAGCTACAAAGGAAGAGATAGAGTCACTTATTAAGAATCATACATGGGATCTAATACAAAGACCATAACGACAAAGAACTATTGGTTGCAAGTGGATATTCAAACTCAAACCAGGATATCCAGGAGTGGAGGAACCTAGATATAAAGCACGGTTAGTTGCAAAAGGTTTCTCACATATTGAAAGAATAGATTATCATGAAGTGTTCTCACCTGTTATGAAATACATTACTATACGGTTGGTATTGTCTATGGTGGTCAATCTGGACCTGGAATTGGAGCAGTTGGATGTAAAAACAACATTTTTACATGGGAATTTGGAAGAAAGAATCTTAATGGAGCAACCAGAGGGTTTCGTTAAGGGTGACAAGGTGTGTATACTTAAAAGGTCTCTGTATGGATTAAAACAGTCTCCACGACAGTGGAATTTGAGGTTTGATCAATTCATGAAGACATAAAACTTTACAAGAAGTCAGTTTGATCCTTGTGTCTACTTGAGGTCATATGATGATGACAGTTTTGTCTATCTACTCCTCTACGTAGATGACATGTTAGTTGCTGCTAAGGATATGAAAGAAATAAGGAGGCTGAAAGATATCTTAAGAAAGGAGTTTGAGATGAAAGACCTAGGACCTGCAAAGAGGATCCTAGGCATGGATATTATCAGGGACATGAGTAAGGGTGTTTTAATGCTTTCACAAGAAGCTTATATTGAGAAAGTTTTGAGAAATTTTGGTATGGCTGAATCAAAACCAGTCTCCACACCTATGGGATGTCATTTCAGACTTTATAGTACTAAGCAGGAAGAAAAAGGTGAAGCAGAGTCTGAAATGAGAAACATACTTTACTCCAGCGCTGTTGGGAGTCTCATGTACGCCATGGTTGGCTCACGTCCTCATATAGCACATGCCGTTGGTTAATATTCATGCATTTTACATGTTTAAGCATATATTTTACTTAAGAGTTTTGTGCCATTTGCATGCATAATCACGGTTTTGTCTTGCATTTATGTCTCATTTAGAGTTTAGGACATTTGCATTAGGTCCTAGTGAGTTCTTGCATTCATTTGGAGTGTTTTTAGGTGTTTTGGAGACATTTGGGATGATTGGAGTGGTTGAGCATCAAGAGAAGGAAGAGCTCATCCGACACGCCGGAAAGATGTGGCTGGACGGAAGCCTTCCGATCTGAATCAGGTTCAATGATCTTCATAGAAGTTGTAGAGGAGTGAGTTATCTGTCCATAGGAGTTGGAATCAAGTCATTCGGACATGCGGTTTGAGAGATATGGCTGATTTACCAGAAACAGGTCCGCCTGGCCGAGACGGTTTTTTCAATACCGAGGTCACTGGTCGGTGCAACTGCTCGGTGTGGAAACAGAGGGGAAATTCTCTTAGTACCGATGTACAATACCGATTTGTGACATCGGTATTGAAGGGTCTCTACTCCGAATTAGCCTCAGTGGTCTTCATCAAAGTTGCAGAGGAGTGAATCAGCTTTACACAGGAGTTTGAATCGGGTTATTTGGACGTATGGATAGGGAGATAAGGCGGATTTACTGAAGGTATGTCCGTCTGGCCAAGAGAAGATGACACCGTCCAAATAACTGGCAAAACGAAGGCCTTCCGGTATGAATCAACTCAAACGTTCTTCATAAGAGTTGTAAAGGGACGAGTTAGCTGTTTACAGGACTTGGATTCAGGTCATTCGGATGTCAGGTTCAGGAGTTATGGTCGATTCACTGAAGGCGTACCAAAGACTTGACCGGGTCAAAACCCGGTTTGTTTCGGGTTGACCCGGTCCGACCCAAACTCATTTAAATATTGAAAACCCTATTTTTTTTAGATCTAAGTTTTCTTCTTTCTAGAGTTGGGTTTATCCCAAACTCTTCTTATGATTTTGAGAGGGATTTTGATTGTTCTTCATACAAATGCCACTCTAGAGAATATTTCTTCACCCTTATCTTTATATTAATGCATCTTCTTTACCTTTATTTCTTCTTCTTTTATGTCTTCATATTTAGGCCTTAGGCCCCTTTTTGTTGGATCTTAGATTTAGCTTGATTTAGATAGTTTGATGGTTGATTGTTGATGCTTAGGACTAGATAAACATTTGTTCTCATGTTAGGAAGGATCTCAATGCTAGGATTGAATTGAAAACTCATTTTCTAGAACTTAGACATTTCATGCACACAAGGTGTTCGATGAAATGTCTAGAAAATTTCTAAGCATGCTTTTCATTCTAAGTGATTGGTGGATGCTGACTTTAGGATGAATTGTTGACTAAAATGGACTTGTGGTAAACTATGGATTATCTAAGTGATCGGTGGATGCTGACTTTAGATGATTCATACAATGATTAGTGTCATGGAAGTGAACTAATCTACTTGAAAGTGTTCCATGTCATAAGAATAAATGTGCATTGAATGTTTAGGCATCGTTAGTCAATTGTCTTGATGGTTAGATGATGATGATTTAGGTTGATTCTTGTTAGGTCCTTCACTTAGGTTGACCTAAAAGCTAGTTTTGGATTGAGAGATCAAAGCTAGAGCTTAAGCATTTCACGCTCGATAGGTGTTCGATGAAATGCTTGAACCAAACCTTTTGTGAGCTTTTCATGCCTAGCCAACGAGAGTTGATGTCTAGGGTGTTTAGTGAACTAAGTGGGATTAGAGATTAAAGCTTGTTAATCATCTTATCACAAACGAGAGTTTGATCTTGATTTGGTGATTAACAAAGTGATTAGTGCCACGACGGTGGATTAGTCATAATTGTGAATTCCATGTTCTAGGATAGTGTTTAATTCAATCTTTATCATCATTGTTTGTTCATTAATCATCTTCTTGATAGTTAATTCATTTTCCAACACTTCTATCTTTTGTTTTCTTTCTTGCATTTGTTTCTTTTCCCATAAACATAAAAACCCAAAATATTTGCTCTAGATTAGGAAGATTCATGTATTCTTGGTGTTTCGATCTTAACCTCCGTGGTTCGATATCTCAAATACTACAATGACATGAGTGGGATTTGAGTAATTGATTAGTAAAAATCCTACTATCAATTTGGCGCCGTTGCCGGGGAGGTTTAGCATTGATCATTAGAATTTTGATTCTTCTTAAGACTAGAGCTTTTTATTTCTTTTGTTGCTAATCTTTTCACTTCTCTTGTGAGTTTCATGAAGGGAGTGACAATGAGGAAGCAACCGTCAAGCTTGTGACGTTAAACGCGCCCCTTGGGGACCTCCTCGAGCCTATCCCTTGTCGAGCTTGAGACACAAAACAAGCAAGTCAATAAGGGTCTTTTGGGTCAAAGGTCGTGGTATGTGACGGAAGGAGGGCTTGAGCAACAACGTGTCACACTCCTCTCTTCACCATCTCCATTCCTCTAATCTCACTCCTCCTTTGTAAGTATCTCTTTTCTTTTTGAGTCTTTGCATTTCATCTTTTGTTTTTGGTCTCTCTCTCTTGAACTTCTTTCACACCGGGACGTTGTGATTTAAGTTTGGGGGAGGGACCGGTATCTAACCTTGTGTTTTGTGTCTTATTTTCCTTTTGCATCTTGAGTCTCATGCATTTTCAATACTTTTGAAAATTTTAAACTTTTGTGCATTCCATATAGGATTGAGTCTAGATGCATAGCATATAAGGTAGCTTTGCATGAGCATTAGGAGAAATGATATATTTGTCCTTGTAAAGTACCATATTAAGAGCTTAGTCCAATGCCATTGTTGCTAGTTACTTGATGCTTTGATCTCGTGTAGAAATTAATAGCGAACCATGCCTTGATCTCATGTCTTATTGTTCTTGCCTTGATTGAAGCAAACCTTGACTTGAAATCAACCCCATCTAAGTGATAACCTTAATTTTGACTTGTAAATATTGTGTTCATGCATTTTTGAATGAATTCGGGGATCACTTCATACATATTTGGATAATCTTTTCCCTTTCACCACTCTTGTTTATCCAAGTAGCCATATCCCATCATTGGAATGGTTTCCCCTACTCTAACCTCAACCTTCTTTCTAGCCATTGATATTCGTGTGTGATTGGTGAGGCATTCTTTCGAGCAAACTTGGCAAAAAGTGTTAGGTTTAAGGCGACAAAGAGGAATTCTCATGTAGATTTAGCTCCATCATCACGGAGTTAATCTAGGAATAGGCTAAATAGGTTGGCGGTTCTTGGTTTAAGTTTGGGGGAACGGTTAGGAAATTTGGTGAACGGATGTGTTTGGGATAGATTGTGGAATGGGAAAGATGAATAAGGTGAATAAAAAAGGGGATCGAATTTATAGATAAGTTGGTGCAAAATTATAAGACTAGCTCTAAGAATAAGATAGCCTCAAGAGATCCAAAGAAAAAGAAGAAAGCCGAAAAGGCCAAAGCATCAAAGAAGAAAAAGAGGCGTGAACAAAAATGAAGAAAAAGGAGAGCTAAGTCACAACAAAGAAGCACCAAACCATGAGAACAAGGAAGAAGAAGTTGATCCCCGAATGAGAAGAAGGTGAAGTGAAAGGACAAGAAGCATGTGTGGGTTTAAGAAGGTAAATACCTTAAGATGAAAAGGGTAGCTTAGGATGTGGGCACAAACGGGTTAGAAGGCTTTAGGTTAGAAACACTCTAGGCATTTGGGTAGAAGAGAATTCTCCCTTGTATGCATATGTTGCCTTTTACCTTTAGCATTTTGCTAAAGTTTGCTCTTTCCATGAGAGATCCTTATACTTGATTACCCATGCATGATAATGAGATCATCTTCATCTCATAACCTAACCCTTAGCCAAACGAATTCATTTGATCTTGCATAAACATGATTAACACTTATTACACTTAATCAATGTCAAGGGGTTGGAGGATTTGAAAGTTTATGTAGGTTGAGGTTCCATTGTAAGTCATGTAAGGATAAGTATGGCTAGTCACTTTTGAGTAAGTTGTTTGATCGCATCAAGAAGTTTGCAACTTGGGCATTGGGCTCGGATTCTTTTTATGGCACTTTCGGATTTGAGCTCCCATATTCTAATCTTCTCCCTTTGCCTATTCTTGTTTACTTGAGGACAAGCAAAGGTTTAAGTTTGGGGGAATTGATATTCATGCATTTTACATGTTTAAGCATATATTTTACTTAAGAGTTTTGTGCCATTTGCATGCATAATCACGGTTTTGTCTTGCATTTAGGTCTCATTTAGAGTTTAGGACATTTGCATTAGGTCCTAGTGAGTTCTTGCATTCATTTGGAGTGTTTTTAGGTGTTTTGGAGACATTTGGGATGATTGGAGTGGTTGAGCATCAAGAGAAGGAAGAGCTCATCCGACACGCCGGAAAGATCTGGCTGGACGGAAGCCTTCCGATCTGAATCAGGTTCAATGATCTTCATGGAAGTTGTAGAGGAGTGAGTTATCTATCCATAGGAGTTGGAATCAAGTCATTCGGACATGTGGTTTGAGAGATATGGCTGATTTACCAGAGACAAGTCCGCCTGACCGAGACGGTTTCTTCAATACCGAGGTCAATGGTCGGTGCAACTGCTCGGTGTGGAAACAGAGGGGAAATTCCATTAGTACCGATGTACAATACCGATTTGTGACATCGGTATTGAAGGGTCTCCACTCCGAATTAGCCTCAGTGGTCTTCATCAAAGTTGCAGAGGAGTGAATCAGCTTTACACAGGAGTTTGAATCGGGTTATTTGGACGTATGGATAGGGAGATAAGGCGGATTTACTGAAGGTATGTCCGTCTGGCCGAGAGAAGATGACACCGTCCAAATAACCGGCAAAACGAAGGCCTTCCGATATGAATCAACTCAAACGTTCTTCATAAGAGTTGTAAAGGGACGAGTTAGCTGTCTACAGGACTTGGATTCAGGTCATTCGGATGTCAGGTTCGGGAGTTATGGTCGATTCACTAAAGACGTACCAAAAACTTGACCGGGTTGACCCGGTCCGACTCATTTAAATATTGAAAACCCTATTTTTTTTAGATCTAAGTTTTCTTCTTTCTAGAGTTGGGTTTATCCCAAACTCTTCTTATGATTTTGAGAGGGATTTTGATTGTTCTTCATACAAATGCCACTCTAGAGAATATTTCTTCACCCTTATCTTTATATTAATGCATCTTCTTTACCTTTATTTCTTCTTCTTTTATGTCTTCATATTTAGGCCTTAGGCCCCTTTTTGTTGGATCTTAGATTTAGCTTGATTTAGATAGTTTGATGGTTGATTGTTGATGCTTAGGACTAGATAAACATTTGTTCTCATGTTAGGAAGGATCTCAATGCTAGGATTGAATTGAAAACTCATTTTCTAGAACTTAGACATTTCATGCACACAAGGTGTTCGATGAAATGTCTAGAAAATTTCTAAGCATGCTTTTCATTCTAAGTGATTGGTGGATGCTGACTTTAGGATGAATTGTTGACTAAAATGGACTTGTGGTAAACTATGGATTATCTAAGTGATCGGTGGATGCTGACTTTAGATGATTCATACAATGATTAGTGTCATGGAAGTGAACTAATCTACTTGAAAGTGTTCCATGTCATAAGAATAAATGTGCATTGAATGTTTAGGCATCGTTAGTCAATTGTCTTGATGGTTAGATGATGATGATTTAGGTTGATTCTTGTTAGGTCCTTCACTTAGGTTGACCTAAAAGCTAGTTTTGGATTGAGAGATCAAAGCTAGAGCTTAAGCATTTCACGCCCGATAGGTGTTCGATGAAATGCTTGAACCAAACCTTTTGTGAGCTTTTCATGCCTAGCCAACGAGAGTTGATGTCTAGGGTGTTTAGTGAACTAAGTGGGATTAGAGATTAAAGCTTGTTAATCATCTTATCACAAACGAGAGTTTGATCTTGATTTGGTGATTAACAAAGTGATTAGTGCCACGACGGTGGATTAGTCATAATTGTGAATTCCATGTTCTAGGATAGTGTTTAATTCAATCTTTATCATCATTGTTTGTTCATTAATCATCTTCTTGATAGTTAATTCATTTTCCAACACTTCTATCTTTTGTTTTCTTTCTTGCATTTGTTTCTTTTTCCATAAACATAAAAACCCAAAATATTTGCTCTAGATTAGGAAGATTCATGTATTCTTGGTGTTTCGATCTTAACCTCTGTGGTTCGATATCTCAAATACTACAATGACATGAGTGGGATTTGAGTAATTGATTAGTAAAAATTCTACTATCATTGGTCTGGTAAGTCGCTTCATGAGCTCTCCTTGCACAGAACATTGGAAAGCTGTTAAATGGATACTGAGGTATATCAAAAGCACATCAAATTTGAAGCTAACTTTCAGAAAGTCTGATAAATTTGAAGTGAAAGGTTAATGTGATAGTGTTTACGCAGCTGACCTAGATAGAAGGAGATCCATTACAGGCTATTTGTTCCAAGTAGGAGAAAACACAGTGAGTTGGCGTTCAGGGCTGCAACAAGTAGTTGCTTTGTCAACGACATAAGCAGATTATATGGCCCTAACATAAGCTGGAAAAGAAGCGATATGGTTGAGTGGAATTACCGGTGAATTGGGATTTCCTCAAAAGGGTGTTGAAATCTTCTGTGATTCGCAAAGTGCGATCTGTTTGGCAAAGAACAGCACCTTCCATGAGAGAACGAAGCACATGGCTGTCAGGATGAACTTCATCAGAGATGCTATTGAAAATGGATCAATCGTGGTATTGAAAATTGATACAAAAGTGAACCCGGTAGATATTCTCACAAAATCAGTGCCTGTGAAGAAATTAGAAGAGGGGAGAAGTCATCTGAGAGTTCTCAGAGACTGAATTTTAGCTCGGTAAAGAGCTAGGTTTCCGGCAAGTAGATGTCGGAATGGAGAAGAGGAGCGGCGTGTTTCTCAGAGGTGATTGTCCAAAATTGAATCGAGGTGGAGATTTTGAGCTACGATTCTGTTTTTTGGACAATTGGGTTTGAGATTTCTGGATGTGGGCTTAGTGGTGTAGCTGAAGCCCAATATGAGGACAAACTGAAGAAGAAGCCCAAGAGGAGCTTCACGTCTTATTGCTCTGCGTTGTTTGTCGATGTCAACACAATCATGACAAATTGGAACAATAGAAGAGAGTATAAAGAAGAGTCAAAGAGAAGCAGGTGAGAGCAGGTGAGCAAGAGAGATTTGCAACACATAGAGAGGGAAAGCAGGTGAGAGGGTGAGAGAAAAGAGCGTGTAAGGGGTGAGTGAAACTTCATCTTCTTCCTTGATCTTCATCTTCTTTTTCTAGGTAATTTTTCTGTTCGGTGAGTGTTGTGAGTTGGGGGTGTGATCACTTGTAAGCAGCTTCTCTTGGTACTCTTGTGAGCTGGGTTAAAGCTCACCGAGACGTACCATTGCCGGTTTGGCGTGGGAACTCATTATTTTCCCGTGTCGTCTCTTCCTTTACTTTCTGCACATAAACATCAAGCAAATAATCAGTATATCAAATACAGAACCAAAGCTTAAAACTTGTAACAAATAAAATACCCTATATCTCTTATAATTACATCTATATAATACTAAATGTTAGAAATATAATATCTGTAAATGACAAAAAAAATTAATGAAAAACGTGATTGATAACGTTAAAAGAATGAAAGTGGATGATAGTGCTATATGTTAAAGTAGGGTTGGAAATTTGTTAAGCTTCGGAAACAGGATGATGGCGCTTTAGCAATTTTTCCTTTCGTTGAGAAAGAGCCATAATGGAATGGATTGTACATCTCTACGACAAATTTAACTCGACTTATCAGTTATTTGCAAATGCAATTGGCAAAATGACTGACGATTTTTATTTGTAAAGTAATTTTAAGTGAAGTGGTAATTTGCACATATTATACTATTTTTTTCGATGATTAGAAGCCACTCTTTTTGGTACCCTAGACATTAATGTGGGATTTTGGATTTGGAGGAAGCTCTTGAAGTTGCGTTCCCTCGCAGCCTCCTTCCTCCGATTCGAATTCCTTAATGGTAAGAACATTCTGTTGTTGGATGTAGTTGGTGATTCGCAACTCATGTGTTGGGTATTCTTCGTTACTCTATGATTGTTGATGCAGCCCTTGGAAACAATTGGTCACTCTGTCGATGTAAGGGATAGATTTGGAATACCATTGTCACCCGCATCAAAGAATTATCGCCTCCAAATGCTTCAGCTAAATTACCAGATGTTCCCATATGAAAACTTGACGAGAATTCTCACAAAGCTTGCTTCTCGGCTGCTTTCATATGGAATTAAATCTTATAAGATCCATATGATACACATAGTTTAAACCCTATTATCCTACTATAAGTTCACATCAAAACGAAGTAGTATTTTAGGAATCGAATCCACATAGACCAAGTGAAACACAACAAGAATGCAAGAGTAAAGTAAAGCTAAGACTAATGAGAGTTGTTGTTGGTTTATGATGAACTAAGAAACAAATAAAGACAAGTAATGTAAGTTCGATGGATGGAAACGCTATGCCTTAAGTTAATTCGCAGGAATTCAAGAATCACAAATCAGAGAATCAAACAAATAAATCATTAAGCACACTCTAGAACTCAAATCAATATTTTATATATAATCAACTTGGGCTTTTGGCCAAAACCGACCTAAACTATGTTTATATGTTCGATTTATACTTAATGTTTGTGACGGGTCCAAAACATATCTAACGTTATAACAATTTAAATTTCATACATGTAATTTTTTTTGTGCCGATTCATACCCTTACCGTCAAATAGGTAACGGCCAGTTAACGTCTGTCGACGTGGATGTCATGTTGTCTTCAATCAAATGTTTTTTTTTTTTTGTGACGACGTTCGATTGATGACGATGTTAAAACAAAAAAATAACAAAAAAATAAATCAAAATAATGGTTTGAACCGTTGAACTCCCAATCAATCATGAACTGATTTACCAAGTGAGCCAAATGGTTTTTACGATTCATTGACTAACTAAACAATTTATATAACGAAGTTGCTCTTCCTTCATCCTAATTCCACAATCTTCTCTTTCACCTAAAAATCCTCCACCGATCCGATCATCGTCATCAATGGCGGATCCTCCAAGATCCGACCTGTTTCTTCAACCCGACTCTCAGCCTCAACAGGAAGTGGCTCTCACCTCGTGACAATTCATCATCTGACAATTCGTCCTCAATTTCATCATTTGAGTCTGGCAACATGAAATAGTTAAGTACTTCCATGCTATGCCAAAATTGAATCCAAAGCCCGATCCCCAAACCTAAACCTAGATTAAGCTATCAATTTTTCCCATAATCCTAACCTAAGCCGCAAAACCCAAAAATCCCCAAGAAGCAAACCCCGACGGTGGAATCGAGAGAGAGCTCTGAAATCGCGAGGGGAGGGAAAGAGAGAGAGAGAGAGAGAGAGAGAGAGAGAGAGAGAGAGAGAGAGAGAGAGAGAGAGCTGGCCGTGAAGAGGATGAATCCGCCGCGAGGAGTGAGAGAAACACGGTAGTGGCAGAAGGAAGGAGAGGACTCACGACAGAACAGAGGAGAGTTAGAGCAAAGGCTCGCCGGCGAAGGAAGAGAAGCGGTAGCGGGCGAAGGAGAAGAAAGATCCGGCAAAGAAGAATCGCCGATTCAATGTTGAAGTCGCCGATTTTCTTATAATTACTATATAATATAGGTAATTATGTTGGTCACTATATCGAATTGAACATTTGGTACTGGTTATTTTTCCTTGGTAAGGTCACGGGTTCGAGTGATTTTTTCGTTATTTTTTGGTTTAAATTTTCTTTAAACGACGTCGTTTGGACTTTCAATAAAAATATTAAAAAAACAAAATTGGTTGAAGACGACATGGCATCCACGTTAACTGATCGTTATCTATTTGACGGTAAATGTATGAATCGGCACAAAAAAAAACTACAAGTATGAAATTTAAATTATTATAACGTTAGGTATGTTTTAGACCCGTCACAAACATTAAATCTAAATCGAACATATAAACATAGTTTGGATCGGTTTTGGCCAAAAGCCCTAATCAACTTATTGTCGTAGTATCGATTACTATGTTCAATAACTTAAGATTTAAAATTGTCGTTTGAATACATGAAACTAAACATGCATTAAGATCAAGTTTGATATGTTCACAAAACGCCTTAACATCAACTTTCATTGGTTAATGACGTTTTGCTCATTTATGTTCTTTCAAGCTTTTATACAAACACTTTTGATGCGTTAAACAACCTAAGATCAAAAACAAGGTAGCTAATCAAGTTTTAACACTAATTAAGATCAACAATAGATGAAGAACTAGAAGATAGATCTCTCTTTTAACACAAAATCATTTCTTAAATGATAAAGACGACTATGGGTTAATGTTCGCCTTAGCCTCCTTCTCCCAAGCACAAAAATCGAAGCACTGCCGCCAAGCTTAGCTGCGCAAGGATGGGTCTGCACCACCGCCGCATCGACTCCCTGGCCTCCTCCTGAGCCTCGTCCTTTCCTCCTGGGCTCCCACCGGACCTCCGTCGTCGCCGTCGAAGGTTTCTCGCTCATGGCTCTCATGCTCCGTTTGTCTGCTGCTCCTCCCTCGTTTCTCTCGCCGTCGGCTTCGTCTGGTGGACTCGTGCCTTCTCTTAACCACCGATTGCGTCTCTCGCCGGAGCCACCGAACCCTCCCAAGCCTCCCGTACCTTCAGATCCAACACCTTCTGCTCGCTGCCTCCCCTCGATTATGTCTCGCTGTCTCCTCTCACCGCTCTGCTCTCCCCTCGTGGAGCTCCTTCGCCGGATCTAGCCTCTCGTCGCCGGCGAATCTGTCTCTCCTCCCAGCAAGGACGTACCTATTCGTTTTTGAAGGTTCTCTCGATGCAGATGGGTTTGGTGCGTTTGAAGCTTGCCTCTGGCCGAGCAGATCTATGATCGGCTATTTCAGAGCTTTTGGCTCCTCCCTGGACACGCTTTCTCCCCTCACGGTCCCCCAGGTTCTCTCTGAATCTTCACTCTCTGTCTCCTCTTCAGAATGGGTTTGGAAGTTTGTTGATTGGGTGGTACTAGATTTGTAGTTTCCGAGTTTAGGTTCTTCTGTCCCGATGGACTTAGTTTCCTTTGGTTCTTCGTATGAGCTATTTAGTGGTACCCATGTCGCCTCAGTGCAATCTTTTACTACAATTTGCAGGTTCTCTATTGTAAATCCAGCTTTTTGGGCTGTGATTTTGGTTTTTTATTCTTGGTGGCAGACTAAAGGAAAACTAAACGCTATGACCCCTCCGGTGAATCGGGTTCTGCCAGGTGTTTGTTACCCCGTTGCCTCTTTCGGTCCTCTAGTTTCCATTGGTTCCACCGTTGTGCCCTTTAGTGGCATCCTTATCGCCTTGGTGCGATCCTTTAAGGCGAGTTTGGGAAAATTGAGTAAATCCAAGGCTTCTTTGCCTGTGGTGTCAATCCGTGTAGGTTTTTTCCAAACTGCCTCTGAAGAAATAAGGACTTTCTCGGTAGAATCCGAGTCCTTACAGTTGGTTAGAGCCATCATCTCAGGCTCTTGTGTTCCTGAACTTCTTGGTATCTCAATTCTCACCAGAAGTTTAGTTTCCATTACTCTCAAGTTTATCCTATCGACGCATTCAAGCCTAGACTTGAATTCACTGTCATGTGTTCACACTCTATCTGCTTCAAGCTTTATTGATTTTAATTTGTATTCTCATTATCAAAGAGGATGGATAATTCTCTCTTGTTGTAGTATGGAAGTTTAAGTAATGAGAAGAAATTGTTGTCTAAAAAAGAAAAAAAAAAGATCCCTATTTTAACAAATATGATTCAATGATTCATGAAACCCTAACACCTACCTAGGAAACTACTTAGTCAAAGTAGACACGCAAAGAGATGAAGAAAAAATCATAATCCAATAGAATAAATAAACCGGGGTTCATAAATCTTCTCAAAAAGGTGTAGAGTTAGATATTCATTTTCCCAAAAGCCTCACAAAGATCAATTGCTAAAAATTCGGTAGAAAAATAAAGCGTAGCTTCAAAAAGTGGCTTAAATTAGGTTTTTATAGGTCCTAGGTCATTTTCTGGTCGTAACAAGAAAAAGCCCAAGCAAAAAAGGAAATTCTGGTCCGTTTGTGTACTATACCGCTCACAGGAAATGTGTTCATGACCGGTATTTGAGACCGGTATGCAGTCAGCGAGAAGTACTATATCAGGTGCAGGAAAGGTATTCCTGACCGGTGTATGTGTCCGCTATGCTCCGATGCTCGATTCTTCTGCTTGCCAGACTAGACTGTCTTCACGAAAACTGGCATAGCTTTCGATCGTACCGTTGGAATGTCTTCAAACCACTTCCAAATGAAAGATAATCCAATGCTCTATCTTGCGTCTACATTTGAGCTCGATCCATCGTTGGGAAGTCCTTCAACGAATGCCAAACTTCTAACGCCTATGGATGATTATGCATTTTCATATGCTCATTTGAACCCAAAATTATTTCTTTTCCTCCACAACAACCTAAAACCTGAAAAGATTCGATAAATGACTAAAATACTCTAAAAACAAATTTGGACTCGATAGAAAACATAAAACAAATATTAGATAGCGATAAAAACACAATTTATCACCATAGTGCATGGCATTTCCAAGGTATTCTGAAATACTATTTTTTTTTTTTTTTTTGGGATGAATGTTAAATTATATTCAAACCCGAGAAAAATACGTTTTCTACATTTTACATGCGATCGTTTAAACAAATGACGACTTTACTTAAAAACGAATAAAGGAGTTCATCTCCCAAGTATTGCCCATCACCACCAACACCATCTTTTTCAGTCTACCGGCCTTTATGCAAACCACAATTGCATTCCTTCTGCGTGTCGAACGTCTCACAGAATTTGTATCGAGATAAACCGGTTCCGAACCCCCTTATCGATAATCTTTATCAACCTCGATGCCGATTGCGGGGGAGAGCCATGACGGCGGTCGTTTCTCTCTCTCCACACAGTGTAAATTGTCATTTGGAAAAGAAACCGAACGACAAACATTTCATTCTACTCTGAGAAGCCCGTGAGATTAGAGTCACAATGGTGTTCCAGTCCGAAGAAAACTCTAACATTAGGATCCCTCGTGCTAGGTTTGTCCATACCTTTTTGGAGTAGGGGCACGAAAAAAACAAATGACGACGCGATTCAAGCGGATGTTGGCAAAGAACACAAGCTGTGGGGATTTGTGAATTCCAAGCCTGCATACGATCCACTGTTGAAAGACGGTTGTGCAGGGCGAGCCAAGCAATAAACCCGAATTTCGGACAGTTATGAGTGACCCAAATACCCTTAGACCAAGGTACCTGCGGAGAAGGTGTTCTGAGCTGGTCCCGAGTTGTCTTGGTATTGAAATATGTCTTGTACTTGTTCTCTTTCGATTTCCCGCAAAACGTATCCTCTGTGTTTGCACTATAGCTCCGACGAACAAGATCGATTTCCTCCTCCACTCTGTTCAATAGTGGGATCATGTGTCTTCTGCGCATATGCATAGCAATGGCTTCCTCCACCGTTGCCTCTTCTCGTAATCCCATATCAATAAATCCCCTCGAGCCCGTAAGTGGGAGGAGATTTCCCATCGATGACCAATTGTCATGCCAAAATAGAGAAGATCTCCCATTGCCGATCTCCACTTTGAGGAAAGGTATAGCTTGTTGTCTACTTTTCAAAATTTGTTTCCACATCCAAGAGCCTGGAGAGCTTGATGAATTTGAAACCAGCCAAATCGAAGACTCCCTCATGAGATTTGTGGACACCCAATGGACCCATAAAGAGTGTTTTGCTGTTAAAATTCTCCAAAGTAACTTCAGCACACATACCTCATTAGTTTCTCGAAGACTCTTCAAACCAAGACCTCCCTCATCCTTGGGTTTACAAACATCTTTCCACGCAATCTTCGCCTTTATTGTGTTAAGATCTGGTCCCGACCAAAGAAAAGCTGAACAAATACTTTCAATTTCTTCTACGCACCTATTTGGAAGCCGGAATGCTGACATCCAAAAATTGTTTAGACTTGCTATTACCGAAGTAAGTAGTCGTCCAGCGTATGTTAAGCATCGAGCTTTCCATGAATTAATCCTGCTTATGATCTTTTCGATTAGAGGAGCGTAGTCTAAAGATCTCATCTTCTTCGTTAACATGGGTAGTCCGAGGTATCGAACTGGGATTGAGCCAAACTCGAAAGCAAATCGCTGTGAAATAAATTCCCTGGTAGTTTCGGAGACTCTAGCTAGGTAAGTAGTTGATTTTTCGATACTTATTTTCAATCCCGACATACTCGAAAACTCATCGAAAACACGTATTACACCTTCAAGGGATCTAAGTCTTCCATCCGAGAAAACCATAATATCATCCGTGAAACAAAGATGTGTCAACCGTTGGTTTGAGCATTTGGGATGAAAACCAAATTCTCCTTGAATCACAGCTCGATCTAGCTTCTTCGATAGGCTGTTCATACAGATGACGAACAAATACGGAGATAGCGAGCAACCTTGTCGCAGGCCCCGAGAGCTCCCAAAATATCCTGCCAATTCACCGTTCACTTGGACCGAGAAAGACGCAGTCGATATACAAAGTCGGACCCAATGTATGAATTCCATGGGCATGTTAATTGCTTCCATAATGTTCAACAAGAAACTCCATTGCACCGAGTCGAAGGCCTTTGAGATATCAATTTTCAGCGCACATCGTGAGGAGATCGTGTCCTTATGATAATATGAAACAAGCTCAGTCGCAAGGAGGAGATTTTCTATAAGAAGCATGTCTTGAACGAAGGCTGACTGATTATGGCATATAAATTTCGGCAGTAAAAGCTTCAGACGATTTGCTAGTAGTTTGGAAATCATCTTGTATATCACATTGCAACACGCAATGAGTCTGTAATCCTTCATCTGCTTAGCTCCTTTTTTTTCCAGAATTAACGCTAGAATTGTAGAGTTAACCCCTTTTGGGAGAAACCCTTTAACGAAGAAAGACTGAATGCTCACCACTAAATCCTTCCCAATAATCGGCCATCCTTCTTTGAAGAATTCCGTTGTATATCCATCTGGACCAGGTGATTTATTTGCTGCCATCGCAAATAGTACCTCTTTGATTTCCCGTTCAGTTACCTCTCTTAATAACCACTGCTGATCTTCAAGGGAGCATCAATAGTCCAATAAGTCACATATTTCAAGTGCACTTATACCCTGGTAATCATCCGGAATATGATTCAAGAATGAGTTAAAATGACGGGCAACTGCTTCCTTTATCTCAGCCTTCCCGCTAATAATAACCCCATCTTGCTCCTCTAACTCCCTGATCCCATTTCGAGTTTCTCGAATCTTCACCGCCCGATGGTAAACTTTGGTGTTTTTATCTCCCACATTCATCCAATTCAGCTTTGATTTTTGAAACAAAAACCTCTCTTCTATATTTGCAGCTTTTTCCCATCTATCGAAAGCTTCATTCTCTTCTTGTTGGGATAACACCGTTGGAGCTTACAAGTTCAACTCCTGCTTTAAACACAGATTTTCGTAATCTATTCTCACTCTCTGAGATATATCACTTAGTGCTTCTCTTGACATCTTTCTAACCGTTGGTTTCAAAATTTTCAGCTTCTTTGAAAATCTGAATAAAGCAGACGTAGAGTGGAACAGTGGAGCTGTTCCGTCCCAATATTCCTTCAGATTATTTCAAAACTCAGGCAGTGAAGCAATAACATTTGAGAATTTAAACGGCGTCTTCCTTCGATAATCTTCTTCATTAACGTAGAATCTGTATCTCAGGTGATCTGAACATCCTCCAGATTCAAAAACACAATACGAATTTGGATTATGGTTGACCCATGTATTATTTATCAAGATCCTATCTAATTTTTTGCACACCAATCCTACCGTTCTCTTGTTACACCACGTGAGAAGAGGACCATGACTTTCCATATCACTAAGCATACCATCGCAAATAACTTCCTGGAAATCTTTCATTCCACTTGATGACACCAAATTAGAGTTTGCGGCAGAGTGTTCATCCCTCGACAAAATCTCATTGAAATCCCTCATTATCATCCAACAATATTGTCGGAAAATCGGAGATCCCATATGACCGCGCAAATCTTCCCACAATTCCTTTCTATCCTCTTCAAAGTTTGATCCATACACGAAAGAACATAGAAACTCCTCCTCCGTTCCTTGTAACTTGACGAGTACTGTAATCAGTTGATTACTTTTAAACATTGGCGTTATTCGAACCGAATCACTCCAAACCACCCAAATTCTTCCCAATCGATGGTGTTCATAGTTATTTAGGAATGACCATCCCAGAAAAACTTCTGCTACAATCCCATTTTCTTTACTCTCTTTAACCCGAGTCTCTATTAAACTTATGAATTGAAAATCCTTCTCTCTACACCAACTTCGCACTACATTATGTTTCTTCTTCTTATTGAAACCTAGTAGATTCAAAAAAAAAAAACGGACATTAAGATTGGGTTTTGGGTTTCTTCTTCTTCTTCTTACCCGATCCTTCATTGGATGATTCCTTAGGGACCGAATTTGAAGCAGCCTTGACAAATTTATGGGAAGATTTTGATTCTCTTGGTAGAGAAATTCTCCCTCCTTGATTATTTTCTTGCCCGATTCTTGAAGATATGTCCCCTCCTTCTCAGACATCACCCCATTTTCTGCATCAATCTCCGAGTCTAAACTCTTACCTGCTTCAACTTCCGAGTCTAAAAGAGAGGCAAACCTGGAAGTTGAAATTATAACGTCCTCTTGTGTTCCTTTATTCTTTCGATTTCTAGATGCTGGGGTCTTAATGACTTCTCATGTCTCTGAAGTCACCAATTGTTCTTTTTCCTCCTCCTTTTCGGGAGTCTTCTCTTCCCTTGAGCTTGGGACCGCAATTCCTGTTTCCTTTTCAGCATGTAATTCTTTCTCTACTGATTTTACCTCCAGAGAAACGCCAAGGAGGAGCTCAGCCTGTGAGTCAGATTTGCTAGTTCCGTTCAGTATTGTCTCCGCACTACTCATATCAGCAACAATAATCTTTCCTTGACTGCTTGTTTCTCGTCTAAGAATCCTCTTATCACCAGGTTTTGCTCTGCAATCCCCTGCCGTGTGACCCCATTTTGTGCACGACACACATCTAGGAGGTAACCAAGGAAATTCATAGTGGACTATCACCTTTTCATTCGATTTTAACTTGAAGCAGAAGCTTTCCGGAAGCTTGTTCTCCAAGTTCACCTCCACAAAGACTCTTGCTTCTTCAAAAATTTTTGCCCATAGGGTCTCTGGATGAGGTTTCTTTGGCTCTCCCAGAGGACTAGCTAGGAAACTTAACCCCTTCCATGAGAACATCGATGGTGGAACGTTTCTCAAAACCACCCACATAGGAATAGCTTTTACTTCCGGTTGAGCTTCCTCCACTATCAGGCTCCATTTGAAAACAATCATTGGGATATTTTTAATACTCCACATTCCCCTTCGTAGGACTCTAGTTCTCACTGATGCATCCGAAATTTTGAACTTGATCGTTGTATCATCGACAACAAAAACATAAATTTTAATGGATTTGTTTCCCAGAGTCTAAATCTTATTCACCGTCATGTGAATCATTCCAACATGGGGAGCTTTGGAGACAAATTTTCCCACAATACAATCCTCCCACATAGGAGGAGCATTCTCAAAAACACAGTCTGGAACTTGAATAGTTTCAATCCCATCCACTTCTTTCCCCTCCACCTCGAACCTCTGTAAACCCACATTCGCAGTTACTACTGCTGACAAGGATTTACCCTTACTCTGCACCGTCTTTGCTCCGCCTTCGTCTCATGAGACCCCCTCCGAAATCGAACCTCCAGAGACCTCCGGCTGAGAAACTTCCAAACCCTTACCCTGGTTTCCCGACACTTCCTCCCGAGAATCCATTGAGCAGATTTCCACAATCACCAAAGGAGATTCCACTTGAGCATCCACCGATGTCTGTCGCACCTCCACCGCGCTCCCTTCCACTGACTTCCTTGCCTCATCTGACGGAGGAACCACCTATTCCGGCGCCGTCATGAGCCTTTGCGTGACCGAGAGACCAAAGGAAACCCTAGCCTCCAAATCTCCCTCCGAATCGCCCTTGCTGACGTGGCCTTCCTTGTCGTTTCGTTCCATGGTATTAAAATACTATTTCGTTACGTCGCAGGCAATTAAAGTTATCTCTCAAATGGTGTGAAAATTTGCAATTAGGATCATATTCATGCTTGTCTTCTTGTGGGGAATGTGATGAAATAGAGACCATCTCTTTTTCGCTTGTCCATACACATCAACTTGCTTCGAGTTGGGGATTACTCTCCTTGGCCGTTGAATCACTTTAGATTGGTCTGATACTCTACACAGCCTTGTATCGGGACAGTTTCACGTTAATGATTACATTTTGATCAAACCACCATCTCCAACATGTGGAGCGAAAAAATATGGTAGAGATCACAATCATGGGCATCACCTGCCATCTCTTTATATCCGTAACATTGACAAAATCATTCGTAACCGTATAAGGTTTTTCCGCTACAACAATCTAATAACAAATTGGGCGGTCTGCTACAACATTGGTTTGCAAAACAAAAAATACTGTCTATGGTTTTTTTCTTTTTCGCTATTAATACAAAATGGTCTTTGAAATTTCCTGATACTTTTTTTTTCAATTTCTTTTTACCATTACAGTTTTATATATTATATTATGTTGATTAATAAATTTAATATTTCTGAAAAAACAACAGAAAATCCATCAAATATACTTATTTAATACTAATTATAATTGTAAACGCCCATATTCATACTAGCGTACACGAACACGATGGATGACGATTGACGCACTATAAATGATAAATCAATATCACATAATTTTTTTTTTCTTTTCAATATCACATAATTTTAGTACGAACCAATTATGATTTTAATCTTTATATTCAATCAAAAGTGATGAAAGAGAAAATTCTACATTTCTTCTGAGAACTTTTATTCTCTTTGCAATATATATATATTTTTTGTTCATTATATATAAAAATATTATATTTAGTTGGTGGATTTGAGTGCTTTCATGTCAAATATTCTTGTCTCCCAACGAATAAAAGAAAACGATTTATGCAGAAACTTGAAGATGCTAATCACAGTTTCAGATTTCATTGATTGGCAAACAAATATTCTCTTATCTTTTTTTTGTCCTTTTAATTTCTTTTTTGGCCAATCCTTGTTATATTAGATCAAAGGGAAAATTGCATTAAAAAAATTTCTAAGTGACACACACCAACACTTTAAACCTCAAGAGTATTTACCTCGCACTATAAACTTTTAATCTAAAAATATTTACACAAAAAGCTTCCAAAGTAGATCTTGAATACACACCGTCATTAAAATTAACGGAACATTTAACTCTATTAACGGAACAATCAACTCCTTTAACAGAATAGTTTATTTTCTTTTTAATTAATTATACACCTGATCTCTAATTGACCGGAGAGATTCCGCCAAAGATTGAGATCAGCAAATAGCCTCCGTCATGAGTGAATCGTTGTCGTCCTGCTTTGATAGTGCATGAATTGTTGTTGTCAATGGAGCGGTAAGAGATGAATTGACCCGAGCGAATCATGAATCAACAAATCCTGATTTGGTTAAAAGAGATAAAAGGAGAATGAAGGAAGACGGTAAGGAGGAAGAAGAAACAATTTTGTTTTTGTTTTTTCATTTTTCATTTCTTTTTCATTTTTTGATTTTTTGGATTTTTTATTTGTAATAATAATTAAAATCATTTTTTCATTAAAATAATTAATTTTTAAACGGTTTTAATTTCGCTGGTAACAATGTTTACTATTCCCTTAAAATTTTTGGCGGCGCATACTCATGATCCATTCCGAGGGATTTTTCTGTTAAAAGTTTTAGATTGAAGGTTTATAGTGAGAGTAAAATACCCTCGAAGTTTAGAGTGTCAGTATGTGTCACTTTGAAGGTTTTTTATGCGATTTTTCATTAGATCAAATGTATTTCTATAATATTATTTAAGAAGACATTTTTGAAAATGAACTTTATTTTGTAAGTTATTACATAAAATGTCATTACAAATAAAACAAAGATAATTAAAATAGGAAATGATATAATTGTCTTTTAAAATTATTGATGAGAATATGTAAATTATTTATTTTATATTAAAGAGGTTATGTACTATTTAGTTTATTAATTATTATGATATTATTAAATAATAATCAATTCATACATATTCAAAGAAAATATATTCGAGATCTTGCAATATTTTTTACTACGATTATTATATTTTATTTGAATATATATCAAAACAAAAGTTTGAAAAAATATTTTACTAATTTTATAAAAAGTTAGACACGATAATATTGATTTTTTAAGAGTTTGTGGACTGACCACAAAAACCATAGTCATTAAACGGTGCATATTAGAGTTATGTTTTCAAGATTATATGTTTTTTGGGTTAGCCCGAATAATATTTTAGTTCATTGCAAAATGGGTTAAGTAGATATGTTAATCTGGATTGACAGTTATATATATAATCATTAGTTATACATATTATAAAATTCAGATAAATTTATTTTTTCTTATATTTCAAAACATTTTTTTTTTTTAAATATACCGCGCTATATAGGTAGTGCGAGTCGAATCCTAGTTCTCTATTAGAATTTAATTAAAACATGACACAATCCAATATGATGTGCAAAAGAATAACCAAATAGCACCAATATACCTCATCGACTTCATCGCTCGAATAGCAGTTTGAAGATTTAAAAACATCTTGAAACTTCAAACCAGCAAGACCTTGCAAAGATCATCGCCTTCGTCTGTTCCTGACCCATATTGGCATGACAAATCAAACCAAAACAACTTCTTTTTAGCAACAATGATTTCTCTCTCATGCCCACATGGGCGTGGTCGAGCGGTAGTGGGGAGGTGGGATTGTTCCATCAACGGGGAATCCGGGTTCGATTCCCCCTCTGCGCTGGTGCTCGAAACATTTATCACGACCATGTGTGGAAGTTGGGACTGGGCTTCGGTCCAGTTGAAAACCCGTGAGGAGGCTTTGTCAGTTGGGCCAACTCACTCTAGGCAATAGTCGGAAGGCGCGAAGTCTTACTGGTTTGGCATGTGGTAGCCAGTCCCCATCTTTCCAATAGAATGTCGACCGGACAGCCTAGGTTATCAAAAAAAAAAAATAATAAATAAAACAATGATTTCTCATATCCAAACAACCCTTCTTTACAATTTGAAACACTCGCATATACCTCAGAAACTATCTCCATAACATATTGTAAAACCCACACATCCTTAACAAAATGTTTTCTATGAGAGAATATTTAGGAAATCTAGAATATTCCTTATTTGTGTTTATCTATTACTTGAAGGCTAAACCAATGCTAGCCTATATAATGTAAACTTCACATATTGGAATAACACAATTGAATCATTCAGCAATCTATCGATCTTGTCATGGTATCAGAGCCTCACTTTGGCCTATAAGATTGCTTGAAAAAAAAAAAAAAACTAAACCTAACAATCGTCAATCATGAGCGGCGACAATACTCGCGTAGCCACAACACCACCCACCGGAGAGCGAGCTCTTATCTCTCCATATTTTCTTAACACAACCGATAGCACCAGACATGTGCAAACACCGATTCTATTGAACGGTGTCAACTACGAGCGAAGGTCGAAACTTTTCATCAACGCTATGAAGACCAAACGCAAGTTAGGTTTTCTCGATGGATCTCTTAAGAGACCAACAGAAGGAACAGAAGATGCAGAGCGATGGGACATGGTTAACTCCATGATCATCGGAGGGATATACGCGAGCGTAGAGCTGAAGCTCCGTTCGTATATCTCCCTCGTTAATGATGCTTCGGTTATGTGGTCCAGCATACGAAGTCGATACGGTGTCGGGGATGGAACGAAAGAACACCAACTACACGCTGATCTCGTAGCATGTAAGCAAAACAATGATACAGTTAAAGAATACTTTGCTCGTCTCAAATTAATTTGGGACGCCATCTCCGATGTCGACAAAGGCTTTGTTTGCTGCTGCGGGCAATCAAGCTGTGATTCAATAAAGAAAAACCACAAGAAGGAGGAGCATATGCAAATTCATCAATTTTTGATGGGATTGTCGAGTCAGAAATTTGGCACAACTCGATCCAATTTATTGATAAGGATTCATGATTTGAATCTCGACAACGCGTATTCGCAGATCGTTCAGGAAGAGAGACATCTCAACGCTACACATAACGTTCATGAGCAGATTGCACCTGATATATCATGGTTTTTACCCCGTTTAAGCCATGATATAAGTCCGTTTTATAGAGTATTTCTACTATTTCATAGTGTTTTAGAGTCTTTTACAGGTTTTAGCACGTTTGGAGCATAATTGGAGATATTGGAGCTTTCTGGAGCATTTTGGAGCAAAGCAGACGTTCGTGTAGCTGAGTACCCGATTTGAAGCCTCGGTATCGATCGATACTGACGAGTATCGGTTGATACCCACTTCAGCAGACACGACTCGCGACTTTTCCAAGAGTTGAAGAATTGCAATTTGGTCCAGAAGACTTTAATAATTACAAAAAGCCCCAAAACGTGTTTTAGCATTATAATTAGGTTTTTCAGCCACTTTGATGGCTATGCTTTATCTTAGATTTGATTTTACTTTGGTTTTTGGAGAGATAACTCTGAACTCCTGCTTTTATTGATTTCTTTGATGATCTATTCAATCATGTTGTTTTCATTCTCCATGTCTGAGTAGATCCACTTTACGTTCAGGGTTCTCATAAGGGTTTTCTCTGAATGCTAGGTTGATTAGTTGATTAGGATTCACCATCTGAATTAGTTCTTTGCTTTAGGTTGTGTTCAAAGCTTGTTCTAGGTTAGCTACCTAGATCATAGATCTTAGGATAATTGATTAGGCACGACAGTGCGATTAATTGCTTGATAGAACATAGGGTGAGCAAAATAACTACTCGCAAAGGAATTTGGTTTAGTTGTTTTGTGAACAAATCAAACCTGATTTAGACTTTACGATTCGCAAAGGAATTTGGAATTCCTAGGATTTAGATTTAGATAGTTTTCGCAACGGAAGTTGGTTAATTATATCTTAGTGATTTGAGTTCAAGAACCGCGCTAAATCTGAATCCTGACTAGTTATTTTATCTGCATTCATTGATTTCCTGAGAAATACCCTGAACCTATCTTTTCCCAATCGAATTACATATTGTTTAATTTACGCATTGCTTTCAATTACATCTTTTGGTTTAGCTTAATTCGAATCTATTTAATCTATTCTGCGATTTCTGTGAGTCCTTGTGTTCGACCCCTACTTTACTGCAACTACTGACTTCAAGAAGTCGAGTATCGTCTCAACATACTCGAATACAAGGTTAGACAAACCGATGCTTCGGTTAGTCACTTATACGACACACAAAAGTCAAACAAGCCTTGTTTGGGGGAACTATCTAAAGATCATGAGAAGCATGATTCAACACTTGATGCCCATGTTCCTGACCTAGAGGAGAAGCTAAATGACCCCCAAGAACCCGAAAAGACCATAGGAGGTGAAGAAAACGACGAACCGAACAAGTCCCCACAGACTCCTCTTACCTTTGGCGCGGGCCTCCCAGCCGCGGCCAGCCCCTCCTCTGCCGCGCCTCCGTTAACTGGACCCGTGGCCACGCCTCACTCTGCCGCGCCTCCACTCCTCAGACCCGCGGCCAGCCTCTGCTCGTCTTCCCTTGAACCGTTTGAGTCTCGAGCACTCCCCTTTGAGCAAGCTTCATTCTCAATTGACACTCAAACCTCAGATGAGCCTTCAAGAGACCTGGAACCAGATGTATATTCACCTTGCAAGGTGATTCAAGCTCATGAAGAAGCTCATGAAGAAGCTTCATCCTCTTCATCAACAACACTTCAAAGGAGTCCACCAAGGAGGATCTACAAGCCCTATATGCCTTACTCAGCCTTTGAACCATCACCTCCACCAAGTCTAATACCGGGAGAGCCAAGGACAAAATGCATCACCTGAGAGAGATTGATCGAGTTTAATAGATTTGTGAGATCAATCCCGATGCACACCTCCTTCGAAGAAGTTTGGCAAAAAAGACCTACATACACTTTCTTCCGCTACAACAATGAGAGAAGGGAAGACATTCACGCCTATTTCATGAGAGCAAGACGTTCAACAACACCCTATGCTATTTCCCATGCTATCTGAATCTACCATCCCGAGAGGTACCGAGAGTACCCGAATAAGATAAGCCGAGAGAAGTTAGAAGAATTCAACAACGTGGTTCATAATCTACATAGAGGTACTACTTTTTCTAGAGCTTACATGGATCATATGATTGGTCATTTCTTTTGTGAAAGCAAGGATTCCATAATGGAGATAGAAAATCTTTTCGACAATGCCATGAACGGAAAACGCGTTAGGAGTCTCTACAAAATCGAAGAACAAGGTCAGTTCATTATCACTTGTAGCATTTGTGGAGTTGAATTTAAGAACGTTCTTTGTGATTCCGGAGCTTGCTTGAGCATCATGTAAAAATCAACCGTAAAGCGTATCGGTATTAAGCACATACACCGTACCCGGACAAAAATCAGCATGGCCGAGGAGACGACTTGTTCTCTAACATCGACAAAGACATGTTCTACATTGCCATACCACTCAAAAAAGGAGAAGAAAGACGTTCTAGCACAATGGATCCCGAACTAGATCTCGATCTCGATCCACGAACAAGCGATGATTCACATAACGAGGAAACCAATAGAATATCAAAGAAGACTTGTCGTAAGACGCTGTCTTTCTACGACTAAGCTCACCTCGATACCAACGTCGAGCTAAACGACTTTAAACAAAAGCGCTCAATGGGAGGCAACCCATTTTAGGTACATTTTTCTTTCTAGTTTTTTTTCTTTCTTTTTCTAATAACTTTTTATTTTCTTAGTTTTCAGTTTTATACAAAACCAAAAAACCAAAAAAAAATAATAATCAAAAAACCGAAAAGACAAAAGAGATGGAGACATGGTTCGAAGCTGCTCGGTCCAGCCCGAACAACAATGACGTAATTAACCGCAAAAGAAGCTCGGCCTCGGCACGTCCAAATTAAACAAAATCAACACTAAAAACAACACGTCATTATATTTCTTAAGCAAAACATTTAATACCGAGTACAAATCCAACGATACTTACAACAAAAAGAAATATAAACGGCGCTACATATGTTGATTCACTTCGCCATCCACGATTGTGAGGTCGGCAATCCCAGAAAAGCGCTCTTTGGATCCCATAGGATCAGTAATGCCGATGTTTGCAGCGGTGAGCTCGATCGGATCATTTCCGAGAAGAATAGCTACAGAATCTTCCGAAACAGGAGAAACCACCAACCCTTCCTTCAAGCAGAAGGCGACCTTAGAAAACTCGGCATCTGCTCCGACCAAATTAGCTCTCCAGCCAATCAACTTCTCTGCCTCGGCTTCCAAGGTTGGGGGATCGTCTTTTCGAAGAATGTCCAAGAGCTCAAAATTGCTATTAACCTCTGCCATATCAAGTTCTTTACTCTTGACACCTTCCAACTGGTCCACACTCCCCTAATTCTGTTGACCTGATCTTGGTCTTTGCCTCGAGTTGTCTATTCAACGAAGCCACAAAAGCCCTCAATTGCATTTGATATGCTCAAATTAATACCCTAAAAGTACTAAGCAGTAGTTGCAGTAAAGTAGGGGTCGAACACAAGGACTCACAGAGACACACAATAGATTATATAGATGAGAATTAAGCTAAGCGATCAATGGTATTGAAAACAGAACGTAAATTAAAACGGTTGTAAATTCGATTGGAGAAAGATAGGTTTAGGGTATTTCTCAGGAAATCAATGAATGCAGATAAACTAACTAGTCAGGATTCAAATTTAGCGCGGTTCTTGAACTCAAATCACTAAGATATAATTAACCAACTCTTGTTGCGAAAACTATCTAAATCTAAATCCTAGGAATTTCAAATCTCTTTGCGAATCCTAAAGTCTAAATCAGCTTTTAGATCAGGTTTGATTTGTTCACAAAACAACTAAACCAAATCTATTTGTGAATAGTTATTTTGCTCACCTTAGGTTCTATCAGGTAATTAATCGCACTCTCGTTCCTAATCAATTATCCTAAGATCTAAGTTCTAGGTGATCAATCTAGAATTAGCTTTGCCAACAACCTATGGCGAAGAACTAATTCAGATGGTGAATCCTAATAACTAATCAATCTAGCATTCAGAGATAACCCTTATGAGAACCCTAAACCTAACAAGAGATCTACTCAGACATGGAAATTGAAGCAATAAACATGTTTGAATAAATCATCAAATAAAATAGAAAGAGTAACAAGAGGGTTCAAAATCTTCTCTCGGCGAACAGAGTTTCAGACTTGTCTCCCTTCAAAAACTCTCTCACAAAACCAAAGTAAAATAAAGCATAGCCATGAAAGTGGCTGTAAAATCCTATTAAATA
Organism: Eutrema yunnanense; assembly: GCA_002933935.1. NCBI lineage: Eukaryota > Viridiplantae > Streptophyta > Magnoliopsida > Brassicales > Brassicaceae > Eutrema > Eutrema yunnanense. The sequence goes on from PKML01043746.1 coordinate 118,510, forward strand.
ACATAAATCACGTTTTGGGGCTTCTTGTAAATAATAAAATCTTCTGGGCCATTTTGCAATTCTCCAACTCTTCATTAAAGTCGCGGGTCGTGTCTGCTTCGGTGAGTATCGACTGATACTAGTCAGTATCGATCGACACTGAGACTTCAAATCGGGTACTCAGCTACACAAACGTTGCTACGCTCCAAAAAGCTACAGAAAGCTCCAATATCTCCAATTATGCTCCAAACGTGCTAAAACCTGTAAAAGACTCTAAACCACTGCGAAATAGTAAAAAGACTTTATAAAACGGACTTATATCATGGCTTAAACAAGGTAAGAACCATGATATATCAACTCCCCCAGACTTAGCATTTGCTTGCCCTCAAGCAAATAGAATACTAAACCAGAGAAAGAGGTTTGAAAACATAGAGACTCACATGTTCATGAAACATTGCAATGACCCTTTTCCTTAGTGCTCCACGTATCACTTAACCAGCTTTTTTATCTAACCACCATGTACTTCTCCGTAGACATTCGCAGTTTCCCAGACTACAAACATTATTTCACAGCATCGTTCAATCAAGCCATCCTCGTCAGTTTCATCGCTGTGATTAATACCAAGAACCTTTTAGATTCTTTCCCATACAATATCATGACAAGGAACCACCATTTTTCACACTTTCTGGTATTATTTTCTCTCCCCCAGACTTATTTCTTATTATGTTTCTTGCATTTACATATTAAGGTTCGAGACGCGAGTATTGATGGTGTTTGCCATCGATTCCCCGGTTCTTCCCTCAAAAGTAATCAAAGGTGTAGGCGAATAATGGTATCACATGAAATTTTCCTAACCTCGCTTCCACCTTTGTGTGATCATCTCCTCTGAAGTAGAATAATGAGATCGTTGGAAATTTTCCTAACCTTCTACTCAGAAGAAAATCATTTCATCGTTTAATGCATCTTATTAATTAACTTGTAACAGGGAGAGAAAATACCATTCATTCAAACACATGGGTTCATTTGTCAGATACGAATGGTGAATCAAGCTCTATAGATACTAACCACATCGATGAAGTGCAAAAATTTGGCTCAGGCTTTAAAGAACTTTGCTGGAAACATGAGTGTCTTCTAGTTAACTGGTCAGCCTTTGGATATTTCATTGGTCGATCTAGAACTGATTATGTAACAATGGTCACTTAGAAGCAAGGTCAAATCAATAGATTCAAGAAAAAGATCACAGTCTCTAACAAAGTTTTGACTCAATAAAACCGATTTTGACTCAAAAACGACTGACTCTAAGAAAAACAAAAACAATGTCAACAACTACCTCCCCCAGACTTGAACAACACTGTTGGAGATGAATTTCAACAGACTAGTAATCGCCTATCTTCTGATACAAGATACTGGCCTTATTTTAATGGTTGTAGCGGAGCTATCGATGGTACTCATGTGTCGGTAAGAGTTAGAAGTGGTCAGAAAGAGAGATATTGGAATGTGCGAAAGCAATTCGCCTCAATGAACGTACTTGCTATTTGCAATTTGGATATGAAGTTCATATACGCATACATCGGGACTCCAGGTAGAGCACATGATACTAAAGTTCGTACCTATTGTGCACAAAATGACACGTTTTTTCCGACACCTCCCGAAGGAAAATATTTTGTTGTTGATTCTGGATATCCGAACAGAAAAGGTTATTTAGCTCCGTACCGCAGAACTAGATACCACCTGCATCAGTGGGGTAACGAACCACCTAATAGTGCAAGTGAGTGGTTTAACAAACGACATTCATCTTTACGTTCAGTGATTGAACGTACTTTTGGTGTGTGGAAAGCGAAATGGCGAATTCTGAAAAATGAGGCGCAGTACAACCTACAAACACAATGCAAGATTGTTGTTGCAACAATGGCTCTTCATAATGTTATACGAGCGTCAAACATAAACGATGATGATCTTGATGAGTTTGAAATAATGGAAGAACAAGCATTGCATGTTTTAAATGGAGAAGATGAACCATAAGTTGAAGTCACACGTTATGAACCTACCAGAGATGTTTACATGTCAGGAATTCGTAACCATATTGCAGAAATGATTTGGACTGCTTGATATTAATTATATGTTCGAATAACTTTATTTTTTTGTATGATTTTTTTTTCATAAAGTAATTCAAAAGACTCTTTACGTGATTCATTTGAGTTTGCTTTGTTAATTTTAATTTTGTGAAATACATATTTCATAGATAAAATTATAGTTATGTCTATTTTGGTAATTTGTTATCTAACTGCTCATTGCTTTTACCAATCCCATAATTTAATAAAGCATATAGTTTCAACAGCATATTGCTCTACTACATAATGCTACTGCTCTTCTATATGTTATACCAATCAGGGTCGTAGTGTCGAACGCTTGACATTTGACACAAAACAAGAGGGATCTAGTGAAGAAGACTATGTTTCTTTTCTTGGATTCTTTCACTTTCGTCTTCTTTGGAATCTTCCCTGAAAAAAGAAAAAAAAAATCTCTTTGGCAAATAAATAGTCAAACTGATTCTCTCTACTTCCACATGCATTTTCCAAAATCAGTTTAAACTTTGTTACTTAGCACATTTCTTAAGCTTGTTCTCGTCGTCTAAACAAGACTCATATTCAGATTCAGATTTAGATTTCAGAGTCACGGGGAGAGTTAGAGAGAGAGAGAGAGCACAACTCACCGAGCTAGTTCTCGTCGTCTAAACAAGACTCATATTAAATCTTACAGCAACTGGGTCCCAAGAGTGTGACGTGGAAAGCCATGTCTTTCTCTTGTCTGAACATGACAATGTCCCTGACTCGAAGAACGTGTGCAAGAGCGAACTCTTTCCAACCATCAGTGAGTTTCTGGCCATCTTCTATCTTCACTTTCCATCTTATCTTCGATACGTCTGATCTCAGCTTCGCCGTAGTCTTCTGCTCATTTGTTCCTTGTATATTATTAGAGTTTATGAACAAAGAGATTGAAGAGAAAATTTGTTAAGAAACGAGAATTGTTAAATGAATCTTTATTTCTCGTCAAAGTCAGTCAACGACTGTTCACCTGGTTTATATACAATTACCAGACCAAGTAAACCAGATCTAATCACAAAATAATTAAACCGAAATGTACTCTATCATATACATTTGATAGCCTCCCTCAAGATGAAGTTGCATAAATATTATGAACACCCATCTTGCCTATGTTATCTCGGAAAGGAGCTGGATAGAGAGCCTTAGTTAACACATCCGCAAGCTGATTATCTGTGCCGACATACATGGTTTTGATGATGCCAAGATCAATAGCCTCCCGGACCTTATGACAATCAAATTCGATATGTTTTGTTCTCTCATGGAAAACATAATTACTAGTGATGCTCAAAGCAACTGTATTGTCACAATAGAGGTAAGCCGGTGGTGAGAAAGGGATGTGAAGATCTTTGAGAAGTTGACTCAACCAAATCAGTTCCTTTGTAGCTAAGCACATTGCTCTATATTCTGCCTCAGCAGAACTTAAAGATACAATTTGCTGCTTCTTGGACTTCCATGAGATCAAAGAATCACAAATAAACATTGCATAACCCGTGACTGATCTTCTGGTATCGAGACATGCTCCCCAATCAGAATCTGAAAAACCTCTGAGATCAAAGTTTGCATCTGTTCCATAGAACAGACCTTGTCAAATTGAACCCTTCAGGTATCTCAGAACCTTGTGAATTGCTTGGAAGTGAATATCTCGTGGAGCTGAAGAATATTGAGGTAACTTGGAAACAGCAAATGTAATGTCATGTCGAGTTATAGTCAAATACTAAAGTTTGCCCACCAATTTTTTGTATTGTTTCGTATCTTCCAGAAGGCTGCCATCATCTTTAGACATCTTTTGATTAGGCTCCATTGGTATAGAAGATGGTTTGCAATTAGAAAAACCAGTGACAACAAGCAAATCCAGAATGTATTTCCTCTGATTCAGAGAAATACATGCAGCAGACCGGGCAATCTCTATCCCAAGGAAGAACTTAGGAGGACCAAGATCCCTTAACTGGAAAGCTGAGCTTAATTGATGCTTTAATTCAATCACTGCAGCATCATATGTGCTTGCAATGAGAATATCATCAACATATACCAAGACCACAAGAAAATTTCCACCAGACTCCTTCACAAACAGGGTGTGATCTCCATGACACTTATCGAAACCAAAGTTGGCAAGTGTAGAAGAAAACTTGAGAAACCATTGACGAGATGCTTGCTTGAGACCATAAATTAATTTATGAAGTCTACAAACAGCATTTGATGAAACTGATTCCCCTTGAATCTCAGAGTACCCTGGTGGAAGTTTCATATAAAGTTCTTCATCAAGATCACCATTTAGGAAAGCATTCGATACATCTAACTGATGCAAGGACCAATTCAACTTTGGTGCAAGAGAAAGAATGAGCTTCACTGTAGCCATCTTTGCAACATGTGAAAAAGTGTCAATGAAATCAATTCCTTCTTGTTGTGTATATCCTTTAGCCACCAATCTTGCTTTGTATCGCTCTATGCTTCCATCAACATGGTATTTTATTGTGAATACCCATTTTCATCCCACTGCAGTCTTTCCCGGAGGCAAATCACATATACTCCAAGTGCATGTCCTTACAAAAGCATCAATCTCCTTCCTACAAGCATCTATCCATACTCTGTCTTTCCTGGCTTCGGAATATTTTTGTGGAATAGGTGTATTTGTGATGAGATTAATGAAAGCACCGAAAGGCTCAGATAAGTATGAATAAGAAATATAGTTTGATATAGGGTAGGGACTAGTTTTAATAGGAGTATGATTATAGCAATGAAAATCCTGCAAATGGAATGGCAGTTTCCTCTGCCTATTTGATTTAAGCTCAGAAGGAACATAAATCAAGGATGATGTCTCATCATGATTATGATGAACATCAGAAGATGGTTGCACAAGATGCGAATGTCCATCTGTGGTTTGTACAGGTGAATGAAGATGAGGAAAGAAGTCCTTTGCATCATCCGAGATGTTAGATGATGCAAAAGGTAAAATGTCCTCATAGAATATAACATGTCTAGAAATAGAAACCGAGTATGTCTCTATATCTAGTAGCTTATAACCTTTGTATCCAGTAGGATAGCCTAAAAATAAAAGCTCTAGCTCTAGGATCAAACTTAGTTCTAGACTTAAGGGAAGTGGAGCTGTAACAAAGACAGCCAAAGGCCCTAAGAGAATGATAATCTGGGATCTTAGCTGTTAGTTTCTCGTAAGGGGTCTTATCATCTATGACAGGAGAAGGAGTTATATTAATTAAAAACACTGCAGTCAAGACACAATCTCCCCAATACTCTATTGAAAGACCAGATTGAAATAGAAGAGCCCTAGCTACATTCAACATGTGCTGATGCTTTCTTTCTACCACAGAATTTTGTTCAGGGGTTTCAGGACATGAGTGATATGATGCAATGCCCTTTTTCAAATAAAGATCAGTGAATTTAAGTTCATGTGCATTGTCAGACCTAACTGAACAGACTTTAGTATCAAATTGGGTTTCAATCATTTGTATAAAACCAAGAAACACAGTTAAAACATCATATTTTTGTTTCAGCATGTAAACCCAAGTAGCTCGGCTAAAATCATCAACTATTGTCAAAAAATATCTAAAACCATCAACCGTACGAACTGAGAATGGCCCCCAAGTATCTATATGAATCAATTCAAAAGGTTTCTCATGTATATGATTCATAGAATGAAAGGATAAGTATTTCTGTTTAGATAGATGACAAATGTGACAATGATCTGAAGTTTTATTATATTTCTGCTTAGGTAACTGTAATACATGTGAAAGAGATTCAATCTTATTCATAGAAGGATGACATAGTCGTTTATGCCATGTCACTGAATCTACTTTAAAGCTAGAACAAATCGAAGTACCTGGAAAATCTGAACAAGACAGTTTGACCAAAGACTTATCGAGATTTAAGACACATAAGTTGGCAACTTGACTACCTTGACCAATCATCAAATCCTGAGTAAGAGCCTCAATAAAACAAGATTCAGAAGTAAAACACACTTTAGAATCCAGAGTCTTAGTGATAACACTAACACTCAACTAGTTGAATTTGAACTCGGGAATATAAAGCACATTATGTAGAGAGAGCATCGGTAAGTTGAATGTAACCAGTTCCCTCTATCTGAACAGTAATGGCATTTGGTAATCTAACAAATGTATTATCTAGAGACCTATACTCTGTATATAAATTCCTATCATGTGTAACATGATGACTAGCTCCCGAATCAATGACCCAAGCTCTAAGAGACAACTCAGTTTCATGAGGTATAGAAGAAGTCAACATGTCATAGAAGGAAAAGTCGTAGAGTGAAAGGAATGTACCAGATATCTGTGAGACATGTGGTGCAGAGTTTGAAGTCGAAGCCATGGCTTTCTCAGGGCATGTACTAATACTTGGAGACTGAAGTTTAGAGCTGAGGTAAGAAATCATGTGTTGAAGTTGTGCTTTGAACATGTTTTCATGCACTGCTTCAGAACCAGTATCTCCTTGATTATGAATCTGACATGTAGCTGCCAAGTTTGCACTTCCAACTATAGTATTCTTCTTGTTCTTTGGATGTCCAGGTGGGAAACCATGGACTTTGTAACACTTGTCAATTGTATGACCAATCCGAGAACAATGTGAACATTTGGGCTTCTGAACATTGCCATGTGCCAAGAGAATATTATGTTGATCCGGGACAACAATTTTAGTTTGAAAAGCTGAGGGTGTATGCATAACTTTTGATGCAGATCCAACAACTCTCTGAATCTCATCCTGATCTAACATGTTATAGATCTCACTCAATCCTGGTCTTGGCTTCATATTTAGAATCTGACCTCAAATGTTATCAAAGTTGCTATTCAATCCCATAAGAAACTGAATAATACGGCTAGTTTCAGCTTCTTCAAGCAATTCTTTGACATGATCACAGTCACAATGCTTCACCATTCGAGACTTTGTGTTTGAGAGTTGCTCCCACAATGTCTTCTTTCTGGTAAAGTAAGTAGACATATCGAGTTGTTCCTGCTTCATAACAGCCTGTTCCAACTGATATCTCAGTGGTAGATTATTAACCTTGAATCGAGTGAAGAGATCATTCCACATCTCAGCAGCATCCTCATAGTATAAAATACTATCATAGATCTCCTTATTCACAACATTAAGAATCCATGATTTCACCAAACTATTGCATCTACTCCAGATTTTGAGACAATGCTCATTCTCAGAAGGTCTCGGTAAGGAACCGTCGACAAAGCTAAGCTTGTTCTTTGCATCAAGACTAATTTTCATCGCTATAAACCAACTATTGAAGTTTGTTCCATCTAGAGTATGAGCAACTATCGATGAACCTGGATGATCGAATGAATGGAGGAAGAACGGACTATGAATGTTGTCGTATGAATCCACATTCTTCGTTATCAGTCCAGTACCTCTTTATGTCTCCGACCGTCGAGAATGTTGTTGTTTCTTTTTCGCAGTTTCAGGTTCTTCATGCATCCATGAGTCGTGACGAGTATGAACAGCCGATTCTCCATCTTCAGGTGTAATGCTTTGATTCCTCAGCTTTCGTCCTTGTTTCACCATTTTTTACAGAAAAAGTTCGCGCGGAAGGATAATTGATGATAATCGAGATGATTAATCGGTGAATTTGTAGAGAAAAGAAGGAAATCGAAGGTGAAATCACCAGATTTTACCAGAGAAAAGCTCTGATACCATATTAGAGTTTACAAAGTCAGTCAACGACTGTTCACCTGGTTTATATACAATTACCAGACCAAGTAAACCAGATCTAATCACAAAATAATTAAACCGAAATGTACTCTATCCTATACATTTGATATATATACTCTCAATTAGCTTCTCAGACAGATATATAAAATGTGAGAGAGAGAGAGAGAGAGAGAGAGAGAGAGAGAGAGAGAGAGAGA
>PKML01043746.1:136652-205709 GCA_002933935.1 Eutrema yunnanense
ACTGACTCTAAGAAAAACAAACACAATGTCAGCAGACACCTCCCCCAGACTTGAACAACACTGTCCCCAGTGTTATCTAGCCTAGAGTAGGTAAAAGAAGACAAAATGATAGAAGAAACGAAGAGAAACAGGAAGTTACCTTGCTGGAACGTCGAGTGTCGATCGACACACAGCCTGGTATCGATCGATACCAGGCTTAAATCAACTTGACGAACCAATCAATCGTGATCGGTGTCGATCGATACCAGTGGGGTATCGATCGATGCTTAGGCGATTTTGAGTTGCTCCTTGTTCATCCTGACACAAACTCAAAACAAACGAAAATCAAAAGGAAAAACGACTCAATGACAGACTCACCAGTGGGTTGCCTCCCACCAAGCGCTCGTTTAACGTCAATAGCTTGACTGTAACGCCATTCAGGCTGGATAAGAGTGAGAGCTTGCACCAAAACAGGCACCACAACTTGACATTGCTATCTTCAAAGTTCTGCTCAACATGCTGTCCACAAACTCCTGTTTTTTCTCTTTCAGCTCAGAAGTAAGAAGTACTCTAGCCTTAGAGAATGGCTTCAAGGCTCCTTTGCACTTGACCTTATATTCAATCGAATTTCCATCACACTTCTGAGGTATCAAAGTGACATGGGGATTCTCGACCTTCTTGCTCTTGGCCTTCTTCTTTGTTGCCTTAGTCTCCTTGGTAACTTCCTTGGGAATGCTGGGCTGTTCAGCTGAAATGTCTGCGACAGTAGGCTTATCAGGAGGCTCTTCCAAAGGATATGATATCAATGTCGCTCCTATTACAGCATCGATGCAAGAGACACGTACGGGAATTCCTCTAGGGATAACCTTGTAGTACACCTCCTTGTCAATGTATGAGAATGAGATGTGCTTGCTGGGTGTGTCCATAATCGCACCAACTGTAGCCATGAACGGTCTTCCGAGAATCAACTGAGTACGAGATTTTGCATTCATCTCCACAACCTGAAAATCAGTAGGAACCAGGCAATCTCCTATTGTGATCATCAAATCAGCAATCGCCCCATATGGGAGAGCGTTGGAATCGTTTGCGAACGTGATAGATGTTTTTGGAGGTTGAATGTCAGCTCCCAATCTCTCTGCAATTGCCCTGGACACGACATTGACGCAGGCTCCTGAGTCAACGAGAGACTCTTTGAATTCAACTGTAGAGATAGAACATGGAACTGAGAAGATCCATGGGTCTTCCCTCTTAGTCAACTGTCTCAGTGGAGGTGGACCTCTGGCCTTAATGAAGAGTGCCTTGATCTCTTCCTCAGTTTCTCTGCAATCTTTGAAGTGACTCAGCAGAGGCCAGCCCTCTAGAGCTTCTTCAAAAGTATACGAGTCGGGAATTCTTCGTACCCTCTTCTCAAAGCCACGCAGCTGCTTTGGAGTGATAGGATCTCTGAGGTGTTTAGGAATAGGATTCAGCTTCTTGGGCTTATTCGCACGTTTCTCAGTTTGTTCCTTAGCTCTCTGTGCCTGATACTCGGTTTCCTGGTCCCACCAAAATTGGCCGATATTGAATCGTTCTGCTACTACTTGAGGCACCTCAGTCGAAATCTCGTGTGTCTCCCCAGAAATCGCCTCAGTATCGACCGATACCAATGGGGTATCGATCGATACACGGGGTTGTGGATCCATTCGAGCAGACGTCTGGGCTGGTATCGATCGATACTGGGGAGTATCGATCGATGCTTGTGCGATTTCAGGAACCACATCGAAATTTTCTGCACTTGAGGAGATGGCATTGACGTGTGCTCTTGGATTCTCAGTTTTCCCTGGAAGAAAACCTTCCTGTCTCTTTACAGCTGCTGCTGTTTGGGCCACTTCAGTTTCCAGCTTCCTTTGGGAGAGATTGATGGCTTCGATCTTCCCATTCAAATCCATGTACAGCGAGTCGAACTTCCCATTGAAATCCACCTGCAAGTTCTGCTGTCCCAGAAGAATCTGTTCCATCATGGATTCCATCTTGTTATCTGTGGATTTGGGAGATGCTGGTTGGTACGAAGAGTTCCCATAGTTGCGAGTGAAATCGCTGCTCTGAAGTGGTTTCTGAGTGAATTGCTTCGCTCCGAAACCAGATTGGTTCCCCTCTAACTTGTATCCACCTTGCTGATTGTTGTTGTTGAAGTTCCTGTTGTTGTTGTACCCAAATCGCTGATTCTGAAAACCAGAACCACCAACGTAGTTAACATCCTCTTCTTCTTCTTCCACATTCGCGAATTCATCAGCAAAGTGCACATATTACTTCTGCTTCCCAACCAGGAAATCCAGCTTGGCCTGCATGTCAGCAATCTGCGATCACTCTGCTCCTCCAGCTTGCTTTTTCCTTTCGAAATCAGCATTCTTGGTGCTATTACTAGACGCCAAGTTATCGATCAGCACAACCGCATCATCCGGATACCTGGTGAAGAAGTTTCCATTGCTTGCAGCATCCATACCCATTTGGTATCTCCAATCAACTCCTCTGTAGAAAGTGCCCAGCAGCTGCACCTGAGTGAACCCATGGTGCGGACAGTCTCTCTGATAAGACTTGAAACGAATCCATGAAGCCTTGTATGCCTCTGTCGGACCCTGAGCGAACTGAGAGATCTTGTTCCTGAGCTCCTCGGATCTTGCATCATCATAGAAGTTAACCAGGAACGCGTTCTTCGTCTCATCCCATGTAGTAAGTGAATCAGGAGCCAGCTGCTTTAGCCAATAAGCAGCATCCCCACCAAGAGAGTACGGGAAGAGTTTGCAGAAAAGGAACTCATTTGGCACTCCATTGTACTTCATGCCAGTGACCAAGTCCTCGAACCTTTCAATGTGATCCATGGGATGCTCATGAGGTAGGCCATGGAATGGGTTCTGACTTACGAGAGCGTAGTATGCAGGCTTCAGCTCGAAGTCATTCCTCTGAAAAGTCGGTATGCGAATCGCAGCTCGATTGGCAAAGAACTGATCAGGCCTGTTATGCTCGCCAAGTGTTCTAGCTCGATCACCTGCAGCATTCCCAGCGTTGGCGCGCCCAGCTGGCGCGACAATCTCAGCAACAGGAGCAGGGACAATGATGTTTCCAGCCTCATCAAGTCGCTGCCCTCCTTCATTGCACACATGACCCTGTTGGTCTCTCAAGACACCAGCTTCATCAAACCTTAAAACCACAGGGTTGTTCATCTTTGATGTCTGCTTTGTCTTTCTGTTTGTGCGTTCTAAACGTGCTAGTTCCTCTAACGAAAGATTGACCAGCTGAGTGCTCTTGTTTCTTCTGGTTTCACGAACTGGCATGCACCTGAAACACTAAGATCAAGAACGTTAGTAACCAAAGTCACGATGAGTATCGACCGATACTGATGGTATCGATCGATATCAACAAAAAAAATCGCCTCGGTATCGACCGATACTAGGTAGTATCGATCGATACTGGCGGGCTTAGTCGAAACTCGACAGCTACAATCTAATGGTGAAATTGAATCCCCGGCAACGGCGCCAAAATTGATATGCTCAATTTAATACCCTAAGATACTAAAGCAGTTGTTGTAGTAAGTGTAGGGGTCGAACACAAGGACTCACAGAAATCACACAATGAATTGTAAAATCAAGCTAAGCTAAGCAATTCAGGTTAAGCAGAAAACAGAAAGCAGTAAACGAGTTGTATTCAATGGGGAAAAGATAGGTTCAGGGATATTTCTCAGGAAATCAATGAATGCAAATAAACTAACTAATCAGGGTTCAGGTTAAGCACGGTTCTAGAACTCAAATCACTAAAGTATAGTTAACCAACTGTCGTTGCGAAAACTATCTAAATCTAAACTTCAGAATCCCAAATTTCTTTGCAAATCCCTAAGAATAAATCAGCCTTAATTTCAAGTTTGATATGTTCACAAATCAATTAAACCAAATTTCTTTGCGAATAATCAATTTGCTCACCCTAGTTCTATCAGGTAATTAATTGCACTGTCGTGCCTAATCAATTATCCTAAGATCTAAGTTCTAGGTGATCAATCTAGAATTAGCTTTGAGAACAACCTAAGGTGAAGAACTAATTCAGATTATGAACCCTAAATAACTAATCAACCTAGCATTCAAAGAAATCCCTTATGAGAATCCCCAAACCTAACAGGAGATCTACTCAGACATGAAGATTAAATCAATAGACATGTTTGAATAAATACTCTATATAAAATCAGAAAGAGAAACAAAGGTTTTGAGATCTGATCTCGGACGAAAGGAAATCAGACTTGTCTCTCACCAAAATCTCTCTTAAACTAAAGCAAAATAAAGCATAGCCTAAACAATGGCTGTAAAATCCTATTTATAATCTAAATCACGACTTGGGGTCTTCTTGTAATTATTAAAGACTTCTGGGCACTTTTGCAATTCTTCAAGTCTTGGAAAACTCGCGGGTCGTGTCTTGCTGTGATTAGTATCGATCGATACCAGGGGGTATCGATCGATGCTTCTCGTGAAATCAGCTACTCAGCAACACGACTTCAGCTCTTGCTCCAAACTGGTCCAGAAAGCTCCAATAATTCTAATAATGCTCCAAACGTGCTAAGACCTGCAAAAGACTCTAAAAGACTCCAAAATACTATAAAGACTCTATAAAAAGGACTTATATCATGGCTTAAATAGGGTAAAAACTATGATATATCAGAAAACCCTAGGCGGCGAGGTTTGGGGAAGACGAGAGAGAGGAGAGAGAATTCTTTTCTAAGTCTTTTTCACGTAATGAGTTCTATGAATGTTTTCGATTTTCCATAAAAGCAATGATCATCCCTAATGATCCAACTTGCCTTCGAATTACGTTCATGATTGAAAAAAAAAAACTCATTAGAGAAACAGTAGCTTTCGAAACTATTATCAGATTCATGTTTTAGAATTTAGAGTGGCAACTTCTTCAAAATCATAAATTTCTCCATAGAGCGGTATTTAACCGAGAAAGCTTGGTAAAACTGAAAAGACAATTGACCATACCTAAAACATTTTTCCATAGTCTCAGACTTTCAAGAGTGCATTATCAAAGTTCTGTTGATAATTCAGAACAGACAAATGACATCATAGGTACAAAATCTATACCATAAGATAAGTTTGTGTTTGGTCTGATAAAAACAAAAGCCTATTGTCTCAAGTATCCAAAGTAAGACTTATAATACTCAACCAGGAAAGCCAAAGCCGAAGGTTTAGATTTGAGGATCGTCACACGACTCTTTCCTGAGGATCTCCAACAACCCCTGCTGTATTTATGGAAGTCGGTTCCACCTATCCGAGTGGCTACCAAAATCGAGTCCCTGCTCACACCACAACCATCAGGAAGCTGCTTGGCCGAGCAGGCGACATTTGCCAAGCATCCAACAATCAACACACGGCCTCCCAAATCAATGACCTCGACCCATTTACCAGTCTCCGCATCTAGCCTACTCACTCTACATGTTAATCCATCAACATGATTGAAGCTTTGCACGACCAGGAAAAGTTCATCATTGCCAGATGGAACAAGATAATTTATTGAGCCCAGATCCTCCGAGGGCCTTAGGGGAGTCGCTTCTAGTGAATAAGGATCGATAACAAAAATGTCCAATCCAAGAAAGGCTGCATAAAATCTGCCTCTAAAAGAGACTTAATCCGAGCTTAAATAGGATGGGATGTTCTCAAGCCGCTTCCACCTCCTTTTAACACTTGTTAACACACACAAAGTTTTAAAGTAGCTGCGAAGCACAACGAATTCTTTTCCTCCATCCTTGTTTAGCTGAAGAAAAGCCGCACGTCTATTAGTTGTTCTCAATCCTTCAGGATCCCAACAAATCATTTGGTATTGATGGCCCATAGAGATGATCTGGCAGCCAGCATGTTCATCAAGGTTGAATCAGATCCTTTGATCTTCATTTTCACCGAGCACTGAAGAGGAGATGAAAGCTCCATACGATCCTCTGACTCATCTCGGTATATTCCTCCTAATAAATATTCAGAATCCAACGCAGAAACATCAGCATGAGCTCGGACTCTAAAGAGGAACAAAGGGATTTTCTCTAGGCTGCACAAGCCTTCCTTTTCAATAGGATACGTGGGAAGAGAGTGACTTTGGCGTAGTTGGCAAGATGGAAAGGGAAATGTGGATCACCACGAGCGGCAAACATAGCGAGCATGAACAACATCGAAACAATTCTCCAGATTCTCGTTGATAATGTGAAGTAGCTCTATAGGGAGCTGAGTCCAGTCTGGAATCATCGATTTCGATGATGTCTTCTTTTTTGCAAGGTTCTGCTGATTGCTGTGAAATCGAAATCAGAAAGGCAAATTAAGGTTCTAGGGTTTAGAAAAATCGTAAACAAACATGAACAGTCAAGATTAATCGCATAACATTTCCGAATTGAATCCACTCTTATTTTCTACATGCATCAACAAAGACTACAATAACAACATTTCCCTAACAAACATTGAAAACAAAAGTTCATAACCCTCAATCAGAAGTTTAGAACCCTAAAGTCACAGAAAACATAAGATTGTTGTAGACGACAATTATAAAGGTGACATTTTTGCAGAATTAATCTAAAACCCATGATGATTCTCTAAGAACATAGCCGTAAATTAGTTTGTTGTAAGGACAAGGAAAAAAAAATTGTACCTTTCGAGAGACTCTGCAATACCACACTGAGCTTCGATCAATCTCAATGGTGAGAGGATCTCAAAATACAGAAACATACATATCGTAATTGAAAGACTATGACGAGGACAAAGGAACCTACGAAGCAAGTCCAACGCGACGAAAATAACCCAGTTTCTCTCTTCAAACTGCGATCCTCTTCATTTTCAATTCACCATCGACGATCTCGGCGTCGGCTTCCTCCTGCCTCCATGGCTAAAAAGAAACCCCCCAAAAAAATCTCCAAAGGCCAGATCCCCACTGGATCTGCAATTTTTTCCTAAAAGTCACGCACCTGATTCTCAATCGGCTGCGAAATTTGTCTTCTCGAAGGGTGAGATTCTGACTGAAATCGTTGATTCTCTAGTCAAATCTTCTGATTATGTTGCCCAAAACACTGCTACAACAGATTTTTGGCCAGTGAAATCGAAATTCCCAATTCTGCTATAGCTACAGTGAACTTTGACCTTATCACTGTACCTGCTAAAAATGCTGCAAATAAGTCCAGATTATCTCGATTGAGTCTCCGACAGCTCCCTCTACGGCTGTAGCTGCTCCGACACTCCCACCAACTTTTCCAGCAACCACCCAAAACCCGGCAAAGCTCTGGAAAGACCTTGTCAAAGGAAGTGCGGTAAAGCTCGAACCCAAAGAAACACCTTTCACTCTAGACTCGGGTGAGGCGTGTGTGACAATCCCAAATTCTGTCATAGAAAAGAATAAGAAAGTTTGGGACAACTTTATTCTTGGACAATTCTATGAGGAACCTCCTCCGCGAGGAGCTGTTCACGCCATTGTTAATGGTATTTGGAGTCGCCAACGCTGGGATATCTCTGTCTCAAAAATGGATGGCCATGCTTTTCTCTTCAGAGTTCCCTGCCCCCATTGCTCGCAGACGCATCCTAAGCCAAAGCTTGTGGCAAGTGGATGGACAAACAATGTTTGTTGCAAAATGGTCTCCGAGAATTCAACAAGAGAAGCCCGAACTCTCGATGGTTCATGTCTGGTTAGAATTCACAGGAGTTCGTCTTCAGTTCTTTAATCGTGAAGGATTACAAGAGATTGCCGGGATGGTTGGTCACCCTGTTTGTCTTCATCCTACTACAGAGAACTTGACCAACATCGAAGTTGCTAAGGTTTACACCGTCATTGACCCTCGTAAGCCTCTACCTGAAGGAGTGAATGCTCGTTTTGAGTCTGGTGAAATTCGAAGGATAAAAGTCTCAAGCCCATGGCTTTCCTCGCTTTGTAGTTTCTGCAAAAAGGTTGGTCACACTCTTTCTCGATGCACTGCAGCTCCTCCGACCTGCACTAATTGCAATTCAGTTAAACATTTCACTGGAAACTGTCCACGAACCAGAAAAGAGAAAACCAAGGGAAATGCTCCGATCAAAAGCTTACTTCCAATCGTTCCTCAACTAGGTTCTATGTATCGAGTTATGGTCCCTGTGTCCTCTAAGCAAAACGCCCCGCAGTCGACTAGTCCGGAAGGTACTCCCCCATCATCTAAACTGGTGGACATCCCTGAATCCAACCCAGCAGTTGCTTCCTCTAGTGCTGCTCCAACTGCTTCTGTTGTATCTACAAAAGAAAAAGTCATCACTCAGGATTTCTCCAAGGCTCATTCTATTGACGTATCTAAAGAAGGACTATTCGTTGATTTCAGAGGAAATAAGAACTCTTCCTTCTCTCACTCAAGCTCTTCTGATGGAGAGTCTGATGCTGATTCGGGAAGCGTATCAGGTGATGATGATAACCCAGATGGTGGTCACGATAAGTTCATCCAGGTAGTCTCTAAACAGTTGCTAAAAAAAGGCTAAGTCTAAATCTCGGAATAGGGCTGGAGGACCTTTAACCCTCTAAATCATTTCTCTTATGGATATTTTTTGCTGTAATATAAGAGGTTTTAATGATTCTGTAAAGCGGCGCAATTTTAAGAAATGGCTAAAGCTAAACAAGCCAATTTTTGGGGGTCTTGTTGAGACTCATGTTTGCCATGCGAAGGCCTCGTCTATAGTTAATCGAGCCTTTCCAGGATGGTTTTTGGAAAGTAATTATGAATATTCGGATTTGGGAAAGATATGGCTTCTTTGGCACCCTTCTGTAAGTGTCACTATCATCTCTAAGTCACTGCAGCTGATTAACTGCATTGTCAAACTTCCTTTTGTCCCAGTGGAGATAGTTGTATCGCTGGTTTACGGTTCAAACTATCGAAATGAAAGGAAGACTCTTTGGGCTGAGCTTGAATACCTTGCCACCTCCCATCAAATTGCTGGTAAGCCATGGATAATCCTGGGAGACTTCAACGAGACTCTTCATGCATCAGAGCACTCTTCAGCCGATCAGTTCACATGATCTGGAGGTATGAGAGATTTTAAGCAATGCTTGGACATGTGTGCTATTTTTGACCTGCCATTTTGTGGTAACACATTCACTTGGTCAAATAAGCATAGTTCTGGGAATGTAGCTAAGAAACTGGACATAATCTTAGTAAATGATGCTTGGATGTTAGCTTTCCCTGAGTCTCTTGGTGTCTTTGGAGAACCTGGCTTATCAAATCACAGTCCTTGTTGTGTATTTCTTGATACAGAGAAGCCCAAGCAGAAACGACCTTTCAAATTCATCTCTATGTTGAACCAACATCAAGAATTTTCAGAATTAATAAAAGCTTGCTGGGAGTCTCTAACCTTTGCTGGATCAAAAATGCTTTGTATCTCCAAAAAGCTCAAGGAGCTCAAGAGTGTAATAAGTATTTTTAGCCGTGGGAACTTCTCCAACTTGGAACAAAGAGTGGCTGAAGCTTTCTCCCACCTCTTGGATTGTCAGAATCAGTTGCTCTCCTCTCCATCAACATCCCGAGCCCAAGCAGAAAAAGATGCTCACAAAAAAATGGCATACTCTAGCCAGGGCTGAAGAATCCTTCCTTATGCAGAGATCTCGGGTCCAATGGCTTGACGTTGGTGATTCAAACTCACCTTTCTTTCATCGAGTAATCAAGACAAAGCTCTCACAAAATCAAATTCTCTTCTTTCTCGATGAAGATGACAGTGTTATAGATTCCTTGGAGGGAATAAAGCAGCACGCAGTAAATTATTTTCAGAAGATGTTGGGTAGTCCTACGACTCCTACTACTTCCTCTCCCCCCCTAGGATATTGCTGCTTTGGTCCCATTCAGATGCTCGTCATCCATGTCTGAGATTTTATCGGCGCTTTTCTCTGCAACTGAAATCCAGCAAGCTTTCTCTGCTCTCCCAAAGAACAAGGCTCCAGGTCCAGACAGATATCCAGCTGAGTTCTTCACGGCTCAATGGAAAACCGTTGGAGCAGACATGATTGCGGGTGTTACTGAATACTTTAATTCTGGCCAGCTTCTTAAGCAGTGGAACTCAACTATCTTGACTTTGATTCCGAAGAAGGTTAACGCCTCTAAAATCACAGAATTTCGACCCATAGCGTACTGTAATTCAGTGTACAAAGTGATTTCAAAGTTGCTTGCGAACCGGCTAAAGAAATCCCTGCCTGGTATGATCTTGAACTCCCAATCTGCTTTCATCCCTGGAAGATTGCTGGTTGAAAACGTGTTGTTGGCTACGGAATTGATACAAGGATACAACTGGAAATCAATCTCTAAGAGATCTATGCTCAAGGTTGATCTCCAAAAGGCATTTGACACAGTAAACTGGGATTTTGTCATCAATACTCTGGTGGCCCTGGAATTTCCCGCGGTTTTCATCAACTTGATACAACAATGCTTGACTACCACAAGATTTCATGTCTCTATCAATGGTGAGCTTTGTGGCTATTTCAAGGGTACCAAAGGGCTGAGGCAGGGAGATCCTCTGTCTCCCTACCTGTTTGTTTTGGTGATGGAAGTCTTCTCTCAGATGCTTCACTCAAAATATATCTCTGGTTCTATTGGCTTCCACCCAAACGCTTCCAACCCACAGGTTTCACACTTAGCTTTTGCCGATGACATCATGGTCTTTTTTATGGTGAAAAGCAATCCCTGGAAAATATAGCTGCAACTTTTGAAGCATTCTCCCAATGGTCTGGCTTATCAATGAATAGAAGCAAAACTGATCTCTTTATTGCGGGCCTGGACCAGCCTGAAACCAATGACATCTCTAGTCTCGACTTCACTCTCGGTTCAATGCCTATCCGTTATCTGGGGCTTCCATTGATGCATAGAAAGCTCAAGATCAATGACTACAAGCCTCTCTTGGATAAGTTAATCAACAGATTCAACTCTTAGAGTTCTCGTGCCTTATCTTTTGCTGGACGAAAACAACTGCTATCTTCAGTTATATTTGGAACTGTCAATTTTTGGATATCTGCTTTCACTTTGCCAAAAACTTGCTTGAAGAAAATTGAATCTTTTTGCTCTAGATTTCTATGGGGTGAAGACATTAATAAGAAAGTTGTGGCTAAGGTTTCATGGCGAGTGCAAACAGTCTAACATATGGGGTGCAAACAGTCTAACATATGACGAGTTTCCTACAATATTTGTTTAGGATAAAAAACACGACTAAGAGGAAAGAGCACCGATAAGACATTTAACATTAATTCATCAGCATGTGAGCTATATTATCTACGAATGATGATAAATCACAAAAAATTATATGAGCTATGAAGTTATTCGAACCGTTAGAAGCGTTACACATAAAAAATTTCAAAGAAAATTGTTATGTCATAAGACTCTTTGTTGGTGATAATGAATTCTATGAATCAACGGTCGCATCAGAATATGGTGGTAACACATAGTGAATGTTTCAAAGTTTGGGGGAGACGAATGCAAACCCTAGAAAAGAAGGCAAATAGATTACAAGAAGATGAAAGTCAAACAGTTTTATTTGTAAACACACATGGGCTCATCACAATATTATAAACTCATTGTTTTATTTTATATATTTATTTTAGTTTAATAAATAAGAAAATTGGAGAACATAAATTAATTATACAGTAATAAAACAAATTCATCAAATGGCCTCTATCTCGAATTACGTTGTATTTGTTAAACTAAAAAAAATAATCATATTTTACTAAACACAAATTAAAAAATATATATAACATATAAACAAGACTCTTCCAGCGATGATTCGTTTTGGAATAGAAATGATCGCGGATTCAATCTCATGAATTACAAGGGGCAAGGCTAAAGATTTCGGACGAAGAAAGGAGCAAGAGAGGCGCTTAAGGAGCCGAAGAAGAGGATTCTTAATCGAACGCCAACATGCCAGCTTGCTTCAATGGTGCATGTGTCGTCGGGAAAGGGGCATCACCAGGCGGGTCCGGTGAAGATGGGCAACATGTATTTACCGGTGGTGGAATGGCTGCATCGCCGTTTATGCTAGGGAACCAATACCATCTGTTTTATGTAACTGGAATGTTGGAGAATCCAGCTTTAGTAGCAGCAGCCGGAGGAGGTTACATGTATCTGATGTTGGCGAGCGCTCAAACCCATGGTGGGTTGAGCCATGATTAGTTGCAGTCGAGCCAGATGGGTGGTATTGGTGAGCCAGGCGTTGGTGATGGTCTATCAGTTCTGGGATCTTACTTTAGAAGTCAGAGCATGCCTAATGCTTATCCTGATTCGGATACCGGGAAAAGAGGGGATGGTAAAGATTCGGATACTGGCGGCTCGTTTCATGGCTACTCAAACTATTCATGTTACGCTCTTGATGTAACCTCTTGTGTTTTATAGCAATGCATGTGCTCGGTTTAAATGTCTTTGGATAAGCATATGTTGCATGATTCAGAGTAGGAGTGTATGTACTTGGCTTAATGGATAGATATAATAGGTTACGACTTTGTAGTAGTAATCAGAATATCAGCTGACATGATGTCTATCTAGATCTGCATTTGTTACGATTTTTTTTTAAAAAAGAAGCACCAAAAAACTTTTAAATAAAAATACCGCGCGTTAGCGCGGGGACTCATCTAGTCTTAATAAAAGTTATAGTAATAATTATGTCTACTATTTATATTTTAAGTTTAGGAATTAGGGTTTAGAATGTAGGGTTTAGAATTTAAGAGTTGGGGTTTAGGGTGTAGGGTTTAAGCTTTACGGTTTAGGGTTTATGGTTTAGGGTTTAGGGTATGGGATTTAGGGTTTAGTGTTTATTAGGGTTTAGGGTTAGGGAATAAAATTTAAGTATTATATGTTATTTTAATTTAAGTATAATTTGTTTTAATAAAATTTAACCTCGAGAGCCTGATAGGATGTGAGGCAGTTGAGTAGTCCACGAGAGAGGAGAAGAGCTGAGCTGTCAAGACTCAAGAGGAAGCTGCTGATGTGGCAACAGTTGATTAGCGGCAAAAGGAAGATGAATCTCTAGCTATAAATACAATACGATGCTTAGGTTTATTGGGGTACGCTTGAACATTGTTGATGAAAAGACTTGGGCTACAATAGCCATGAGATTGTAGATGGAGCTTCTGATTAAGATCGACATGAGATCTTGATCCGTTGTTTATGGTATCGATACTTGTTCTTGTGTAATCGGAGATTTCAGATCAATAAAGTGAGAGTTTCATAGAGATAAGAGTTGTGAACTTATCAAATTGGTGCGTCGTGAGCAGCGATCGAATCAAACACGATGGGCTTTACGGAGTTTCTGATTTTTGATGGTGTTGCCGGAGAATTACAGCCATGTATATCATCCTTGGAAGCTCAATTTGCACGGGCTGAATATTCCGAGTTTAACAAGTTAGTTTTAGCCGAAACTTTGATTACCGGTAAAGCTGCATCGTTTTGTCAATGGCGAGAATCGATGTTACATTTTGAAAGTTGGGATGAGTTAAAGAAAGCATTCTTATTGAGGTTTGCGGAAAAGAACGATCTGGTAAGAATGAACCTTAGAACTCTCAAAACTCTTACAAATTGAATTAATCTTTCAAAAGGTATCAGAGACTCAACAAACCTGAGCTCCGATCAACTCTCTCTCTCATGATCCGTGATCGCCTCAAGTCTTATGACTCTCAATAATCCTAATTCCAAAAACTGGTTCAAAGAAATCGACAACTAACGCTTATAAAGAGAAATAACAAAACCACTAAAATGGAAACTATCTTTTTCTTAGTCTATCTCAGAAAAATGGAAAATCAACATTTTTCTTCTTATGTTTCTGCTTCTTTTCCCGGCAGAAAACTTCTTCTTTCTAGAGTAGACTTGTAATGGCTTATCAATACCCCCTTCTTTAACAACAAGCTTGTCCTCAAGCTGAAATGAAGGAAATTGTTGTTGAAACTCCTTAGCCAAAACCCAAGTATTGTCATGTTCAGGCTGTACCAACCACTTCACCAGAATTTCTAAACCACCCGTAGCATTGGATCTTGTAGCTAAGATCCCGAGAAGTAAGAGGTAAAGAGAAGACCTGATGGTGTTTTCCAAGCACCTGTTTCTGTTGTGAAACGTGAAAAACAGGGTGGATTTTAGCTTCGACAGGCAACTTCAGTCTATAGGCTACCTTACCCACACGTTCTAAAACTTCATACGGGCCAAAATACTTAGCAGATAACTTAGCACAAAATCGTCTTGCTACCGAATTTTGCCGATAAGGTCTCAACTTCAAATAAACCCAAGAACCAATGTCAAATTCCACATCTCTCCGATGCTTATCTGCATTGTTCTTCATCAACTGTTGAGCTTTCACCAGCTGCAACTTGAACTCGTCCAACATGGCATCTCGTTCTTGTAACTGAATCCCCAAATCCACATTAGAAGTAGATCCATGTTCAAAACGCAGGAGGATCCATACCATATACCACTCGAAATGGAATTGTCTTCAAGACAGTATGGAAGGAAGTATTGTACCATAGCTCTCCCCAAGCCAAAAACTTACTCCAAGTCCGAGGATGACTAGATGCAAAGCAACGCAAATAAGTTTCCAAGCATCGATTCAAAACCTCTGTTTGCCCATCTGTTTGAGGATGATATGTTGTGCTATATTTCAGTTTTGTCCCTGAAAGCTTAAAAGTTTCCTTCCATAATGCACTAAGAAACACTTTATCCCTGTCTGAGACAATAGATTTAGGAACTCCATGTAAGCGCACCACTTCCGACATGAACTTAGAAGCTACATCTGCCGCAGTATACGGATGTTTAAGACCAATAAAATATCTGTATTTACTCAAGCGATCCACTACCACCAATATTGTATTATACCCTTGCGATGACGGCAAACCTTCCACGAAATCCATAGATATGTCTTCCCACACTAAATCTGGAATTGGTAAGGGTTGTAGAAGTCCAGTAGGGGAAAGAGTCAAATATTTATTTGTTTGGCACACTGGACATTCTAACACATTGCTGAACAGATTTGTACATTCCATCCCACTGAAAAGCCTGTTGGATTCTCTTAACTGTCTTTAAAACACCAGAGTGACCACCCATGTAACTGTCATGACATTCATTCATAATCAGAAGAATGAACTTAGAGTTTCTTGAAATAACCAACCTGTTTTTAAACCACAATCGACCATCTCTAACCATCATATACTTCTTCACCAATTGTCCTGAAGCTATCTGTGAAATAGTCTCTTGAATCTGCGCATCATCAGCAATCTCGTGATATAGATCCTGCAGTTGTATTGTTGTTGGCACAGTCAAAGAGAGCAAAGAGGAGCTGAGGGAATCAAAAGAAATGGGATCCATTCGAGAAAGACCATCTACTGCCTTGTTTTCAATTCCTGGTTTAAAAACAATCTCAAAATCATATCCCAAAAGTTTTGTCAGCCATCTCTGATACTCCATATTAACCTCCTTCTGTTCCAGCAGATGCTTTAAACTCTTATGATCCGTATGGACTACAAACTTCCTCCCAAGCAGATAATGCTTCCACTTCTGCACATCCATCACTACAGCCATGAGTTCTCTCTCATAAACGGGCTTGAGTTGCTCTTGAGGAGTCAAACCATGACTAAAAAATGCAATAGGTCTCTTGTCTTGCATCAAGACATCACCCAGACCAAAACCATATGCATCAGACTCGATGATAAAGATTTTATCAAAGTTTGGCAGAGCCAAAACTGGAGTTGTGATCATGGCTTGCTTCAGTTGATCAAAAGCTGATTGTGCTTCCTCCGACCACTGAAATTGATCTTTCTTCAATAGCTGAGTAAGAGGTTTAGCCAAAATGCCATAGCTTTTAACAAAGCGCCGATAATAGCCTGTTAAACCTAGAAACCCTCGTAGTTGTTTAACATATTTTGGAGTTGGCCACTTCCGCATAGCCTCGGTCTTAGACTGATCAGTAGAAACTCCTGCTTCGAAAATGACGTGACCTAAATAATCAACTTGAATTTGACCAAATAAGCACTTCTTCCTATTGGCATATAATTGTTGTTCGACAAAAATTTTCAACACAACAGCCAAATGTTCCTGATGATCTTGAATCGATGAGCTGTAAATCAAAATGTCATCAAAAAATACCAACACAAACTTTCTGAGGTACTGACGAAACAACTCATTCATTAAAGACTGAAAAGTGGCAGGAGCATTAGTTAAGCCAAAAGGGATAACTAAGAATTCATAGTGGCCTTCATGGGTCCTGAAAGCTGTTTTCTCAATGTCTGAAGCCTTCATTCGAATTTGATGATAACCCGATCGAAGATCAAGTTTTGAAAACACTCTCGCACCATGAAGCTCATCCAAAAGCTGGTCGATCATCAGAATGGGATACTTATCCGGAACTGTAGCACGATTTAATGCTCTGTAATCCACACAAAAACGCCAACTCTTGTCCTTCTTCTTCACCAATAAGACAGGGCTAGAGAAAGGGCTTTTGCTTGGTCTTATTATCTCGTTTGACAACATCTCAGTGACTAAGGCTTCCATTGCTTCCTTATGGGCATGAGGATAGCGATAAGGTCTCACACTCACAGCCTCAGAACCAGATTTTAAAGTGATAGCATGTTCACGATCCCGAAACGGTGGTAAACCAGTAGGAACCGCAAAAACTTGCTTGTAATCTTCCAACACGGCTTCAATTTCCATAGGAATTTGCGCATTCTGACCCTCCTGCACCTGTTGAGAGCAAAATGTAATTGAAACACCCTTGGTATGAAAAGTAGGAACCGCCTACATGTATTTAAGAGATAGTTTCTCAGAATGTAACTCTGAATCGCCTATTAGTGTCACCATACTGCCATTATACGAGAAGATCATCTCATGTAAGTCCCAATCATGCTGACACTTTCTCAAAGTTCGCAGCCACTGTACTCCTAACACAACATCCACTCTGCCCAATTCCAAAGAAATAAAATCAGTGGTGAATTTCAAACCCTGCAACTTAAACTCCACAGCCTTACACACTCCCATTTCTTGCACTACTACTCCAGTGCCAAGAAGAATTTGTAGCTTCGAATACTCATGAACAGAAAGTCTTGCTTTTTGAATAACAGAAGGACTCACAAAATTATGAGTGGCGCCACTATCTATCAAAATAACGACAGAAGTTTTCCCAATCGTGCCTCTGATTTTAGTTGTCGTTGGAGAATCAATCCCTAAGAATGCATTCAAAGACAAGTCCATCATTTCAGTCCGTGCGTCCTCATGTACCTCGTCATCCTCACTATCACTTGCACACATTGTTAGAATCTCCATCTCGAAGCCATTGACAACCGTTAAAAGCTGCAACTCTGCATTAGCACACAGATGATTGCTAGACCACTTCTCATCACATTTGAAACATAGCGTGTTACGTTTCTTATAAGCTAGTTGAGCTTATGTTAAATGTAATCGCGGTTTAGCAAAAGATTTTTCACCCGGTTTGCCAGCCTCCAACAACTTAGGTTGCTCAGTACCCTTAGCATCCTGGCCAGATGTGATCCGATGAGAAACATACCAGAAGAAGGTTTTAATGATGTATGAGAAGCCTATTTTGGTCCTTGTTGATTAGTGTAAGGACCTGTTGTCACCGCGTTACAAAACCTGCTTGACTCCATCTTAAGCATTGCTGCAATATGATTTCGCAAACCCCGCAGCTCCTTCAGTTTAATAACCTCTTGCATCGCTGGATTCAACCCTGTATAAAACTTGTTTACCAGATTCTGCTCATCTATGCATGAGACTTGAGCTATCAATTCCTCGAATTCACTTATGTAAGCCTGAACAGAACCAGTTTGCTTCAAATTACATAATCGAATGCCCGGTTCTTCATCAATGGATTCTGCAAAGCAAGCTAGCAGTCTCTGTTTAAATTGAGCCCAGTTGAGAAACGTTTCCTCGACAATCTCCCAATTATACCAGTTCAATATTGGACCATCAAGACTCAGCGACACCAACTCCAATTTATCTTGCTCACTGTATTTTGCAGCCCTGAAATAACGTTACACTCGACATATCCACCCATACGGCATCAAGCCATCAAACACTAGTAATTCAATTTTCTTTAACAAGCTTTCACGATTCTCAAACACAAAGTTATTTTGCCGATAACCTAACACAGGGTCATCCTAATTGCTGACAGATGGAGATTGACGTACCTGAACCGATGAATCCGACAATTCTGCGATTCCCTTGCCCTCTGATGGATCCTTAAACGTATGAATCTCGATACGCTCTAAAACTGCCGTCAACGATTTCATATGATGCTCCATCCCTTGTATTCTTCCCGACAGCTCTGAATTGGATTCTGTCAATCGAGTCCAACCCCCATGAATCACCTTCACCTGCTCGTGCAATTCCTCCATTGATTTCTCCAACTGTGGCACACGCTCACCATCATCGTCTCTTGACACCATCGCAAAATTCGACCTTGCTCACGACCGCACCAATTGGTAAGAATGAACCTTAGAACTCTCAAAACTCTTACAAATTGAATTAATCATTCAAGAGGTATCAGAGACTCAACAAACCTGAGCTCCGATCAACTCTCTCTCTCACGATCCGTGATCGCCTCAAGTCTTATGACTCTCAATAATC
This sequence comes from Eutrema yunnanense, assembly GCA_002933935.1. NCBI lineage: Eukaryota > Viridiplantae > Streptophyta > Magnoliopsida > Brassicales > Brassicaceae > Eutrema > Eutrema yunnanense. Next base: position 155,221 of record PKML01043746.1, read on the forward strand.
CTAATTCCAAAAACTGGTTCAAAGAAATCAACAACTAACGCGTATAAAGAGAAATAACAAAACCACTAAAATGGAAACTATCTTTTTCTTAGTCTATCTCAGAAAAATGGAAAATCAACATTTTTCTTCTTTTGTTTCTGCTTCTTTCCCGGCAGAAAACTTCTTCTTTCTAGTGTAGACTTGTAATGGCTTATCACGATCCTGAGAGAATTAGGGCCGATTTGGAGTTTAACCGCCGAATGAAGCAATGGATTGAAGATTCTGATCGTAAGAGGAAGCCTCATGAATCAGTTTCACTTGAATCAGAAGCGATGGTTGCGGCAAGCAATTGAGGAAGGAGACTCACGTCAAGTGATTGAGGGAATGCAAGGAGTAGAATTTGGTTTGTGAAATAACATCAATGGCAATGGAATCATCAAATCTGAAGAAGGAATCGTACAAGGACAAATAGTTGATTCCACAACAAGTCTCGACTCAGATGATAGTGTTCCACAATCAGGTATCACTCTCTGACATGGAACCTAGCCACCGATTACACATGGAATCAGTGGAAAATTTGGTTGCTCTATTCATCAAGAAGAACAATTAATTTCTTTACGGGTCGACAATGGGGATGAGTTGTCTCATATATCGACTGGTATTAATGATCATCAAATTGCACAACAACTGTTTGTTGAAATACCCCTAAAAGCACATAGTAAGAGGAAACAAACGAAGTATCCCAAATCTTGGATGTTCAAGTTCAAGAATGGCTCAACAACAAGACAAGCTAATGTTTCCTGAAATAAGTGCTACCGAGGTTCAGGAGAATTTAATTCAACAAGGAATTGCTGAGGATTTCCACATAATAGTGGAGAAGTGGTCAACTAAGTGTCAGCATTTGTTGTTTTTTGCACCAATGTCGACTTGGCATAGAAATATCTCCAACATGAACTTTCATAATAATTGGATAATGGATATCATTGAAGATTCTGATCAAGAACGTGCAAAGGGAGTGGTGGGGAATTGCCATGCTCTTATCCACATCAATATGCAGAGAATGAGGCCACGACAGGTCCTACATCACCTCATTGCTAGAGATGACAGCCAGTATATCATCCATGATTACAAAATTCTGGTTGGATTAATGTGGAGAAGGAAGAAATGTAAGTATTGGAAAAATATGAGACAACCTCACTTGTCAAGGCTGATGTGCAGACTGAGGATGAAATATGATTTAAGAGAACTGCAACAGTTTTTCCCTGGAGATATGAAGATGTACATGAAACACAAATGGAGATCTAAGCGACTGCATTCAATCTCAGGATTTAAGTTCAAAGGCAGGGTAGAGACCACCGAATTGACATGTAGTATCATTGTTCTACTGACACATAGAGTCTTCACTCTATCAGCAAGTCAATTTGTGGTTCCCGACATAGTTTTCAAAGAAGGAGAATTGCTGCTATTACAAGTCCAAGGCAATGAGACAAGAGCTCAATATATTCAAATGAAGACATGTGCTAATATGAGAAGAGACATAGCCTATTCTGTGGGCTCATTGGTCATTCTAAAGTTGAGACATCATGTACAACATTCTGTCCAGACAAGAACTACTGGAAGAAGAGTTTGAAGTCTTGGATGTTCACATATAAAATGTTGAACGAGTTAATGCGGATATTACACATTCAGTTTAAGTACAAATGCATGCATGTCCTTGTGGTTTGGTTATGTCTTGAGCATCTTCAGTCCATACATGGACGTTTAAGTCACTCTTTCATACTAAATGCTGCTTCAACCGGGAGTCTGATGATATTTTCTGGGACAGCTAGACACCATGGACATAGTTTCAAAAACTTGTAGCTGGTCTTGGATTGCCGTATCAGATGATAGATGTGTGCATCGACAATTGTATGATTTACTGGAGAAAGAACGAAAACCGTGTGAAGTGTCGTTTTGTCACAAACCTTGGTATCAGGAAACGGGTGGCAGAGTACATGTTCCACATAAACATATGTGGTATTTGCCGGTAACGGAGAGGTTGAAGTTGTTATATCAATCCGAGCGCACGGCAGGGCCTATGAGATGACATGCAGAACATAACTCAGATGGAGAGATTGCGCATCCCTTAGATGCAGAAGCGTGAAAACATTTTCAATAGGTATATCCTAATTTTGCGTATGAGCCAAGGAACGTATACCTCGGGTTATCAACAGATGGATTCAACCCTTTTGGAAAACATGGGAGACAATATTCACTGTGGCCAGTAATCGTCACACCTTCGATTTGCCGCCTAGTTTGTGCATGAAACGAGAGTTTTTTTCCTCACGATTCTCGTCCCCGGACCGGAGCATCCTAAGAGATCCCTTGATATTTTCTTGCAGCCATTAATTTATGAGTTTAATTTTCGTCATTTTTTGTAGACAAATGAGGTCGGAGGTGTGCGTCCGGATCACTTGGAGTTGATGAAGATGTGCCACACGAACAAGACAACCGGGGTTTATTTAGGATTCCCTCATGAGTGAGATCTATGAGAAGGTGAAGAAGAAGAAGATCGAGCTAACCCAACAGTCACAAGACGGCTCCTTCTCTTCCTTTGAGGTGACGCGGGAAGAGATCAACCGTCTCGTTATCATCGTAAGTTTTTTTTTAGTTTTCATTTAGTTTTGACATTATCATTTTATAATGTTCTAATTTATTTTTAATTTGTACATGAACATCCCTTGATAAAAAAGGGCGGCGTTGTGGGGGTTTGAGTAAGGTCCCGGTTATGGAAGACGGGGCTTCATCGGGTTTTCTCGATTACTATGAAGATCTCGTCCAGCAGAATGAAGAGCTGAAGGCAAAAGTAGCAATTTTGGAGGCGGCGAAAGCGGACACCGAAATGAAGTTAGGTGCTACGCAAGAGGAGTTTACTGAGGCAAAGGAGGATATCGATGGCATGACGGGTTGGATGAAATCGAAGTTCCCAGATTTCTCGGGAACGGGATTTTTTTTTTTTGTAATTTTAAAACAATTTTATTTAATTTCAAAACAATTATTATATTTATTCATAATTTAATTTTAATTTTCATTTTCGAATTATTAATTTAATTTAATAAAAAATCATTACTTTTTCGAATTTTTTAATTACAGTTTTTTTAGATACCCGTCGGAAATCGGTCAAGAAAACTCTCGTCATTAATCAATCGGGATATACGCCCGTCGAGAATCGATCGGGGAAACTCCTGTCGGGAATCAGTAAGGATATATGCCCGTCGGGAATCCTTCGGGATCACGCCCCTCAGATTTTGATTTCCGACCAGATAGTCCCGATGGGTCAAATCGGTCGGAAATTTGTCGGGAAGCCGTTTCTCGACGGGCATATCCGTCGGGAATCGGCTGTATTCTTGTAGTGTGAGAACATGAATCATGCTCGTGAATTGAGGGTTATGTCTCTTTAGCAAGCCTATGCTCTGGTAAAACAAGAAGAATCGATGATGAACTCGACCAAAAGTCAATCATGTTTCTGAGCTCTGTTTTCTTTAGATTCTAGAGTTCTTCTTTGAGTTGTTTTTTTCTTTTCCTTTTTACCATAACGATACATCAGAAATTCATACAAGTTTAGATTCATGAATTTTTTGATTTTTTGAGCAAGAATACTAAATTTTCAAATACTTGATAAATGTGTATTTTCCATGTTTTAAAGATTTAGTTTCATAGGTTTTTAGTTCCACTTTGTATAACTTTTGATATATTTTCACGCATTTGAGTATCTTTTCTCCTTATCATGCATTTTAGAGTCATAGGTGTGTTTATTTGCATTTGCATTGCACTTTTGGTCTTTTTAGGTTCTTTTGGAGGATATGGAGGCTTTGAGGAGCTTGGAGGAAGATCATGGGGCAAAGGGGACCAGTTTGGAGCAAGAGCTATGCCCAAAAATCAAGGAAAATGCGGAGTCCATCCGAAGTGACTGAAAGATCGTGCCATATGAAGGATTTCTATTTTGATTTAGCTTTGAAGATTTTCATGAAAGTCTAAGATTATCGAGTTAGCTTTCGTTTGGTGGCGGTTTCAAGTCATTCTGAGCATCGATTCAGGATATACGGCTATTTTAGCAAGCACATGTCCGTCTGGAGATTCAATCAACCAGTTCAATCGACCATGACCATGCAATTGAACCTGGAAATTCAATCGACCGTGGGTCGATTGGACCATCGATTGAAACTGGCAGGGGAATTCAATCGATCTGCTAATCGACCATACGTGCCCGATTGAAATGCAGATTAGCCCATTATGACCTAAACCCATCGGGTCAAGACTCGGCTTGTCTTGGGTTGATCTGGTTCGACTTTTTTGCTATATATATATGTTTTAGACCTATTTTTTTAGCAAGTTTTCTTCTCTCTAGAGTTGGGTTTTGATCCAAATTCTTCTCTTGATATTTTTGGATGATCTTAATCTCTTCATGCCACTCTAGTGAAGGATTTTTCAACCTCTATCCTTTATCTTTATGTTTATGTCTTTTCTTTTGCTTTTCTTCTTGTTGAAGAACTTGTTTTTAGTTGGATCATGGATTAGGCTAGATTATGATGATTTGATGGTTTAGGTTGCATCTTATTAGATCCTTCATTTAGGTTGTTCTTAATGCTAGTTTTGGCTTGATCTCTTAAAATTTAGCACTTAGGCATTTCATACCAGTAAGGTGTTTGTGAAAATGCTTGAACCAAATTTTTTATGAGCTTTACATACATAGCCAATGGGAGTTGATGACTAGGATGTTTAGTGAACTAATTGGAATTGTTTCTTAATGCTCATTGATTATCTAATTACGAGCGAAAGTTTATGTTGATTAGATAATTAGTGAAGTCATATTTGTGAATTCCATGTTCTAGGATGGGGCTTAATTCAATCTTTCGCATTATTCTTTGATTGTTAGCTGATTCTTATGATAGTTAAATCTATGGTCCAATGCTTTTATGTTGTTTTAATTCTTGCATTTTACTTTCTTAGTTTGTGAACTTAAAAACCCAAAAAGATTTGTTCTAGATTAAAAAGTTTTTTGCATTCTTAGTGCTTCAATCTTAATCTCATATGAATTGACATCTCAAATGATACAATGATATAAGTACGTTTGAGTAATTGATACGAAAATATCTACTATCAATACTAAATCGGGTACCGAAGTGTAGCACACCACACCAATTATATAAAAAATGATTGATGATCTAAAACCACTTAACAATTCTTGAATGCCATGTTTCATACACTGTTTCTTACATGTTTTGGAGGAGAAAACAAATGAGTTCAGCAAATCAAATTAAAACAAACAAAATGTGGCCAACTGTCTAAGCATTAATTTAGTGAGCGGTGAACTGAGAAATATCAGCGGCCAGCTTCAATATGCACTATTAGGTAACTCAGTCAAACAAACATATACATTTAAAATGAAGTTGAAACTATATGCCCTATTAGGTAAAAAAACTGATTATATTTATATTAATTATTTGTCAGGTGTTTGTGAATGATCAATACCTAAACTGGGACCAGAGAACAGAATCAAAGTCAGAATCATACCAGCAAGTGCTTATCATTCACTTTTCATGCACAACATGTGTATCCATCCAACAGCAGAGGAGTTAGAGAATTTCGGAACACCCGATTTCACGATCTATAACGCCCGGAAAATTCCCGTGTAACCATTACACTCATTACATGACGTCGTCGACGAGTGTAGACATAAACCTAGGAAGAAGATTTGGTTATCATTTTCTCCAAAATAACAGATTCGTTGCCCATGTTACAACCAGAGTGAAGAGACATGATCTTTCTCTTAGGCATCAAATAATGCATCACGCCAAAGAGTCCTTTCTTCATTTCTCCAGCATATTGTGTCCCTAGGATCACCATCTCTCTTCTTCCTAGCTTTATGTCTACACTCGTCGACGACGTCATGTAATGAGTGTAACGATTACACGGGAATTTTCAGGTGTTATAGATCGTGAAATCGGGTGTTCCGAAATTCTCTAACTCCTCTGATGTTGGACGGATACACATGTTGTGCATGAAAAGTGAATGTTAAGCTCTTGCTGATACGATTCGAAATTTGATTTTGTTCTCTGTGTCCCAGTTTAGGTATTGATCATTCACAAAAACCTGACAAATAATTAATATAAATATAATCAATTTTTTAACCTAATATATAGTGCGTATAGTTTCAACTTCAATCTAAATGTATATGTTAGTTTGACTGAGTTACCTTGTCCAAAGAGTTCCAAGTAATCCACAGCTTCTCGATGCTGTCATAGCCAGTGCTACTGGTTTCTCCTTGTGCTGATAAGATTTCAACACCGAGCAAGTGTTCAAACCCCTTTGGCTCCGGATACTGATCCGACCACTGATGTTTGGTTTTTGAGGCTCTCAAGCCCTCAAGCACTGCAGCTACTTCATTCATCATTGGCCTCTCCTCTCCCGTGAATTTTTTATACTCAACAACAACTATGGCCGCTTCCCGGATCTCCCTATGATTATCCTCGTTCATCACTTGCTCATCAATAACCTCGTGCAACCTATTCTCTTTTGTGGCAGAAGCAAAGTAAATGACCAGATGTTTTGAGTACTGTGGCCTTTCAAGGCACAATGCTTTTTGACCTGAGATCAGTACCATGAGGACTACCCCGAAGCTGTAAACATTGATCTTTTCGTTTAGCAGCCCCGTGTTGTAGTATTCAGGGTGTAAGTAACCCAGAGTTCCTTGCAACATAGTTGTGAGCTCCTCTTTATCCATCGTTATCAGCCTTGAAGCACCAAAGTCGGCTACTTTTGCATTTAAGTTTTCATCCAAGAGGATATTAGCAGTTTTGACATCACGGTGGATGATTGGAATAGAAGCAGAGGAGTGAAGATATACGAGAGTCCCAGCAACTTCTATGGCTATCCTCAGGCGGTGTTCCCATGTAAGAGAAGAATCAAACATGGAACCGTGCAAGAGATCAAAAAGGGTGCCACTAGTAATGAACTCATAGACCAACAAGGGAACTTCAGTCTCTAGACAGCAACCCAAGATCTTTACCACGTTCCTATGGTTAATTTGTGAAAGCACAAGTACTTCATTGATGAACTGCTCTACTTGGCTTCTGTCTCCAAGCCGAGCCTTCTTTATAGCAACTACAGAGTTGTCTGGCAATATTCCTTTGTAGACTGTTCCTTGGCCTCCCTGGCCCAAGATTCTACTGTCATCATAACCATTAGTTGCTTCCTTCATGCCTTCCTCAGTAAATATTTTGACATCAACATTTGAAGGCCCTGCTCCTGAGAGGCTCTGTATCAACATTCCACCGCCGTTTTGCTCGAAGAATTGTTGTCGGAGTTTGGTGTCCTTCCGGTGCTTCATCCTCTGTTGTATACAGCTAACGACAAGCAGGATGACCAAGAAGCCGATGGTTGTTCCTGATCACATCACATAAAAAAGAATAGAGCTGAGCTGTTTCAGGAAACATAGAATTCAAAATGAGTGGAAGAGAGATTACCAAGAAAAATTTGAGTCCATTCAAAGTATTCAGGTGTGCCTTTTGGCATGCATATATTAGTGGTGGTATTTAAGTCGTAACGGGATGTGCAGTTAAGAAGAAAGCTTGCAGGCGTGTTTTCACAGGTGCTGAGATCCGAACAATTATGTTTGTGGATAGTATGAGTACATTCATCGATATATGGCGGCGCAACAAGAAATGTATGCGGAAAACAATTAACACTCAGAAGAAGAAAGAAAAGAAAAAGAAAACAATTTGAAGTACCTTGGCAACCGTCTGGAAGGTATGTATTGGGATTAGGTAGAGATTAATGGGCCATGGGCCTTAATCTCTAGGGAGTGTGTGAAGATTGTCCCACATCGGAAGTGGGAAAGGACATTGAGGAATATATAAGGGACTTTGGCCAATCCACTCATTGCCAATTGGTTTTGAGTTGGAAGCCCAGGAAACTTAACAGTATGGATTCCCCTCAAAACCTTTTGTACGTGTACAATTATACCCGGTTCCACGAGTAGAATTGAAACATTCGGTGTTCTCACCGCATATTTTTCTGCTTCCAACTTGCTCGCATGTCTGTTTTCCAATAGACCAATCTAGTACCACAGGGAACTCGGTGATACTTCGCAGATTCCAAAGATCTTCTTTAGAACAAGAAAGGCGTAGGTGCACTGATTAAAGTCATACACATAAGTCATGTTATTGAAGCGAGCTGAGCTAGTTCTGAATTTTAGCTTATCGAAAGGGATAGAGACGTATGTCGTGCAGCAACCTTCACCGTTACATGTTCTATCTGGTGCCGGGAGAGAATCACATGATGACATGCATCCAGTAGAGTAACATTGGTTTCCGAAAGTGGTCAAAAGTGCGTAAGCCTTACAGCCTACTAATGTAAACTTGTTGTTGGTGGAGAGAGATAAGTAGTAACGTTCACCACTTAAATCTCCCTGGCTGTTGTAGCAAGTGTAGGACCTATTAAACTTGACACGCAGCTGGCCCTTGTGAGAAATGTCGATGACTTCAACGTTTTTGCCAAAGATTAGCTTCCCTTCCTTGTTACAGGTGAGATTGAAACTAGGATCTTCGACATAGTAACAATCGAGAGAAGTGCCAAAAGGGTACTCGAGTGTAACGTTGCCACATGTTGTTGGGCAATCGGGCAAAGATTTCCCTTTGATCAACTGAGTATAAGCAAGAGAGAAAATAGCCAGCAGGAACAGACCCTGCACCGTTATCTTCTACCTTTCTTTCTCTCTAACTTTGTGAGTTTTTCTCTCATCTCCTTGAGGCTTTTTCTATTATATAGGAAATGAATCCGAAGTCTTGAGATGTTCTTTTTACTCATTCTCGTTCCAATCCAGCTACACAAACAAGACCATGTCTAAATCTTTACCACTTCTTCACATTTGAATACTCTTTGCAACCACCAGCAGTAGCAATCTTTAAAAACTACCAAAAATAAGAGTCATTGTTAAACCGAAGCAAACGTAGACGTTATGATATTTTATGGGTATATGGAGCGTACTTGGACGTCTTCCTTGAGTTACATTGACATGGTCTTGTTTGTGTAGCTGGATTGGAACGAGAATGAGTAAAAAGAACATCTCAAGACTTCGGATTCATTTCCTATATAATAGAAAAAGCCTCAAGGAGATGAGAGAAAACTCACAACGCTCCATATACCCATAAAATATCATAACGTCTACGTTTGCTTCGGTTTAACAATGACTCTTATTTTTGGTAGTTTTTAAAGATTGCTACTGCTGGTGGTTGCAAAGAGTATTCAAATGTGAAGAAGTGGTAAAGATTTAGAATATATGCTTAAGATATTATTGTTGAATAGAAAACCATTTCACAATTAAAAAAAGAGTGGTGGACATTGGTCAACCACATTGGGGTAAGATCGTCTTTTCCATCATGTCTGAACCCCTAATTCGAGTGTCTATTTGAAGGATTTACGAGCTTCTCCGGAGTATGATACTGACTCGGTGGGAAAATGCTCATTTAATTTTCCAAGTATTTGTAATTGGTAGATTTATTCTCCAACTATTGAGTACACAATTTAAATCTTCAAGTTAACGTTGACTTTATAAATTTAGATATGAGAAAAATCAACTTTACTAAAAAAAACAGAGACGTTAATGTTGACTTTTTCTGAATTCAATTTTGCGAAGTCAACGTAAATATGAGAAATTAATTTGCCAACTTAAAAGTTGGAGAATTAATCTGCAAAATTGCAAAACTTGAGGAATTAAATTATCATTTCAAAAATATAGCTTGTTTTTATAGTTACAGAAAATGTTTTTTTTTTGTATTTTACGTAATAAAGTAGTCTTAGTTGATTCTCCATTGATCATACGTGGATGTCTAAATTTATTGGATCTTGCCACCATACGTTTATAGATGTATATAGTCAGGTCCGATCCGTAGGGAAGACGGGATAGGCCATCAGCTATGACCACCGATTTTTTCAATTTTTTTATGGACCACATTTTTTATTTTAGATTAATAGTTTTTAGACCATAAAATTTAAAGTTCATGTTTTTCTTTAACGTATTATTTTCCAATAAAAAAATTTGGTTTGTGTCACAATATTAACCATCTAAGAGCTACAAAAAAATTTAAAAATATATATGTTTGTTAAATTACTTTCTAAAACTCTATTTATCCTTTTTTAGGTCATGTAAAAAAATTTCTTTTTCTTTTTTTATCAATTTTTGTTTTTGGTCAACAGCCTAAGTACCTATATCGATTCAGTAAGCCAAACTGGGGGTACTGAGTTTACATAAATGAAATATGATGGGTAGACACGAGCACCTCGTCCTAACTTGTCTTCCTCTGTGTTGTTTGCCCGTGGGATGTGTGAGATAGAGAAAAAAGTAAACTCCTCTTTACTCTTCTCGAACTTCTCAAAGTGTAATGTAAAAGCCGACCACTCCTCGGGTATAGACACCATCTTCACCAACTCGGAGCAGTATGTTGCAAAAGTTATCGCCGTCTTCTGATTCGCAATCATGGAGTACATTGCCCAAATGAGTGCTTCAAGTTCTGCGTGCAGGGGGAGATACTTCTTTGCAGATTTCTTGCACCCATTATGACTCATTCGACGCCCTCCTGAAAAAAGTGCCATCGTAGTCCAGAAAACTTGTCAGTTTCCTCCCAAGAACCAGCAATATAACATTTTCCTCCACCGTAACCAACGTATTGAGCCATCACCAGAGTATGGCCAATTTGTTGAGAATCCAAGGCTGGATCGTTATGTTGTGCCGATTCCCAAGTTATTGCTTCAGTTTCCGCAATCCTCAGTATTTCTTGTGGATTTATATCCACATTTGAGTAGACCTTATCATTCCGCACTTTCCAAATATACCACCAAATCCAAGGGAAAATTGTATTCCCACTATTTTTTGGAAGTCTCCAAAAGAGATTATCAAAATTAGAGAAGACATTGGGAATACCCCTGGGGCCGATAGTATCTGAGAGAGTGCCCATGTTTGTAACGCGAGGGGACATTAAAAAAGAACATGATTTATCATTTTCTTCTCCAATCCACACCGTGCGCATTGCGTATCGCAATCAATTGTTAACAATTATGTGTATATTTTTAAAATTAAGACAATTTAATTCCTCAAGTTTTACAATTTTGCAGATTAATTCTCCAATTTTTATGTTGGCAAATTAATTCATCAAGTTTGCGCTGAGTTCGCGCAAAATTGGACTCATAAAAAGTCAACGCTAATGTCTCCGTTTTCTTATTTAACGTTAACTTGAGGATTTAAATTGCGCATTCAATAACTGGGGAATAAATTTGCCAATTGCAAATATTTGGGAAATTAAATGACAATTTCCCAAATATTTGGGGAATTACTGATATTCGGATAACAATTTCAACTAAAAAATATGTGGATAACTATATACGATGTTATCATCCAGACATATAGATATGAGGGATTTATGTGTCATTTCTTTTGTAAACAGTATAAGTAAATAGTGTCAAAACTTAAAAACTAATTTACAAAGTTTTGAAGGCTATCCATTACAAATACTCTTGAAACTATATGCACTATTAGGTAAAAAAATTGATTATATTTATATTAATTATTTGTCGGGTGATTGTGAATGATCAATANACATTTAAAATGAAGTTGAAACTATATGCACTATTAGGTAAAAAAATTGATTATATTTATATTAATTATTTGTCAGGTGATTGTGAATGATCAATACCTAAACTGGGACCAGAGAATAGAATCAAAGTCATAAATTCTGACTCAGAATCATTCCAGCAAGTGCTTATCATTCACTTTTCATGCACAACATGTGTATCCATCCAACAGCAGAGGAGTTAGAGAATTTCGGAACACCCGATTTAACGATCTATAACGCCGGAAAATTCCCGTGTAACCATTACACTCATTACATGACGTCGTCGACGAGTGTAGACATAAACCTAGGAAGAAGATTTGGTTATCATTTTCTCCAAAATAACAGATTCGTTGCCCATGTTACAACCAGAGTGAAGAGACATGATCTTTCTCTTACGCAGCAAATAATGCATCACGCCAAAGAGTCCTTTCTTCATTTCTCCAGCATATTGTGTCCCTAGGATCACCATCTCTCTTCTTCCTAGCTTTATGGGTATATGGAGCGTTGTAGTATTCAGGGTGTAAGTAACCCAGACGTTATGATATTTTATGGGTATATGGAGCGTTGTGAGTTTTCTCTCATCTCCTTGAGGCTTTTTCTATATATAGGAAATGAATCCGAAGTCTTGAGATGTTCTTTTTACTCATTCTCGTTGCAATCCAGCTACACAAACAAGACCATGTCAATGTAACTCAAGGAAGACGTTCAAGTACGCTCCATATACCCATAAAATATCATAACGTCTACGTTTGCTTCGGTTTAACAATGACTCTTATTTTTGGTAGTTTTTAAAGATTGCTACTGCTGGTGGTTGCAAAGAGTATTCAAATGTGAAGAAGTGGTAAAGATTTAGACTATATGCTTAGGATATTATTGTTGAATAGAAAACCATTTCACAATTAAAAAAATAGTGGTGGACATTAGTGATATATCATGGTTTTTACCCTATTTAAGCCATAATATAAGTCCTTTTTATAGAGTCTTTATAGTATTTTGTAGTCTTTTTGAGTCATTTACAGGTCTTAGCACGTTTGGAGCATTATTGGAATTATTGGAGCTTACTGGAGCAGTTTGGAGCAGAAGCTGAAGTCGTGTTGCTGAGTAGCTGATTTCACGACAAGCATCGATCGATACCCCCTGGTATCGATCGATACTCATCGCAGCAAGACACGACCCGCGAGTTTTCCAAGACTTGAAGAATTGCAAAAGTGCCCAGAAGTCTTTAATAATTACAAGAAGACCCCAAGTCGTGATTTAGATTATAAATAGGATTTTACAGCCATCTGTTTAGGCTATGCTTTATTTTGTTTTGGTTTAAGAGAGAATTTGGTGAGAGAGACAAGTCTGATTTCCCTTCGTCCGAGATCAGATCTCAAAACCTTTGTTTCTCTTTCTGATTTTATATAGAGTATTTATTCAAACATGTCTATTGATTCAATTACCATGTCTGAGTATATCTCTTGTTAGGTTTGGGGATTCTCATAAAGAATTTCTTTGAATGCTAGGTTGATTAGTTATTTAGGGTTCATAATCTGAATTAGTTCTTCACCTTAGGTTGTTCTCAAAGCTAATTCTAGATTCATCACCTGGAACTTAGATCTTAGGATAATTGATTAGGCACGACAGTGCGATTAATTACCTGATAGAACCTAGGTGAGCAAATTGATTATTCGCAAAAAAATTTGGTTTAATTGATTTGTGAACATATCAAACTTGAAATTAAGGCTGATTTATTCTTAGGGATTTGCAAAGAAATTTGGGATTATGAAGTTTAGATTTAGATAGATTTCGCAACGACAGTTGGTTAACTATACTCTGGTGATTTGAGTTCTAGAACCGTGCGTAACATGAATCATGTTAGTTAGTTAGTGTGCATTCATTGATTTCCTGAGAAATATCCCTGAATCTATCTTTTCCCCATTGAATACAACTCGTTTACTACTTTCTGTTTTCTGTTTAAACTGAATTGCTTAGCTTAGCTCGATTCTATATAATTTATTGTGTGATTTCTGTGAGTCCTTGTGTTCGACCCCTAGCTAGACTACGACTACTGCTTTAGTACTGTTAGGGTATTAAATTGAGCATATCAATTTTGGCGCCGTTGCCGGGGATTCAATTTCGCCATTAAATTTTAGCTGTCGAGTTTCGACTAAGCCCGTCTGTATCGATTGATACTACCTAGTATCGGTCGATACCGAGGCGATTTCTTTGTTGATATCGATCGATACAATTCAGTATCGGTCGATACTCATCGTGTTTTTGGTTACTTACGTTCTTGATCTTGGTGTTTCAGGTGCATGCCTAATCGTGAAACCAGAAGAAACAAGAGCACTCCGCTAGTCAATCTATCGTTAGAGAAGCTAGCACGTTTAGAACGTACAAACAGAAAGACAAAGCAGACATCAAGGATGAACAACCCAGTAGTTTTAAGACTTGATGAAGCTGGTGTCTTGAGAGACCAACAGGGTCATGTGTGCAATGAAGGAGGGCAGCGACTTGATGAAGCTGGAAACATCATTGTCCCTGCTCCTGTTGTTGAGATTGTCGCGCCAGCTGGGCGCGCCAACGTTGGGAATGCTGCAGGTGATCGAGCTAGAACACTTGGTGAGCACAACAAGCCTGATCAGTTCTTTGCCAATCGAGCTGCGATTCACATCTCGACTTTTCAGAGGAATGACTTCGAGCTGAAGCCTGCATATTACGCTCTCGTAAGTCAGAACCCTTTCCATGGCCTACCTCACGAGCATTCCATAAATCACATCGAAAGGTTCGAAGACTTGGTCACTGGCATGAAGTACAATGGAGTGCCCAATGAGTTCCTTTTCTGCAAACTCTTCCCGTACTCCCTTGGTGGAGATGCTGCTTATTGGCTGAAGCAGTTAACTCCTGATTCACTCACTACATGGGCTGAGACGAGGAATGCGTTCCTGATAATTTCTATGATGATGCGAGATCCGAGGAGCTCAGGAACAAGATATCTCAATTTGCTCAGGGTCCGACGGAGGCATTCAAGGCTGCTTGGATTCGCTTCAAGTCTTATCAGAGAGACTGTCCGCACCATGGGTTCACTCAGGTGCAGCTGCTGGGCACTTTCTACAGAGGGGTTGACTGGAGATACCAGATGGGTATGGATGCTGCAAGCAATGAGAACTTTTTCACCAGGTATCCGGATGATGCGGTTGTGCTGATCGAGAACTTGGCGTCTAGTAATAGCACCAAGAATGCTGATTTCGAAAGGAAAAAGCAAGCTGGAGGAACGGAGGGATCGCAGATTGCTGACATGCAGGCCAAACTGGATTTCCTGGTCGGGAAGTCGAAGAAATCTGTGCACTTTGCTGATGAAGTCACGAATGTGGAAGAAGAAGAAGAGGATGTTAACTACGTTGGTGGTTCTGGTTTTCAGGGTCAGCGATTTGGGTACAACAACAACAGGAACTTCAACAACAACAGTCAGCAAGGTGGGTACAAGTTAGAGGGAAACCAATCTGGTTTCGGAGCGAAGCAATTCACTCAAAAACCACTTCAGAGCAGCGATTTCACTCGCAACTATGGGAACTCTTCGTACCAACCAGCATCTTCCAAATCCACAGATAACAAGATGGAATCCATGATGGAACATGTTCTTCTGGGACAGCAGAAGTTACAAGTGGATTTCAATGGGAAGGTTGATTCTCTGTATATCTATATGAATGGAAAAATAGAAGCCATAAATCTTTCACAGAAGAAGCTGGAAACTCAGGTGGCTCAGACAACAGCAGCAGTAAAGAGACAGGAAGGTTTTCTTCCAGGGAAAACTGAGAATCCAAGGGCACACATCAACGCCATCACTTTGAGGAGTGGAAAAGAGGTGTTTACAGGAGTGAAGAACAACCAAAATGCAGGAAATCTCGTCGATCTTGCTGTAGATGACGATTGGGAGTCTGAAAATCCCCAGGTATCGATCGATACTGCTTTGCGTCGATCGACACCAGTCCAGACATCCACTCGAGTGAATCCTAAAACCCGTGTATCGATCGATACCCCTCAAGTATCGATCGATGCTGAGACACAACCAGAGAAGGAGCCCGAGATTGTCAAGGAAAGGGTGTATACACCCAATGCACCTTTTCCTATACTTCCTAAGCTGACAAGGAAGGAATGGGAAGATGCCAGATGCAAGGCCATGCTGGATAAGTTGGTTGTGGAGCTTCCTTTTGTTGATGCTATTAAGACTTGTCCAGCTTTCAGGAGATATGTGAAGAAGATGGTCTCTAGCAATGTGAACATAGAGGAAGGTGTCATGATGATCACAGCTGACTGCAGTGCGATGCTGCTCAACAAAATTCCTAAGAAGATACCAGACCCAGTGAGCTTTGTTTTGGACTGCACTATCTACACAGAGAGGTTTGAGCGAGCTCTCTGCGATATTGGGTCGAGTGTGAACCTTATGCCACACTCAGTTGCCAAGCGAATGGGGATGACAGATTTCCAATCTACAAGGATTTCGCTAGTACTTGTTGATCGCTCAGTGCGACTTCCAGAGGGACTACTTGAAGATGTCCCAGTCATGATTGAGAATTGCTTGATCCCAACAGACTTCATCGTCCTGAAGTACGATGCTGAGCCTAAGGATCCTCTTATCCTGGGCAGACCATTCCTTGCAACTGCTGGAGCCTTAATTGACTGCAAGAATGGACAGATCGCTCTCAACATCGTTTACTTGGTGATGTCCTTTAACATGGAAAAGTTGATGAAAAGGCCAACCATCGATGGGCAGACCTTCTATGTGGATACCTTCAGTGACATAGCTGAAGAGTACTTCCTGGAGATGCTTCCTGAAGATCCACTGGAGAGAGCATTGGTCTGTTCGGCCACTTCGGAGGTCCGTTCATGTGACGAAACTGCTGGATACTCGAAGTTGCTTGATTCAGCATCACCAGTATCGATCGATATCCCCCTGGTATCGATCGATACCCTACGGGCAGAAGGAGAGGTTGTCGATGGTTCTAAGCAAGCTGCTGGGCTTGGAGATTGGAGTATAGAGAAGGCTCCTAAGGTGGAACTAAAACCACTTCCAACGAATCTGAGGTATAGTTTTCTTGGTCCTAATTCCACATACCCAGTAATCGTTAATGCTTCTTTGAATACCACAGAGGTTGCTTTACTGCTGAGCAAGCTGCGCAAGTATCGCAAGGCTCTTGGCTATTCTCTTGCTGATATTTCAGGTATAGCACCAGACTTGTGCATGCATCAGATTCATCTGGAGGACGAGTCAAAGTCTTCGATTGAGTGTCAGAGGAGGCTGAATCCGAACCTGAAGGAAGTGGTCAGAAAGGAAGTGATGAAACTGTTGGAAGCAGGGATTATCTATGCCATCTTGGATAGTTCTTGGGTTAGTCCAGTTCACGTTGTGCCTAAGAAAGGAGGCATAACTGTGGTGAAGAACGAGAAGGACGAGCTTATCCCTACAAGGACAATCACTGGTCACAGGATGTGCATTGATTACAGGAAGCTCAATGCGGCTACACGGAAGGATCACTTCCCATTGCCATTCATTGACCAGATGCTGGAGAGGTTAGCAAGCCACCCATACTACTACTTTCTCGATGGGTACTCAGGCTTTTTCCAGATTCCTATACATCCAGAGGACCAGGGAAAGACGACCTTTACATGTCCCTATGGCACATTCGCCTACAGAAGAATTCCATTTGGGTTATGTAACGCTCCAGCGACCTTTCAGCGTTGCATGATGTCGATTTTCACAGATATGACTGAGGAGTTCATGGAGGTCTTCATGAATGATTTTTCTGTGTATGGATTGTCATTCAAGAACTGTCTGGATAACTTGTGCAAAGTGCTTCAGCGATGCGAAGAGAAGCACTTGGTTCTTAATTGGGAGAAATGCCACTTCATGGTACAAGATGGCATTGTTCTTGGGCACAAGGTTTCTAAGGCAGGAATCGAAGTCGACAAGGCTAAGATTCAAGTCATGACAAGCTTGCAACCTCCACGTTCTGTTCCTGAGATTCAAAGCTTCCTTGGTCATGCTGGGTTTTACAGGAGGTTCATCAAAGATTTCTCTAAGCTCGCACGTCCACTCACAGCCCTGTTATGTAAGGAAGTCAAGTTTGATTTCACATCTGATTGCCTTGTAGCCTTCGAGGAAATTAAGAAGGCATTGGTGAGTGCTCCTGTAGTCCAACCACCTGATTGGAGCTTGCCTTTTGAGGTTATGTGTTATGCCAGTGACTTTGCTGTTGGAGCTGTGTTGGGTCAGAGGAAAGACAAGAAACTCCATGCTATTTATTATGCCAGCAGGACGTTGGATGATGCTCAGCGAAATTACAGCACCACTGAGAAGGAGTTGCTGGCAGTGGTTTTCTCTTTTGAGAAATTTCGGTCCTACTTGATTGGGAGCAAGGTCATTGTTCACACAGACCATGCTGCTCTCAGAACTTGATGAAGATTAAGGACCTCAAGCCTCGTCTATGCCGATGGGTTCTTTTGCTCCAAGGTTTCGACATCGAGATCAAGGACAAGAAAGGAGTTGAGAATGGCGTTGCTGACCACTTATCGCGACTAAAGGTCGATGAGTTCGTCCCTATTGATGATTGTTTGCCAGAGGAAGGTGTTTACTTCATTGAGACTTACCTTCAAGACCTTTATCCCGAAAATCTGCTATTTTCACGAATGCAGACTTTCGGTATCGATCGATACTCACCTAGTATCGATCGATACCCGTCGCGACCTGAACCTGTTTTGTCCGTCGAGCACTTGAACTGCTATGATGTCTATCTAGTTGCTGACTCTAGTGCTGCACGTCCATGGTACGCAGACATCGCCAACTACCTTGCTATAGAGACTGAGCCAAAGTATCCCACAAAATATGCAAGGAAGAAGTTTATGCGCGATATAAGGAGATTCTTCTGGGATGAGCCTTACCTATACAAGCATTGCTCAGATGGTATCTACAGAAGATGCGTTGCAGAGTCTGAGATGCCAGCTATTCTTTTTCATTGCCATGGGTCTGAGTATGCTGGTCACTTTGCTACTTTCAAGACGGTATCCAAGGTTCTACAAGCAGGCTTCTGGTGGCCTACCATGTTTAAGGATGCTCACACCTTCGTTTCACAGTGTGATGCTTGTCAGAGGAGGGGGAAGATCAGTAAGAGACATGAGATGCCACAAAATTTCATCCTTGAGGTTGAAGTTTTTGATTGCTGGGGCATCGACTTTATGGGTCCCTTTCCACCATCACAGAAGAAAAGATACATCCTGGTTGCTGTGGACTATGTGTCCAAATGGGTGGAAGCGATATCTAGTGAGAACAATGACTCTGCGGTGGTTCTTAAGCTGTTTAAGACCATCATTTTTCCTCGCTTTGGAGTGCCTCGAATTGTGATAAGTGATGGTGGCTCTCACTTTATCAACAAGGTTTTCGAGAGATTGTTGAAGAAGTATGGTGTAAACCAACGAGTGGCTACTCCTTATCACCCTAAAACCAGTGGGCAAGTCGAGGTCTCCAACAGGCAAATCAAGGAGATTCTGGAAAAGATAGTGGGTGCTTCAAGGAAGGATTGGTCTACAAAGCTGGATGATGCACTATGGGCTTACATGACTGCTTTCAAGACACCGCTGGGTAATACACCATTTCACATGTTGTATGGGACAGCTTGTCACCTTCCAGTGGAGTTTGAGCACAAGGCAGCATGGGCGACGAAGTTGCTGAACTTTGACATCAAGCCTGCTGCAGAAAGGAGGATGATTCAGCTGAACGAGCTGGATGAGATTAGGCACCACGCCTACGAGAACTCAAAGTTGTACAAGGAGAGAACAAAAGCTTATCATGATAAGAAGATCATCTCCAGACACTTCGAGCCAAATGACCAGGTACTTCTGTATAACTCTCGTTTGCAATTGTTTCCTGGTAAACTGCGTTCTCGTTGGTCAGGTCCCTTCACAATCAAAGAGGTCAGACCACATGGAGCTGTTGTGCTGATCAGCCCAATAGGAGATGAGTTCACTTCCAATGGACAAAGGGTGAAACACTATTGGGCGAAAGCCGAGATTCCAACAGGGCAGATAATGCATTTGGATGATGTACCAACAGCCTGAATGGCGTTACAGTCAAGCTATTGACGTTAAACGAGCGCTTGGTGGGAGGCAACCCACTGGTGAGTCTGTCTTTGAGTCGTTTTTCCTTTTATTTTCGTTCGTTTTGTGTTTGTGTCAGGATAAACAAAGAGCAGACTCGAAATCGCCTAAGTGTCGATCGATACCCCATTGGTATCGATCGACACCAATCGCGGATGAAAAGTTCACCAAGTCGATCAAAGCATGGTATCGATCGATACCATGCCGTGTGTCGATCGACACCAACTGTTCCAGAACGGTAATTTCTTGTTTCTCTTCGTTCTATCCTTTTCTTTTGTTTCTTTTACCTACTCTAGGCTAGATAACACTGGGGACAGTGTTGTTCAAGTCTGGGGAAGGTGTCTGCTGACATTGTTTTTTTTTTCTTAGAGTCAGTCGTTTTATCGAGTCAAAATCGTTTTATTGAGTCAAAATTTGTTGGAAATAATGAACATGTGCTTGAACCTATTGATGTGATTTTGTTTTTGAGTGCACAGTGTTACAGTATCAGTTCTAGATCGACTAATGAAAAATCCAAGGGCTAACCAGTTGACTAGAAAACATCCATGTTTCCAGCAGAGTTCTTCTGAAACCTGAGCCAATTTTTGCACTTCATCAATGTGGTTAGTGTTCTTAGAGCTTGATTCATCATTCATATCTGATAAAGGAACCCATGTGTTTAGAGTTATGGTATCTCTCTCCCCTGTTATAAGTTGATAGATAAGAGCATAAAAGATTGAAATGATTTTCTTCTGAGTAGAGGGTTAGGAAAATTTCCAGCGATCCCATTATTCTACTTAAGAGGGAATGATCACACAAAGGATTGGAAGCGAGGCTAGGATTTTCCTATGATGCCATTATTCGCCTACATCCTTTGATACATAGAGAGGGAAGAACCGGGGATTTGGTGGCAAACACCATCAATACTCGCGTCTCATACCTTGATGTGTATATGCAAAGCTGAAAATAAAAAAAATGGAACATAATAAGAAATAAGTCTGGGGGAGAGAAATTGATACAAAAAGTGTGAAAAAGGTGGTTCCTTGTCATGATATTGTCTGGTAAAGAATCTAGAAGGTTCTTGAACATTAACTGCAGCGATGAAACTGGAGATGAAGGTTTTACTTGAACAAAGCTGTGGTATAATGTATGGAGTCTGGAAAAGCTGCGAATATCTACGGAGAAGTACATGGTGGTTAGATCGAAAGCTGGTTAGGTGACATTTGGGTACTTGGGAAGAAGGTCGTTTCGATGGTTCATGAACAGGTGAGTCTCCGCGTTTTCAAACCTCTTTCTCTGGTTTGGACTTCTATTTGCTTGAGGGCAAGCAAAGTCTAAGTCTGGGGGACTTGATATATCATGGTTTTTACCCTATTTAAGCCATGATATAAGTCCTTTTTATAGAGTCTTTATAGTATTTTGGAGTCTTTTTGAGTCCTTTACAGGTCTTAGCACGTTTGGAGCATTATTAGAATTATTGGAGCTTACTGGAGCAGTTTGGAGCAGAAGCTGAAGTCGTGTTGCTGAGTAGCTGATTTCACGACAAGCATCGATCGATACCCCCTGGTATCGATCGATACTCATCGCAGCAAGACACGACCCGCGAGTTTTCCAAGACTTGAAGAATTGCAAAAGTGCCCAGAAGTCTTTAATAATTACAAGAAGACCCCAAGTCGTGATTTAGGTTATAAATAGGATTTTACAACCATCTGTTTAGGCTATGCTTTATTTTGTTTTGGTTTAAGAGAGAATTTGGTGAGAGAGACAAGTCTGATTTCCCTTCGTCCGAGATCAGATATCAAAACCTTTGTTTCTCTTTCTGATTTTATATAGAGTATTTATTCAAACATGTCTATTTATTCAATTACCATGTCTGAGTAGATCTCTTGTTAGGTTTGGGGATTTTCATAAGGGATTTCTTTGAATGCTAGGTTGATTAGTTATTTAGGGTTCATAATCTGAATTAGTTCTTCACCTTAGGTTGTTCTCAAAGCTAATTCTAGATTGATCACCTGGAACTTAGATCTTAGGATAATTGATTAGGCACGTCAGTACGATTAATTACCTGATAGAACCTAGGTGAGCAAATTGATTATTCGCAAAGAAATTTGGTTTAATTGATTTGTGAACATATCAAACTTGAAATTAAGGCTGATTTATTCTTAGGGATTTGCAAAGAAATTTGGGATTCTGAAGTTTAGATTTAGATAGTTTTCGCAACGACAGTTAGTTAACTATACTCTGGTGATTTGAGTTCTAGAACCGTGCGTAACATGAATCATGTTAGTTAGTTAGTCTGCATTCATTGATTTCCTGAGAAATATCCCTGAATCTATCTTTTCCCCATTGAATACAACTCGTTTACTACTTTCTGTTTTCTGTTTAAACTGAATTGCTTAGCTTAGCTCGATTCTATATAATTTATTGTGTGATTTCTGTGAGTCCTTGTGTTCGACCGCTAGCTAGACTACGACTACTGCTTTAGTACTGTTAGGGTATTAAATTGAGCATATCAATTGGTCAACCACATTGGGGGTAAGATCGTCTTTTCCATCATGTCTGAACCCCTAATTCGAGTGTCCATTTGAAGGATTTACGAGCTTCTCCGGAGTATGATACTGACTCGGTGGGAAAAGCTCATTTAATTCTCCAAGTATTTGTAATTGGTAGATTTATTCTCCAACTATTGAGTACACAATTTAAATATTTAAGTTAACGTTGACTATATAAATTTAGATATGAGAAAAGTCAACTTTACTAAAAAAACGGAGACGTTAACGTTGATTTTTTATGAATTCAATTTTGTGAAGTCAGCGTAAATATGAGAAATTAATTTGCCAACTTAAAAGTTGAGAATTAATCTGCAAAATTGCAAAACTTGAGGAATTAAATTATCATTTCAAAAATATAGCATGTTTTTATAGTTACAGAAAATGTTTTTTTTGTATTTTACGTAATAAAGTAGTCTTAGCTGATTATCCATTGATCATACGTGGATGTCTAAATTTATTGGATCTTGCCACCATACGTTTATAGATGTATATAGTATGGTCTGATCCGTAGGGAAGACGGGATAGGCCATCGGCTATGACCACCGATTTTTTCAATTTTTTTATGGGCCACATTTTTTATTTTAGATTAATAGTTTTTAGACCATAAAATTTAAAATTCATGTTTTTCTTTAACGTATTATTTTCCAATAAAAAAATTGGTTTATGTCACATAATTAACCATCTAAGAGCTACAAAAAAATTAAAAAATATATATGTTTGTTAAATTACTTTCTAAAACTCTACTTATCCTTTTTTAGGTCATGTAAAAAAATTTTCTTTTTCTTTTTTTATCAATTTTAGTTTTTGGTCATCAGCTTAAGTACCTATATCGATTTAGTAAGCCAAACCGGGGGTACTGAGTTTACATAAATGAAATATGATGGGTAGACACGAGCACCTCGTCATAACTTGTCTTCCTCTGTGTTGCTTGCGCGTGGGATGTGTGAGATAGAGAAAAAAGTAAACTCCTCCTTACTCTTCTCGAACTCCTCCAACTGTAATGTAAAAGCCGGCCACTCCTCGGGTATAGACACCATCTTCACAAACTCGGAGCAGTATGTTGCAAAAGTTATCGCCGTCTTCTGATTCGCAATCATGGAGTGCATTGCCCAAATGAGTGCTTCAAGTTCTGCGTGCAGGGGGGAGATACTTCTTCGCAGATTTCTTGCACCCATTATGACTCTTTCGACGCCCTCCTGAAAAAAGTGCCATCCTAGTCCAGAAAACTTGTCAGTTTCTTTCCAAGAACCAGCAATATAACATTTTCCTCCACCGTAACCAACGTGTTGAGCCATCACCAGAGTATGGCCAATTTGTTGAGAATCCAAAGCTGGATCGCTATGTTGTGCCGATTCCCAAGTTATTGCTTCAGTTTCCGCAATCCTCAGTATTTCTTGTGGATTTATATCCACATTTGAGTAGACCTTATCATTTCGCGCTTTTCAAATATACCACCAAATCCAAGGAAAAATTGTATTCCCACTATCTTTTGAAAGTCTCTAAAAGAGATGATCAAAATTAGAGAAGACATTGGGAATACCCCTGGGGCCGATGGTATCTGAGAGAGTGCCCATGTTTGTAACGCGGGGGGGAATTAANGGAGCATTAAAAAAGAACATGATATATCATTTCCTTCTCCGCTCCACACCGTGCGCATTGCGTACCACAATCAATTGTTAACAATTATGTGTATATTTTAAAAATTAAGACAATTTAATTCCTCAAGTTTTACAATTTTGCAGATTAATTCTCCAATTTTTATGTTGGCAAATTAATTCATCAAGTTTACGATGAGTTCGCAAAATTGGACTCATAAAAAGTCAACGCTAATGTCTCTGTTTTCTTATTTAACGTTGACTTTTTCATACCTAAATTTACGAAGTCAACGTTAACTTGAGGATATAAATTACGCATTCAATAGCTGGGGAATAAATCTGCCAATTGCAAATATTTGGGGAATTAAATGACCATTCGGTGACCTGATATATTCCCATAATATGATACTGTGACGGTTTATGGTGTGTGGTTGCGAAACGGGCCAAGTATGCGAGAGAGAAGGAGAAGCTTTTTGCGTTTCGGATCGGTTTGAACAAAGACCTAAGCAGCGTGAGAACACGAATCATGCTCGTAAATTGAGGGTTATGTCTCTTGAGCAAGCCTTTGTCTCTTAACTGGTCAAGATTCAAAAGGAGAGATTTGAATGGAACAATCCAGGGTTTTGACATACAAAATGAAACATTCCGAAAAATAAATTAAGATGTCAAGAATTGTACATCAGAATGATGAAAAATAACCATTCACCAGTTGACTACTTCAAACCTTAAGGTTGATATGAAGAAAGTGGCCGAGAGATTAATTTAAAGCAAACCTTAGACAGGCTCCTTTCTCACTACATTCTCTCTCAACCTTCATCACTGATGCAACCACAATGATCTCTCACATCAAAGTCTCGAGATGATTTCAGTCAAAGCAAGCTTACAAGAGCAGAAAATAAGTCTTAGTTGGCGAAGCTATATATACCAATCAAGGGAAGTAAAGCCATTTCTGTTTACAATTCAACACCCAATTCCCTTTGTTTCAACTCCAACGGTATACCATATGAAGCACGGGTACTTCTATATGTAGCCGTCTCACGTATCGGAAAAGTTTCGGGGATGGGTACGGCTTAGGGACGGCTCCGAAACGGCGAAACGTCCCCGCCATTAGGTTAAACGAACAATTGGAACATGATTTTAGTTTTCAGGTTTTATCATACTTTTAATTGAAAAAATTTAATTATTTCATTACTTACGGTACCAATCGTGAGTTAAATGATAAAAAAATATTCTAAAACCATAAGATTAGCACAAATATAAGGTTAAATGTATTGTAATGTTTATATGTATATATTGACGTATCTATACCGTACCCGTATCCATAAAATTTTAATTTGCCGTTCCCGTTTCCGTCCCCATTCCCGTCCCCGTTTTCTCGCCAAAAAGTGAAATTATGTTTCCCGCCAAATACGTTAACTTTTGTTTTCCTGCCAAAACATTAAAAAATTAAACCCGATCCAAACACAAAACCACCCGACCCGATATCCAAAACTCACACCCGAAAACAATTAGAATTTAGCCCGGCAATTTTTTTCTTCTTTTCTCTGTCGTGAAAACAATTAGAATTGGAAGTTTGTAAGCTTAATGAATTTGTTTTGTTTCTTGCACTCATGTCTCTGTTTACGTTAATTATGAACTTTGGAAATAGATTGAAACAAGCAGATGAATAAGTAATAATATAAGAAATCTTTTACTCATCTAAAGCCCAATAGAAAAGTAGAAACATATATCTGTGATTGAACTCAGACATGCAGGTTGTCTCAGGCACGAACTTTGTTGGTCTCACTGGCTCTAAAATAGTGGAGGTGCAGTTTATAAAAGCAAGCCATGAAAGTCAAGATCTTGCGTACCCCTTTTTTTTCCTCATCTTCTCAGTTTTCTGTGGATCAAAAGTTAATAATGTGCTGCACAAAGTTACTGATCATCTAAAATAATAGTAGTTATGATATGTACACATCCAAGGTTACTGAGTTAGATCACTTATTGCATCTTCTATTGGATTTTTCATTTGTGGTTAAAATCTCTTAATTGCTGATGATGACTTACTAATAGGTTATTTTGTGAGGATCATCGGCGTAAGTAATGCTTATAGATTAGACTAGGTTTGTTCAAAATGCATGCAATTTTAGATCGAAACTTCAAGCCTAAAACAACTTGTCTACAACCATAAAACAAAAAAGAAAAAAAAAAACTATATAGAACATAAAATACATCCTAACTCATTTTTAAATCCCTTATATATTAACTGAGAACGACTCGTAAAAAAAAGGTTTTTAAATACCTTGACTTGACATGTAATTTACAGTTGTGCCATGATGATGTGTCATTACCATAGAGCATTTCATGATATTTTTTTAAAAAAGGTTTCACTTATTAGAATAATTACATTCATATCATTCACATTAAACTTATGTTTTACTTGATTAATATGCATAATCATATAAGTTTTATTATGAGATTTTAAATACACTGTTAAATCAAAATTATTTTATAAGTTATTTTATTTCTAAAATAAAATTTTGTTTTCAATTTTTTTTTATGTGAAAATATTATTCTTACAAATTTAAAATTTACCAAAACTATTTATTTATAATTGACAACAAACAAAAATCTATATCAATATTGTTTAAATCACGTACCTATTTCATAATGCAAAACCGTAGTTCCATTTCTTCATTTACTAATGCATATAAAATTCTGCAAAAATAATTTCATATCATCACTCCAAAGAAACATTGCAATAAAAAATAAACAAAACATATTTGTGTGCTTTGAAATTGTAATTCATTTTAAGTTTTGGCAATATAAATATATTCACATCATCATTTAATTATATTCAAATTAGATAAAATTACGTTAGAAAATGATAAGACAAAAATATCAGTTACACAAATTTACAAATATAATGCATATGGAATTTGGTTGTTACCTAATATAGTTATCAACCATATTTCATTTATTTCTGTTTATTATTGATTATTTAACAATTTTTCAAAATTTTGAAAATCTATATAACATTATTTATAAACCCTATACGATTAGACTCTATATAAGATGAAATGTTTTCCATAAATATTTTACTCATCATTTTTTAAAAATTAGTATTTCTGATCTAATTATAATTTTTGTTTCTCAATATATATATATATTTTTAACTCAATCTCTGATTTGAAACTTTTGAAAAATATGTAAAAAATAAAGGTGAATATCATAAGACTTTGTAAAACAATACCATATTGTTGTTGATACTAACGATCAAGATAGTTCTAATAGACTCATAGTTATTTATTTGTTTTATTTAGTTTTATCATTCCTATTATTTATGTTAAATCTTATTCACATATAATTTACTTTTCATAACTGTTATAGTTAATTTATTATAATAGTGAAATGCACTATATATAACATTATATTTTACAATTCTATCTCTACATTGTTATAAAAAATGGTTTTATTTCTATATAACAGTATCTCTTACACCAATATAGTATCTTTGTTTGCAATAAGTCCAATTTTGGGATGTTTGATTCACAATTTTTATGATAGATATTTTTTATTATTCCACTTTTTAATATGTAAAACACTTTCAGAAACTCTTAAAATCAATCGCATATTAAGATAATATGTTAAATTTTAGAAAAACACTACAAGGACAAATAATAAAATGTTTATACTACCATTTTATTTTATTAGGTTATTTATTTATAGAGTTTTCCGATTATCTTTTTCATATTATTTGATTTTGACACACAAATTCCATCAAATTTAAAAAATATCTATTATATCATTGTGGTTTTAATGGTTTACAATAGACTTATGTATTAGATTCAGAATTTTAAATTCTTATTGTCCATATTATCATTTCAAACTCGAATATTACAAAAAATCTATAGATATTTCACTCCGCGCAAGCAAGGCGCGGATTACTACCTAGTTCTATAGTAAACTAAGAATTTTTTGATATGGTGCTCATTCGATACATGTTTAGCCACTTAGAATTTATGTGCATGGTTATACTTTTTTTAATTCATTTAGAAAAAAAATTGTTCTTATAAAAAAAGAATATTATTTTATAAATTACAAAATAGTATAGTATTTTATTTTAAAGAAATGCATATCAAATGCAAGTCCAAAAAGGAAGTATATTTTGAAAGATTTACACAATATCAATTAGTCAAAGGTAGTAAATGTCTTAACAGCCTGTTTTATCAAAAATAAATCTTATTATAGAAAAATGAAGAATGAAATCTTCCTATATTCTTTCCTGACACATGAAATATACTTGAAAATGCTAATGTTAAATAAAAGAGGAAAATACTTGAAAAGATTTACAAATTATCATATTTTCAAAGGTAATTGATATCTTTAACAACTTGTTACTCCTTAATATGATATTGTTTTATCTATATTAACATTTCATGGGATACTAAAAGTTCATTTGTTTCAGATTTAGTGTTTGCGTTTGAAAATTAAAGATAAATAACAATATTTCACTTTTTAGCCTTTTACCAAACACTAATCACAAATTATAGACACAAAGTACAAATGAAAATATCTAAGGCGTACAGTTCATTTTGTGTATTTTCATTTTAATTTATATAATATTTATATACACGTAAAAATAAAATTACAATAATTCATATTCAAGCATGTATATTTCAATATAAAATAATTTATAGCAATAAAATCAAATAAAATGATAAGAATAATCATAAGAAAAGTAAAAACGATTGTTACGAACTAATTAATGTAAAAATAATTATTACGGTTCAAATTAAATTCAATTGTTCATTATAAAATAAATTATTATGATTCAAAGTAAAATACAATTGTTTCAAACAATTAGTGTTGTTTTGACATTTTTCATGTGAATAAATAAATAAATTTAGACTTCTACGTATTAAAAAAAATAAAAAAATTCTAGTCAAAATTTACATTAAAATCCTAAACTAATATTTTTGTTCGAAATAAAAAATTATTCTAAAACGATATTATTGTGAAACGAAAGGAATATAATTGTGAGATAGATTATGTACCATATGATTTGACTAAGTCATAATAATTACTTAGGGATTGACACAAATTCAATATTTAATTAAGTTTGTCCATGAAAATAAACAACACATTGTACCCCTTCATAGCTCTTTGTTATATTGATCACAAAATAGAGAGAAAGAAAAACACACTACTGTCATCAATACTAGAACGAAGGTAAATCTTACTTATACATTACGCCTCCAATAAATCAACGAGCAAAAAGACTTTTAAAAATAGGATAAAATAGTTAATTAAGAAAGTTAACTTTCATTAAACTTTTCTTTCTTTTCTTACAAGTCAATGAACGCGCGCCTCTCTACAAAACAAGAAGATGTTCAACCAGAAAATTTGTTTTTTTTAGGTAAAAAAGAACACAAAAACCATCGAATATACAAAGAAATAGACTAAATTTAAATGAAGGATGTTATGTCCTTGTGTTTGGTCAGAGACATGACATCGATGTTTAGTCTAAATTTTAATGTCTATAATATTATTTAAGAATACATTTTTAAAAATAAACTTTGTTTTGTAAGTTATTACATGAAATGTCATTACAAATAACAAAAAATAATTGAAATAAGAAATGATATAATTGTCTTTTAAAATTATTGATTAGAATATGGAAAGTATATATTTTGCATTAAAAATTTTATTTCTTATTTAATTTCTTAGTTATTTTTAATATTATATATTTTAAAATAATAATCAATTCGTTGAAAAAAAAACAATAATAATAATAATTCATATATATTCAAATAAAAAAAAACTATTCAAAATCTTGCTATATTTTTCACTATAATTTATTATATTTTATTTGAATATATATCAAAACAAAAGTTGAAAATATTTTATTAATTTTATAAAAAGTTAGACACATAAAAACTATTTTTTTTAAAGAGTTCGTAGACTAACCACAAAAACTAGAGTTATTTAACGATGCATATTAGAGTTATGTTTTTAAAATTATAAGTTTTTGCGGGTTATCCCGAATAATATTTTAGTTCACTGCAAAACGGGTTAAATAAACAAATTATTACAAATTGACAACTTTATCTATAATCAATAATCATTAGTTAGTTATATTGTAAAATTCAGATAAAATCAATTTTTTTAAATTTCAAAACAATTTCGTTAACAAAAATTACTCCGTGCTATAATTAACGCGGATTAAATCCTAGTAATCTTAACATTTAGAAATCTTCTATTGACCAATATCCCATGCGTATTATAAATCGTAGGGTCGATATCTTTGAAGTGTTTGGTCTGCCATCCGCTGAATATTTCATAACATAATTTAATTTTGGGCACGTTTTTTACTCCATATTCGACATGTTCACAACAGATTGATTTAAGGGTTTTCTTAATTAAATATTTTTTTGATTAACTGATCATATATCTATTGTTTAAAAATAAATTTGTTAGGAACGTCATGACCACTTGTTTAGATCTTTTTCTTTTGTTGCTAAAACACTTCTTTAGATCTTCAAAAATAAAATGCGCAAGTTATCATCCACGTATTCATATACTAAAATATTGTTTACTTTTTTTAACGCAAATCGAATACTTCATATTTTGTACTCCAATGCTCTTAACCAGGATTATGTATACAAGTCATTACTCATAGAATACCATTAAAATTAACAGCCAATTTTTGTTTTTTAACAACTATTTCTTTTTAAAGAAGATTTAGAATTAGAGTTGGGTGTACGACACCGTTTACTAACCAATGACCCCATCAGTGATCTCAATTGCTGCTTCTTGTCGCCTCCAAAGTTATTGTTTTCAATATTTCAGTTGTTTATGTGATCATTGTTGAAGTGGAATATTTAAAGCTATGTGCGGCATCGTTTAATAACCAACAACACCGTCAGTGATCTCATCTACGACATCGACGCAAAAATCATCATAATCTATTCTTCTTGCTGCTTCTTGCTTGCCTCCAAAGATATTGTTTTCAACATTTTATTTGTTTTTGTGATCATTTCTGAAGCGGAAGATTTTGAGCCATGTGTGGCTTTGTTTACTAGCCAACGACCCCGCCAGTTAAAGAATGCTCTTATAAGAACAATACAAAAAAGAATGCTAAGTGTTTAAATGTAGAGGTAGTTTCGGATGAAAGAAGTTGTTTTCTCTTTTCTCTTGTCCTTGATTTATACTATGAGTATGTGTTTAACGTTGTCATTAATTTACTCCGCTTGATTCGCTATGAATGGTCTTTAATTAGAAGGTTACGACCGTTACATTTAGGCGGCTTAAATCATTGGTTTTAATGAATCTTTGGTCTTGGCATGGTTGATTGACGAATTTACATTTATTCCCATTTGACCGTAAACTCACCCGAGCGTGCCTTTTAGCTCGGCTCTTCACCTCGTCATTGTCTTTGACTTCTCAGGCTTTTCTACCATTTGCTTATTGGGTATGTTTTAATGGACCGAGATTTTCACCCCTACGCACTTCATGCCTTAATTTATTATCCTTCCAACGGTCGTGAAGCCTTTGTAGTGTCTCTTCCATATCTGAGGCTTTGGCTCTATTGAGAAGCATATAGTGAGATGATTGTTGAATCTGTGAATTCCAAGTTGAAAAAAAACGTCGAAGAAGAGGAGAATTTGAAAGAGACACTACAAGGATTCGAGTACCAAGATAACTAAGTTTTGTCGGAACCATCGTCGGAGAAGAGGAGAAGAAGGGGCGGAGAATATTTTTTTGTATTTTTGTTTTATGAATGAAAATAAATACATAAAATAATAATTAAAACATAACTAAGTTTTCAGACACGTCACTACTTTTTTTACCGGAAACTAAATAGTTATGGTTAGTTTTTTGGCGGCGCAAACATGAAATCTAATTTGAAGATTTCATATGTAAACATAATTGGTTTGAAGGTTTGAACTGTCAATGTAATACCACTAAGGTTTAAAGTGCTGATTTTTGTTATTTTGAAGGTTAAAAGGCGATTTTCTCTAAAAAATAAATATATAATGGTTTTGAATGAGATATATTAAACATGGACAAAGCCTTCTCAAGCATCAACTTAAAGACTATTCCAAGTTGGGCTTAAATGAGTCTAAATGAGTAAGAACAACTCTGATGTGTTTAAATGGGTAACCCTATTAGACCCAAAAACTAAATGAGTTTAAACGGATATGGGTTTAAACGGGTATGAATCTAAATGAGATAGATCTAAATAGGGTGGGTTTACCCCTGACAACATCCCTAATTCCAACTCACTACTGTAAGAAAGTTACAACCACTGTGACTTTAGAGATTGT
Organism: Eutrema yunnanense; assembly: GCA_002933935.1. NCBI lineage: Eukaryota > Viridiplantae > Streptophyta > Magnoliopsida > Brassicales > Brassicaceae > Eutrema > Eutrema yunnanense. The sequence continues at coordinate 187,416 of PKML01043746.1, forward strand.
GGAGCACTTCATTGTGAGTGATATTTTGTCTACAACATCGTAATCCCAATGACTTTAAAAACAATTTATGAATATCGTTTTGTTAAAGTTAATTGATATATATCGGATAATGTTTATAGTACAATTTATAACCATATATACATCTTATTACATGTTCACTTTAAATTTTACTAATAAAACATTAGTTTAAATTAAAAAAACATAATTTATTTAACAAACATATAATATCGATAGAGAAACTAGATAGTCATACGATATTTTTTTTTCTTGTTAAAGAACACATACTACATGAATGTTTTTTTTGTTCTTTTCTTGATAAAAGTAATACATAACTATTTCTGTAGCAAATAACCAGACACAAACTCCAAATCAACACACTATACCACCATTTGAACCAGGTCTTAATTACATAAAGGGCTCACAATGTTTCTTAAAATTCTGAGGATCAAAACTATAGTTTTATCCGCTTCACCTCAAGACCGGGCCAAATTCTATATAAGCATATAGAAATATTTAAACAATCACTTGAACTACCACTGGTTTTGTTTTAAAAAAATAAAAATAAAAATAAAAATAATTAAATATATATATATATATATATATGTTTTGGTATATTTAAGTTCAGTTCGACTATGTATTGGATTTGGCAATACCTATAAAATAACTAAAAAAACTAGATTTTTTCTTAGCAGGTTCGAATGTTGGACTCTAAAAACGAATTTCAATGAAAAATAAAAAAATCTAATTGAAAACCCAAAAACAAATATTTATTATTTATGATAATTGGAAACATATATATTATTCAAAGATATAATTACAAAAAATATCACAAATTAAAGCTATAAATTAAAACATTTCAAAATTTATTGTTAACTTTGGATTATTTACTTCAAAATGCAATGATATTTTGTTTTTTAGTCATGATTTATCGATAATTTAATTTAATTTGGTATATATATTTTGATCACTGAAAATTTTAAATATATTTTATTTTTTAAGGAAAGCTTTAATTTTCCAAAATTTATTATTGAATAATAAAAATAAATGCTAGAAGATTTTATTGCATTGTATATCTTAATAGGAATACATAGGAGTGTCAAAATGGGTTTAATGGTTCTGGTGAAGGGTTCATTATATAGGAAATACCTAAAATCTGTCCAGCATTCATTACAACCACACCATTAACTCCACACTATAATAACAAGCTTTCATACAATAAGTATGATGTAGACACATACCACACTATAATAACAAGCTTTCATACAATAAGAATGATGTAGACACATACCTAAAAGCTTCATCTTCAGCAGCAATGCACAACAGAACCTGGTCGATTTAAAAAAGAAACCATGCCAGAATGTTAAGGACTAAGAAGAGGGAAAAACATATAAGAAGTGACATACAAAAACATACATATAAACCAATCTGATCCATAGCTTAAAAAAAAATTGATAAACTATGGATGCAAAAATACCGCAGGTGAATTTTTCTGCTTCATAACCTTGTATCAACCGGGTATACATGGTTGGAACCTGTAGATCACAACATTCAGATACTAACCAACAATATAAAACTTTTATAAACTTGCTATATCAGGTTCAAGAAAGGGCTTAGGCAACAAGTAATCAAACAATTAACTTGAGGCAGGGACAGCTAAACCATGAAATAGTATTTTTACGGAATAAAATCAAAAACAAAAAGACTTATTCCAGTAAATACAGTTATGGCGTCGTCGGTCTTCTCATCATTCACAGGGTATGATTCACACCATCTGCGCCAGATTCCACTAACACTAAATTTGGGCAAAAACTCAACCTTGAAAGAGGAACGTAAACATCAATTTTGACACACTGTTGAGTATTTACTAGTATATTCTTTACAATAATTTTGTCCAATACAAGTGTCCCGCAGGTGAATTTTTCTCTCATATTTGAAAGAATTGTGTTTGTAATAGGTAAGTAGAGTTCAGAAAATACCAACTTTGTTTTGTGTGTTCAGGTTAGGATGATGCAAGGAACGCAGGGAATTGGGATGATGGGGACGCTTGGCTCAGGCTCCCAAATGCGGCCAAGTGGGATGGCTCAGCACCAGCAGAGACCGACTCAACCGTCTCTAAGGCCAGCTTCCTCCCCAAGTATTGATAAACTATGGATGCAAAAAGAGGACAGTTAAAATTCAGAGTCAAGAATATTCAGATCAAAAGTATATAAAAATACCTGTGTGCTTCTTGTATGTTGTTTTGCACTGAGGACAAGATTGATTCCCATCCTTCCTCTCATATTCATAGCAAGGCCTACAAACCGGGAATGAACAAAAATCACATGCCACAAACGGATCTTCATCAACAGTCTTCCCAACGTTGTCACTACAGATCTGGCAAATCTGCCCACCAACGTTCTTCATCGGCTTCCCCTACAATAAGTCGAATCAAGAAGCCAAAATTATAAACCTAACAACAATAAAAAATTGGGAAATCAGATCTCTCCAATACACAAGTAAACACCACATAGTCCACTCAAATCCGTCAATTTCAGTATCTAGAAAATTCAGGATTTATGGAGGATCACACAGATTATAGGGAAACAATATGATGATTAAGCAGGATCGAAACATACCGCGGTTTCTCCTTCGGATTCCATCGGATTCCAAAATTAAACTACCCGCAAACAAAAAACCCAAAAGAAAAATACATTTCTCTCTCGGCATGTTGATTTTGTGTTAAGACACGGGTCTTATATTAGACACGGGTCTAATTTTAAAATCTAATTTTTTGATTAAATTTAATTTGTTTTTTTTAAGACACCCTCTAAATATATGCATTGGAGGTGGTCTAATGGGTTGAGTGTGAATGATCCATTAATAAATGGGTTGGGTTGACCTATCACCCACCAAATTACATGGATCAATGAGTTAAATGGATGACCCATGAACCACAAAAATCCATTTAAATAAATATCATTAATAATTTTGAAATGGGAAAATTTAAAATGGTGAATAATATTACGTTGTCCTTATATTATGAATCGATAATTTTTTTTTAATTAATTTTCATGTTTGTAATGTTTTTATTTTATTTTAAGGATATTCATTATTGATATATATTTTACAACATATTAAACTTTATTTTCCAAAATTTTATTATTGAATAGTAAACATATATGCTAGAAGATTTTACTGCATTGTATTTCTTAGTAGGATTACATAAATACATGTATATATTCATCAATTGACCAAATATAGAATCTGTCATTAAAAATGCAATATTATATTCATAATTCTTGATTTTCCAAAAAAAAAATATTATTGAATAGTTAAAAAAAAAATTATTGCCCAAAAAGATATAATATTTGAATAGATTTTATTACATTGTATTTCTTATTAGCAATACATAAATACATGTATCTGTTATTGTAAAAAAACAAATACATGTATTTATGTAATCAGTTGACCAAATCTAGAATTAGTATGTTCATAACTCAAGATCTACCAGTATCTCCTTCACTAAACGCATTTTTTCCGACTAATTCTTCAGTACTACTAAAAGAGACAATGCTGCAAATTTTGATCCACTAACACGTTTCCACTATTATTTTGTATTACCTTTAAAATTTATTTATTTGTTGACAAAAAAAAAAAATTATTTATTTATAAACTGATAAACTTACAATATAAAAATGTACATGTTTTATATTTATTGTTATCTACTTGTATTCTAATTACACATATGAAGTATACACAAGTATTTTTAATAAGATTTGAATATTATAACTTTTTTGTAAACTAAAAAATATTTTATTAATGATAAATTTAAAAAAACTAATTTAACTATGCAATAGATTTAATACATATATAATCACTTGGTTTTCTTTTTTAAAAGTTATATACACGTTTCGTGAAACTTTTAATTTTCGATTAGTCGGATTTATTACCAAGTGTGATCTTATAATCTGACAATGACAACAGAAGTTGGCCACAAAAAAAGGTTTCCCATCTTTTTGTCTTTAATTTATTTTTAACTTGCCCACCCTAAATTATATTTTTATCGTTTAAGAAATATCAACTATTTTTATGTCTTTAGAGTCCAAATGTTAAATTATGAAAAATCTATATTTCACAATGGGTATTGTAAGTTTTTTTTTTTGTCAAAAGATATAAAATGGGTACGTTTCTAACCTAGATATAATATATAAATACAAAAGGATGAGATTTCTATATAAATATTGTTTTTAGAGAATTATCTCTACAATAATTTAGTTTGTGGTTATATTACAAGTCAAAATAACCCACATTCAAAGTTTCCAACAAGGAAAAATAATCACATAAATGTATTGAAAAGAAACTTTGACCTACTCATAAAACCAAATCTTAGAAATTATCCCAAATATTCACAATTATTGTTTTAAAAATAACAGTAGCAATTTTACTAATGCGATCCGGTTTATATAACATTATAGCCTAAATGAGTAAGATATAAAAAATAATTAAATTTGATTCACAACTTTATTGGTTGTAATTAATATTTTTATATTTCTTTATTAGCTATAAATAAAATAATAACGTCTCTAATGAAAAGAGACAAATCTTCATACCCCTCTATCACTATATAACATAACTCATCCACGAACTTAATATACAACACACACAAAACAAACAAACATACAAAAAAAAAACAAATTTTATCATGACGAGGAAGAAGGTGAAGCTTGCATTCATTGCAAATGACTCGTCGAGGAAAGCAACCTTTAAGAAAAGAAAGAAGGGTTTGATAAAGAAAGTGAATGAGCTCTCGACTCTCTGCGGTATCACTGCATGTGCCATCATCTACAGTCCATATGACTCCAATCCCGAGGTGTGGCCATCGAATTCCTGTGTGCAAAGGGTAGTTTCGGATTTCCGGACATTGCCAGAGATGGACCAACACAAGAAAATGGTGGACCAAGAGACTTTTCTCAAACAAAGGATCGCCAAAGCATCCGAACATTTGAAGAGACAGATGAAGGACAACATGGAGCTGGAGATGACTGACTGAAGTCATGTTCCAATGTCTGGTCGGAAACATGGGGATGTTTCATATGAATATTATGGATCTTAATGATTTTGGTTATTTAGTTGAACAATATCTTAAAGATATTAATCACAAAATCAAGATTTTGGAGAATGCTGGTATGGAGATCGACAAATCTCCCAATGTTGTTGCGGCTGTGGCTCCTTCTACAGAAGGGATTGGATCGTTGGCGGTTGCGACGGCTACAACCGCTCCAGCCGCTACGATTCATGAGGTGGGTTCTTCCCCTCCATCCGCCGTTGCCAGGACTTTCTTTAACCCTATTCAACATCATCATCATCAACAGTTTCGTCATCTGGCGGCTCCACATGTTCGATTCTATGAGAAAACTCGGAATATGAATTTGAATCAAAATCATAATCAGAACCAACAACAATGGTTTATGGAAATGATGAACCATCCCGAGCAAATGAGTTATGCGGCTGATCATATGGCTTTTCCGTTCATGGATGATAACCACCACAACTGCAACGACCACCACCACCATCAGATCCATCACCACAACCAACAACAAATCCCTGGCGATTCCTCCACTGCTCCGACCACCGTCAGCTCAAGTAGTACCATCCATGTTACCGGCCCAAATCCAACCAATAATATATGGTTCTGTTAGAGTTTCGTTACTGGACGTTCACATTCTGATAAGAAACACAAAAAAATTCTCAAGTACCTTTTGTTGTTATTTTATACACTTGCATTGCAATTTTTTTTATTGTTATCATTTGTTAGTTTGATATGTGTCCACCCCACACACAGATATGCGTTATCTTTTTAATTCAATGGAATTAAATTTCTTTAGTTAATAAATGTGTTTTTATATTATACTAGATGAGTTCCACGCTAGTTGTATTTAAAGTTTTAAATAAATTTTTAAAAAATTTAATTTTAACTAGGTGAATACCTGCGCATATGAACAGGTTTTTCTTCTGTTAAAGTTTTATATAAAATGATTTCATATTATTTTATATTTTTGATTGATATTTTGGTATAACATCTTATATAAACAGGAATTGAAAATACATCCGATTTTAGCTTCCAGTTGCTAGGTGAAAGACTAATTTTAAATAATTTATTTCCAAATCTTACCACGGCGATAGTAAAATTCAAGTTCATACGATGCAGAAGCAATCTTAATTCTAATTATTGTGCTTCTTCCTTTACTTCTTATTTCTTAATATGAAAGACATATATTAATATCAAATGTAACAATAAAAATTTGGGTGAACGACCTATAATTAATTTCGGTTTTCTGATTACCAATTCAGTTTAAACCAGATAAACATGAAACTAAACCAAAATCAAACCGATTACAACCCGATTATAACCGATTAACCTTAATACTCTCCACCCACCCGAATACCTGATTACAACCCCTAAAAAAACAATTTTTTTTTAATCATCATCATCATCTTCATCTCTCTCTCTACTCTCCTCTCCTCTCATCTCGTCTTCCTTCTCTTTCTCTCTGTGCATTTTCGAAATTCTATCAAATCAAATCCAATTTCATTTTCTTTGTTCCAATGAATTTTTTTATCTTAATCTTATCTCTTTCTCATTTCTAGAACCTAAAAGATTATAGTAGAAATGGCGTTTGAGTTGCCTAACGACTTCAGATGCCCGATCTCCCTCGAGATTATGTCTGACCCATTTATCATCCAATCATGTAATACTTTCGACCGGGTCTCTATCCAACGGTGGATTGATTCCAGCAATCGGACTTGTCCAATCACCAAGCCAGGCTCCCCTTGTCGGAAACCCCTTCTCTGATTCCCAATCACACCTTACAGAGCTTAATTTCAAACTTTGCCCATGTGAGCCTTAAGGAATCACTTTCTCGGACTCAGGAAGAACACTCTCAGTCTCAATCTCAATCCTTAATCTCCACTCTTGTTTCCCGATTGTCGTCTTACGAGTCAAGGCTCGAGTCACTGACCCGCCTCGTTCGTCTCACGAAGTGAGACTCGTTAATCCGGAGGAAAATCAATGAGCCATGCGCGGTTCGTGCGACTCTGGATTGTATTGACTCGGGTAATCATGTTTTACAGGAAAAAACTCTCTATTTTCTTATGAATCTCAGTCTTGAAGATGATAACAAAGTAGGTTTAGTCTCAGGTTTTGATTCGATTTTGTAGTTGTTCTTTGTTCCATGAATTTTCAGTTGAAATTGCTATATCAATGTGTGATTGATATGATATTGTTCGTTAAATTGTGATTTTAAGAAAAAAAGGGACCCAGAAAAAAAATATGTTTCAAACTTTTATATCGATTCTTGATATAAAGATTTTTTTTTAAAATGATATAAAGAATTAAAAAAAAAATTGACCAATAAAGGGGGGGAAGCAAATGTCGACCCTTGAGAGCTCCCATTCTCTCTTTATAAAGTAGATTAGTCTTGAGCATAATAACCGAACCGAATGAAACCGAACCGAACCGAACCGAAATTAATGGTTCGGTTAGGTTATGGTTACTTTACAATAACCGAATGATTTTTATTTTTGATATCCATTGGTTATGATAACTGAATGGTTATTAACCGATAACCAATGGATATCCATGATTATCAAATACTAAAGTTCAAAAACATAAAAATATATTTACCTCCCCCAAGTATTAACCAATGGATATCCATGGATATCAAATACTAAAGTTCAAAAACATAAAAATATATGGGTGAATTACACTAAAAGGCACTTTTGCCACTTTTTGTTACAAAAAAGCACTTTCAACTCTTAAGACACTTTTTTACTGTTCATGGGTATGAAAACCCAATTTTGTCCTTCTTTTTTCTTCATCTCTCTTTTTCTCTTACGCATATTTTTCTCCCTTTTCTCTCACATCTCTCTCTTTTACATCTCACCTTAAACCAATAAATCATCTCTCTCACATCTCTCTCTTTTACCCCACTTGATTTGTTTTCTATTTTTTTATAATGTGAAAGACATAAAATAATTTTCTTGAAACAATATATGATAATTCTATTTTTCCAACATTTTAAGATCCATTTTGCTATAGTTTTGATGTGAAACAAGAAATCTACTTGTAAATATCAAGAACTAAATCTACACATGACATCCACACGTGACCATCCACACATGGCCATCAGTAAAGTATTATCCACATATGACCATCCATACTAGAAAATCAATAATTAGAGTAAAATAAATATTACCCAACTTGATTTGTTTTCTATTTTTTTTATAATGTGAAAGACAAAAAATAATTTTCTGGAAACAATATATGATAATTCTATTTTTCTAACATTTTAAGATCCATTTTGCTATAGTTTTGATGTGAAACAAGAAATCTACTTGTAAATATCAAAAACAACATCTACACATGACCATCCACACATGACCGTCCACACATGACCATCCACACATGACCATCAGTAAGGTATTATCCACACATGACCATACACACTAGAAAATCAAAAATTAGAGTACAATAATTATTACCCCACTTGATTTGTTTTCTATTTTTTTTTATAATGTGAAAGACATAAAATAATTTCTGGAAACAATATATGATAATTCTATTTTTCCAACATTTTAAGATCCATTTTGTTATAGTTTTGATGTGAAACAAGAAATCTACTTGTAAATATCAAGAACTATATCTACACATGATCATCCACACATGATCATCCACACATGACCATCCACACATGACCATCCACACTAGAAAATCAAAAATTAGAGTAAAATAAATATTACCCCACTTGATTTGTTTTCAATTTTTTTTTATAATGTGAAAGACATAAAACAATTTTTTGGAAACAATATATGATAATTCTATTTTACCAACATTTTAAGATCCATTTTGCTATAGTTTTGATGTGAAACAAGAAATCTACTTGTAAATATCAAGAATTATATCTACACATGACCATTCACACATGACCATCCACACATGATCATCAGTAAAGTATTATCCACACATGACCATCCACACTAACAATACGAGATTTTTATCTGTCCACACACAATTGTCCACGTTTTCATGTCCACGTCGATCTCGATATGTTTAGATTTCTTGTTTTTTTTTTCGAATCAAAACTATAGCAAAATAGATCTTAAAATGTAGAATAAAAAAAATTATCATTCATTGTTACCAAATAAATTGTTTTATGTCTTTCACATTATAAAAAAATAGAAAATAAATGAGATGGGGTAAAAGAGAGAGATGTGAGAGAGTTGGGGTAAAAAAAAGAAAAAAATATAAGTGGTTTAAGGCGAGAGAGTAAAAGAGAGAGAGAGAGAAGCGTATGAAGAAGATTCATGAGAGAGTAAAAAAATAGGTGAGTTATATACATAAGGGTAAAATTGTCTATTGCATCTAAGAAATTCATGAGAGAGTAAAAAAATAGGTGAGTTATATACATAAGGGTAAAATTGTCTATTGCATCTAAGAAAGTGCCTTAAGAGTTGAAAGTGCCTTATCATGTAATATATAACTCAAAGTGTGCCTTCTAGAGTAATTTTCTTAAAATATATTTACCTCCCCCAAGTATCGAACCGCATACCACCAAATCTTTTATTTAGTGTGCAACCAACTAAACCAATCGTGAAACTCGACAATTCATTACATTTTATTTAACATAAAGGAATAAGAAAGTTTTGGTTAACCGAAATAACCAAAATAACCGAAATATTTCCGAAATTTAACCGAAATAACCGAAATATTTCAAAATTTAACCGAAATAACCGAAAATAACCAAAACCAAACGGTTATTAATTTTGTTAACCATACCGAACCGAACCGAATGGTAACCGAACCGAAAACTGTTACTAACCGAATGAGTAGTAAAAGACATAACCGAATGTAACCGAAAACCGAAATAATCGAACCGAATAGCCATATGCCCATGCCTAAAGTAGATTATGAAAGATAACCGTTGAGATTTAACATATTCGTTACGAATTATATAACTTTTTAATTTATAATACTTATTATCAGTTACTAACTATTATTTTTTTTCTTTCTCAAAAGTCATTAATATTTGTACAGATAATAGATATACAAATTTTAGTTCACGTTTACCTAACATATTAAATTTACAATCAAAGGTAATGGTGGTTACCTAATATATTACCAAATTATTGTTATTATACATGAGTTCTACATACATTTCTAATGTGAACTTTCTAACCAAAATTTTAATTTATATGTTACCCAAAAATACTAAAAATATATTTTTTTTAACTCAAGTCATCACCATTTAATTTGTACGTAATGTGGGAGTCGAAACTCTCACAAATAAATTCTTATAAGGGACTTTTGAGGGAACATAAGATTTAATAAAAGAAACACAAGAACAGAGATCCAAAGATGGTTTTATTATTGTTGTTATTAAAAGCTTTCGTACAAAGATGTGTTTATGTGATTTGCTAAGTGTTTGCTAGGTAAAAACTCGTGTTTTTCTTATGAATGACTATGTTAACTATTTATACAAGTCTCGTGAGCGAGGATCTCGGAAGGTGTTGAATCCGGTTCACACAAATTATAATAAAACACAATTGGGGATCGGAAAATCTCGTGTATTACCAAATCTCAACGAAGTACAAGAATTAGGTTATCATAATTTAACCGGAAAAAGGTAAGAAACGAAACTAAGAAACTAAGACGAAAATCTCGGAGCTAGGTTTCTTAGGTCTCGCGGGAAGTTGTGATTACTTGCGAATGAAGTGAGCTCCCCCTTTTTATAAGGATCTGTGGCGGTCGATTTCCTTATATGCCGCAGGCCGGGATAAGGAAATCTTCTCCTTTTTCTCGGAGTTGATATGGAAGAATTCCGTTTTCTTCTTGAGTTTTTCCTTTCTTTTCGGAGGTCGGCGCCGACTTTGATTAGTCGGACTTAAATGGGCCCGGAGGCTGGTGGATGGGCCGAGGTGAAGTAAGCAGACGACGGGCCTGGCTGGGCCGAGCTCGTGGAATTGGTTAAATGTTAATGGGCCGATGTGGGCCTATTTCGAGTGCGGCGACCTGAGTCGTAATGGGCCGACGTGGGCCGGGTTGGAATAGATCCGTCGGAATCGGTGTGAGTCAACGTACAGAGTTGGCATGTTGAAGTTCAGTTTTTGACAGGTTTAAGGGGTTGCAGAGCTTATTTCCAACAATAACCCCCCGTTCGGCGAAGTATACACGACTAGTCAAGTTCGGCGGTGCTCATGAAAAAAGTGAGTTCGGAGCAAACCGAGTTGGAAACGGTTTAACCATTTTAAATTCTGAATTGCCAAAATAGGACAGCGAATCGTTGGGGATTCCGAACTGTCGAATTAGGAAGGCGAATCGCTGGGGATTTCGAGCCGTTTCATTCGGAAGGCGAATCGTTGTGAATCTTCGAATCCGTTAAATCAGGAAGGCAAACCATTTTTTTATTTTGAGTCGTGGATCTATTTGACAGTTTTCATCGGAGCCGTTGGATCAGAGCAGAAGTCAAATAGTTGCTTAGGTTGACCCCTTTCCTCAATAAATAGTTGCCCCCTTCCTTCATTTCTCACTTTCGCTCCCAGAAAACTAAAGGTAGCTCTCTCTTTCTCTCTTTTCTTTCTCTCTCTAAGTTATTTTATCTCGCGATTTCGTATAGTTCTCTCTCGTCTGTTCGAAGTTTCCGATCTATCTTCACCTAGTAATTTTTTATCTCGGTGAATTATTTTGATCATGGGGATTAGAGCCGAATCGAGCTTAGAATCTGGTTCCGATGAAAGGGATAGGATTCCAGTGATGAGTAGTCCCGAGATTGGCTCGGTTAATCAAAGTAGGTCGGCGAGTGCGGACTCGGACTGTCGTGTCCTCGTAGTTCGGCAAAGCGGTGATGGTGAGAGCTCGTCTCATCCATCAATCGAGGTTCCTCAACTGAGGGATCACGATACTGATTCCAACTCGGGAGATATTCAGCCCATCATATCCTCCAAGCGGCCAAGGAGAAGACGAGCTCCGAAGAAAGTGAATAACCGCATTTCTGACAACGCTTTTGGCGTTTTGGAGACTTTCTCTACCAATGATTATGTAAGGGAAGCTTAGATCATTGGGGGTGCCCATGATGACCTCAGAGTCATGGTTCCGAATGAGATCATGCGCCCTTTGGATGCTCCTGTAGGATTTTTATGTGTTTAGGAGTCTCATTTTAGGGATTGCGGTCTCCGATTCTCACTTCCTCATCTTATGCTAGATTATTGTGCCTGCCGGGGTGCGGCGATCTCGCAGCTGTATTGGTCGTTGGTTTGTAACATGGTCGGGTTGCTCATCCTAGCAGCCAAGAGTGGGAATGCCATGACGACATATTTTTTTGAAGACTTGACCTCAGTAAATTTTACAAAGTAAATGCCGAGATATTTTAATGCTAACATGAGGCCGAACAATGACATTATTACCGAAATCAAGACGAGTAATGTGAATAACTGGCATCGGTATTATTTTTTGTGAGAATCAACGAGCTATCGGCGGGAAATTTTGCCGGGACGATAAACACTAGATGGGCTGATGAGATTGGTAGACTTTACGTTTGATTCTGATTCTGCTTGAGTCTGTTTCTAACTCGTTCTTATTATGTTGTTTGTCTTTTTGTTAGATCGGCATTCTATTGCGAGAGGACTCACCCACAATCATTCAAAGAACAATGAGAATCTCAAGGTGTTAAATTATCGTACTTGGCTGAAGGTTATCTATGAGGCAAGGATTCAAAAATATCAATCTCGTATTAACGTAGGTCGGTATTGTCATATTCTTTGTATATATATCTTGTAAGTAATCTTCTAATGTAATTTTCTTCGCGTTTTCGCAGCTTCTGACAATATGGGAAAACCCGATTTGGGTACAATCCCCTACTATTCGGCTGATCTGAGGAAGATTCTGCCGTGTTCATGAGGAGTGGGGGTGAAACCTATCGAGGTCGCCCTGGTGAATCAGGTTGACGCCCAGGTCGACCAGCTATGGGAGAAAGCTACCGAGGTTGAATCCCATACCAGTTCCTCGTCCGTTAAACAAGACGCCCTCGATCTAGTGAGGAGGAAGGAGGCAGTTGCAAAGAAGAAATTAGCTCAAGGACTGGCTAAGAGGATGCAGGCCGAGGCAAAGAAAACTGCCGAGATGGCCAAAGAAAAGGCTGCCGTGGCGAAGAAAAAGGCTGCTGAGGTGGTCAGGACGAAATTTGCATCCCTGTCAAGACAAAAGGGGAAATAAACGGTTGTCTCGGCCAAGCCAAACAGGGGCTCTGATTTGGCAAATATGAGCGACTGTTCCTCCAAAGATGGGGAACGTGGCAACGACTCGCCTAGATCGGCGACTTGGGCTAGGGAGTCCGTTGTTAGGAATCGGGTTCCTCCTTCTACATCGACTCCGAACGAGGTGTATCAGAGAAAGAGATCTTCTAAGGAGGCGGAGCTCACTGGGAAGGAAGTCTCTAAGAAGGCTCGTACGGAAGGCTGGGGACTCGATCATCGCTGGTCGTATTAGTAGACCAGCGTATGAGTATAAGGTGAGGGATGTCGCCCTTATAAATGATGATGACGAATGTTCCAACTTGTTCCGGCGGATTTGGGGTTCTTCTATCAAGCTCCCCTCCTTCGACGAGTATGCTGATGAGAGGGATTATCGTGAGATGTCTCACGCTGCCGTGCTTGTAAGACTTTCAGTCGGAATTGATAGATTTACATTTCTGTTATTTTTTTTTATCTTCTTTAGGTTATCTGATTATGTTTTGTGTCCTTCATTAGGCGGCCACATGCACTAACCGACTTGTCGGAAGATTACGCCGCATGCTTACTAGAGCGTGTGAGGAAAGAGACGATATGCAGGAGGCGCAAGATGCTGCAGGGGAAATGGCTAAGGAGATGGAGGAAGCTCAGGAGACTCTGAAGGAAATGTCGGCTGTCAAGGAAATTCTAGGAGGTCGATGAACGTGTGACTGCTTTGAATGTTAAAAACATCGAGCTGGAAAAATCTAATGACAACCTGCTGGCCGAGAAAGCTATTCTCGAAAAGAGGATGTAGACCAAGAAGACATAGTACGAAGAGGTACTCCGAAAAGAGCAAGATCGACTTTGGAGGTCGCATGCAGACGAGGTCCTTAAGGCGCTTATCGGGATGGCTGCCAAATTTTGAGTCAAGTTCCAAAAAGTGAAGGATTGTTTTGCCGATCATGGTCGAACCAAGGTGACCATGATGAAGCTCGTTCATATCAGTGGAAGCTTGAGTTGTATAAAGGTATACAAAGAAAGCGGCATTCCGATCCCTGAAGAACGAATTGTCGAGCTTGAAGACGAGGTGAAAGTTAGGACCGAGATGGTGATGGCTTTTGACGTGGTGACCCCGGAAGATTGCGACCTGGAAGTACCCGAGTTCACAGACGTTAACATGTACTTGTCAAATGTTGGTCTTGTTACTCCTTGGATTGCATATAATTTGAGGTTGATCTCGGCTTCGGTGGAATCACAGCTCGAACAGGGCCAATTAGCGTCACAAGGCCAAATGGATCAAGCTCGTCCTTCGGAATTTCGTTCTCCTGCGGACGAGATGCAGGATTAAGAGGCCATAATCCGATCTTCAGAGAATCCTCCAGCTGTGGAAGGTCAAGTCCGGGTTGTGAACGAGGTGAAAGACCAAGAGGCCGTGATCCGATCTTCAGATAATCCTCCAGTTGTGGAAGGTCAAGTCCGGATTGTGGACGAGGTGCAAGATCAAGAGGCTGTCGTTCGGTCTTCGGAGGATCCTACGATTGCGGATGACCAAGTCTGGACATCTGATGAGCCGCAAGATCAAAGTCAGATCCCGCATGACCCCCTGAATTCTACCGAACTAGAATTTCGTACTGTCGAATGACCATGTTGGGCTTAGGATTTTTGTTGTATTTTCTATTTTGTCTTTTTGTAAAACTTTATCATGACGTTTCGATGTAGGGATTGCGTATTAATGAAGTAGTTTTGTTCATGCTAATTGTTATTCGCATTGACATCGAATTTGATTTAGACTCATTCAAAAGTTGTTCTTGAATTGGTTACTCATTCGAAATTTGTTAGCCGATGTGAATTTGAGTTTGTGGCGATGTTTATCCTAGAATAATTACATCGAGTTAAAGACTAAGGGGCGAAAGCTGGGTTCGTCTTACCATGTTAGGTGCGAGACTGGGTTCGGTTTATCATGTTAGGTGCGAAACAAGGTTCGGCTTAATATTTAAGTGCGAGACTGGGCTCGGCTTATCCTGTTCAATATTTCTAAGTCCAGTATGAATATGCGAGGTGGGTTCAGCTTAATTAATCGTCCGATTTAGAACTCCGTGCGGGACTGGCCCCAACTTTTAAGTTTAGGGTTTAGGGTTTTTTTTAGTTCATCCTCAGAATTTTAAGAAATATTGTGAACCCTTTATCTAATTAAGATCTGGTTCAAATGGTGGTATAGTGTGTTGGTTTGGAGTTTGTGTCTAGTTATTTGCTACAGAAATTTTCAGGTATTACTTTTATCAGGAAAATAACTAAACAAAAACACTACAAGAAAACTGCCGTTTTACAACTAAGGTAATCGTCGTAAATCGGTCGTAAAACATGATTTACGACGGATTACCGACGAATGACAATTCGTCGTAATATGATCGTCGTTAATCGGAAATCGTCGTAAATTGGTCGTAAAGTTAAGGAGGCCTATAAAGCGTCGTAAAATCGTCGTATATTATTCGTCGTAAAATCGATGTAAACTTACATCGATTTTACGACGAATCTATTACATCGATTTTACATCGATATTACGATGAAGCAGTACATCAATTTTACATCGAATTATACAATTTTTTTCGATAATTCGTCGTAAAATCGTCGTAATATGATGAAAAATTACATAGATTTTACATCGAATTATACAATTCCTGTTTTGATAATACGTCGTAAATTCGTCGTAAACGGTAGCTGTAAATACGTTGGTAAATCGATGTAAATTATTCGATGTAAATTCGTCGTAAATTTTTGAACGATGTAAAATAGATGTAAAAGTATTGATTTAAAATCGATGTAAAATCGATGTAAATTATTGAACGATGTAAAATCGATGTAAAATATTCGATGTAAATACGTCGTAAATTAAATATAATTTTTATAAATAAATTCAAAATAAATTCAAAATATAAATTAAATTAATTAAAATTTTAAAAAAATAATTAATAAAATTATATATATAAATTAAATATTTTTAAATAAATTCAAAATAGAAAATAAAATTTATAATACAAAATAAAATTCTTAATACAAACTACTGCCTAGCGGGAAAACGTAAATTATCAAAAAGCTCGTCGTCCGATCCATTCTGCTCCATATTCGCTCGTTCTTGTGCGAGCGGATCACTCGGCTGGCCTGATGTCGATTCTTCCTGCTGCCTCAGTGCAGCCGCCAAAGTCGGGTTAGTCAGGGCAATAATATCGAAGAGAGTGTCGTATCCTTTGATTGTTTTATCGTATCCTTCGATCTTCTCATCGTATACCACCTGCTTCGCCCGCAAAGTTTGGATCTCGGAGTTGGCGGTGTTTAACTCCGTCCGCAAAATAACCGGATCGTCGAAAACCTGACGACGGGACGACGCGGCGGCACTATGTACGATCGATCCCATCCCTAAAACTCTGCCCTTTCTCTTCGGGGCAACCTTTAAAAAAGAAACGTAAAATTTAATAAATTGTATAAAGAAACGTTAACTTTTGTTAAAAAAACGTTAAATTACCTCTGCGTATATATCGTCCATCTGGGCAACCGTCAAAGTCGCAGTGGATTGGACCGAACTACCGCCAGGTGATAGCTGCTGAGAAAGCTGAGTTTGACGCTCTTCGATCCTTGCATGCGCGTCATTGTAGATCGCCTCTGCTCGAGGATCTACAAAAGATCCGTCTTTCTTCTTGTGAGTTTCCGCAAAAACTCGGGTCATTGGAGGAAGTTCGCCTCCATTTGCCTATCAAAAAAGACATTCAAAAAGAAATTAAACCGTTGATGGATAATATAAATTAATAACAAATTAAAATAACATAAATAAAATTGTAAATGAAAAAATTATTACCATTTGAAGGCGTCTTCCCGCAAATGATGATTGACCCGACGTATGAGGCATAAGCGCTGGAAGACCGTCTGGACCCATAGTGTTTCGAGAAGCCGAACACTTAGCGGCCACTTGCTGCGCATGCGGATCTCTCCAATATGCCGTCAAGCCGTTCCAAACAGCGGAAGCCAGGTAAGGCGGCTTCCCATGATCGCCTTTAACCTCCCACTTCCTCTTCCAATCGGAGACGGTATTGTTGAGCCGCAATTTTCCCTTCTTTTTGAATTCCGCCTTCACCGTCTCGTTGATCGCAACGTCCCAATGCCATTTTTGCTATACAAAAAAAACAAAAATTATAAACGATATATTAAAGATAAAGAATTTTCCAAAATAATAATGAAATTTTAAATAAAAAAATTACCGCAAAACATTTAAACAATGTCTCGACAACGTCTTCCGGAACCGAAGACCAATTGCGGTGAGGCTCCATGTAATAGGCTTTAATGGTGTCAGCCACACTCCGTCCAACTTTGTTATCTTCCGTAAACCTGAGAAAAAAAACAAAAATTATTAGTAAAAAAAAAAAATTCATAATGTTATTAAAAAAAAAAATTATAGTTACGTACCAAAAAGTATCCGGGAGTCGTCGCGGATCTAACCGGGGTAAATTAGCATGCCCCGGTGACTGCAAAATATTTTCGACCGTCAATCCCGCATACAACAACGGCGGTCGATCAGCATCTGTTGCTGGAGGCGGCGCTGGTTCGGGAAAAGAATCTGGAACAGCGGACCGCGTCGTAGAAGATGACGGGAGTTGCGTATTATCACCCGGTCCCGTCTCAAGAAACTGGCGATAGTGTGAGTTACGTGGCGCCATATCTAAAAAATATTTAAAATTAATTAATTCAATTCTAGTGTAATATAATTACATTCCTAACTAATAATTACAATCCTAACTAATAAATATTACAATCCTAACTAACAATTCAATATCCTTACAAACAATAATATAATTTAAAAATACAAATGCAAAAAATGTTACCTTTTTTTAGAGAGAAGGCAGAGAGATTTGTAGAGAGAAGGCAGAGAGATTTGTAGAGAGAGAGAGTTTTATGAGATTGTGAAGAAAATCTGGTCACGTATATATAGATTTTGATGTCGTCGTAATTTCGTTGGTAAGTTACGACGAATTTACGACGGATTCGTCGTAAATTCGTCGTAAT